>SMDT01001112.1:0-113152 GCA_005392925.1 Aquilaria sinensis
TGCGTTGTGTACAAAAGTGTCAGATTTAGCATCAACAGTTGAAGATATTAAAGCAGAACAAGAGTGGCAACGCCAGTAACTCACGGAAATTAATGGAAAGGTTGTGATATTGATTGAGGCGTTGAAGAGTAAGCGGGTGAAGGACACTCCTCAACCACAGAAGATGCGGAGGGAGGATACTCATGCGTCAAATGCACCGTATGTTCCGACAATGTTCTGCACCCCTCAACCAGTCTCTATAGCCACTGAAAAAAATGTACCAGTTGAGAGTGATGGAGTAGATGATGCAGGTGGGCAGTTTGATTTTCTTAATGAATGGGGTGATGACAAGCATATGAACAGATCACCAGTTGAGAAGGATGATCAACCACCTGAAAAGGAGGTGATCTCACCAAGTCAAGGCAAAGGTTTACAGGGTAAGGGACATGTAGATGTAGAAATTTACATTTCCTCAAACCCGATGTCACAGTTATTGATCTATTTTCCGAGTCTTAACAAACTGTTCAGGTAAAGGTGCTGTATGTGTCCTGGGTACCTTCACCCGTAGGATCTGTTAGTTTAAACAATAATTTCCTTTTGAGTTAAATTTTGTAATTGTGATTCCATGTTTCAGAGGATGCATGTGAAACGGAAGGGTGTTGATCCAATAATGGAAGACCGGCGTTAACGAATTCCTTTGTTGTCGAAGCTACAGACCTCACCATTCATTGTATATACGAAGTCTAAGAGAGGGGTGAAATGTCACCGGTTTGTTGCTGGACCCTATGGTATTCGCTATCCTCTTTCTCAACGTGAACTCCAAGTGCTTATGTATGTGTTTGGTGCATCAAACAATGACTGGTACGTGTACATTTCTCAAATCTCATATTTCTTTAATCGATGTGTGTAATAATCTAAAATTAATTCATTTCGATAGTGAGGTTCTTGTTCATCCAGGTGGCCCTTATCAGATATGTCGTACTGAGATGCTAACATTGAACCCTGGTCAGTGGGTGATGAATGTTATTATCAATGTGCGCGCCGTAATCCTTACTCTTAGAGCTCGTGCAAAGTCATCTTCTGTCAGAAATTGGTGGCTACCCATTGACTTCACTGTATGTTGGGTTAGGTTTTTTACATTTTACTGTTATATGTCAATATGAACGTGTTGTAGTTTTTTTAAATTTTACTATTGCCTATTATATGACACGGTTTGTGCTTTTTGTGTGTTTGTTTATGTCTGACTCTAGCTATTTCGGTTTGTAGTCTAAGGACATGTTGTTTCAGTTCTGAGCCAATTCCTAACATGCCTAAAATGGGTTTCCACCAGTTTTTGGCAATGCGGTCACGCGGTGATTTGCTTCACTAGGTTAAAAAGCATCATGTGGAGGAGCTGTTGTTTGATGACATATCAAACTGTGATAAGGTGTGTATCAAAATTTTTGCATATTGCAATGCAGAATAATTTTACAAGGTTATTTAGTCCAGTTACTGTAAGCTTAACGCTAGAATTGGATTAGATATTTTTACCCATTCATGAAGAGGGGCACTTTTATTTGCTGGTTCTGGATACGACGCTAATGACAATTTCAGCATGGGACACCCTTGGTAAAGGGAGAAGTCTTGAGTCATATATGCTTTCCATGGAATTACAAGTACGTTCTAATCCTAGTTGGATGACTACTTATTTCTACTTGTTATTGCCATTTTGATTGCGTATTAATTCATGCTTCAATGAATTTACATTACAACCTCATTTTTCTGTAGTGTGCAGCACTTGATGTTGTCCTTAAGCCTGACAATTTTAACTTTACTGACTTCAAAAAAGTGAAACGTGAGCCGTTCCCAAAGCAGCCAAATGGTTTTGACTGTGGGATGTTTGTTTGCTACTTCATGGAAAATCTCACTAAAGTGACAATGCGGCCACATACAGCGGTATTGATGCCGACTTTCTCTCACATTTATTTCAATGTACTTGTATGTTGTTTTTTTCCCTAAAACATAGCATTCACTTTGTTTACAAGTGGGACTCGGATGAGGAAAGGTGACGACTCCTCCTGGATCTAATTTTGTGTGAAGAAAACCAGTTGAGTACAGTGGTGGAAGAACGTGCAAAGGTCTGGTTTGAGGCGGAGCAAGAACAAGTCCCTAATATTGATGTCAGAAAGGATCTTATTCTCTCTATGGATGACGTGGGTACGGATACGAAGATAACTGCTACTCCAACAAGAGGTGCAAAGCAGAATAGGTAGTGAAGAGCAGTTGGATATACAGGTTTTGGTGTTTGAATAGGAAGGAGTTTTTTTTTTTGTGTACACATGAATTTTGTTTAGCGGTCGTATATATTGCCATAGTCAGATTGTAGGCCGCCGGTTAGTGTCTGTGTTACTGTTAACGGGTGTACACGTAGGTTGACCGACCAGACTTGTACATAAACTCATTTTGCAATGAAAATATTGTTTGAAGGAAGCAATGAAAAGATATGGAGCAGGTCTTGAACCAGAAAGAAACCAATTCATCTGTGAAATTACAAATGCTCACTTTTTTGAATGGATTGTGTAGTTGTTACTATCAAATTTGAAGAAAGTTGGTTAAGTTTGTGCACTCTTGCATTACTAATGGTACAATAAGAAACCTAATACGCAAATTATTTGGATAATTAAGCAGGAAAGTGTATAGGCATTTCGCTCAGTCAAAACCAATTGAGAGTAATGGTTAAAATGTGGATTTGAAAATGAACCAAATTTGGATAGATTGCATTATATTATAAAATAATGGGGCATTCAAGTATGAATCACTTTTAAATGCAGCAAGCCAAATCTTTGAAATATTTATGGCATTTTATACGTTTGGTATCAAATTTATGTTGTTAATTGCAATAAAAATTTTTTCCTATTTTTTAAAATTCATCAAAAAAGTGAAATAATTTTTCAATGTAATTTATAATATTCAAAAATTATTAAATTAAAAAATTTTATTAAAAAAACTTTAAAAAAAAGTGAAATTTTTTCAAAAAAGTGATTTAAAACTAAAAAAAGTGAAAATTTATTCAAAAAAGTGATTAAATATATTTAAAAAGTGATTAAATATAAAAAAAGTGATAAAAAATATATATATAAGTGATAAATGTTAAAAAATTTGGTAAATATTTTTAAAAAGCTATTAAAAACTGAAAAAAATGATAAATAATTCTACAATGGAATAAATAATTTAAAAAAATGATTAAAAACTAAAACCTTTTTTCAAAAAAGTGATTAAATAAAAAAAATGATTAAAACTAAAAAAAGAGTATGAACTATTATCTAATCCTAATTTAACCTCCAAATGGATTGATTTAACTGGAAAATTATAACATCCATCTTAAACCCGCTACCAATAAAACTAACAGCATTGCGTACTCTCACGCGAATGACCATAACTTTTTGTAGAAAAATTGAAATTGCAATCCATAAAATTCTTATTAAACTAGACTTCTCAATGTATAATATATATTGTTTTCACAATTTTTGGTTTTCTGAATTGATACAGTTTATTGTTCAACTTGCTGTCTCAGTTCAATCCCTTCAATTCAACGATGCACAGCAAGAATTAACTTAACTCTTCACTCACGCCTCCAACTCCAATTTTTTTTCTTCTATTGTAAAGTAAACTTACTGACCATTGAGATAATATATTATAAGCCTTGGTTTTAGTCACACTTTTAGTATATGAAAAACCGCATATATTATAAGCCTCCAACCTCGTCATGTTGTCTTTTAAAGTTAAAACAAACATGCATATTACACATAATTTTAGATTCAGACATTGATTCCTTTCCAAGTACCTTTAATAGATTAGTACATATACAAAATGTCCAAAAATTACACCAATTATGACATAATTTGACCTAGACGTATTTTTCAGTTCATAACAGTTACAATGTACCCACCTCAAATGCAAAAACATCATACAAAAAGTCTGTATGCTTCGATAGTGACTTGTCTCCAACATCTTACTTATGAGAGTACTTTAGCTTGCTTGATGAGTGCATTCCCCTAACGTAGGGCGATAGGCAATTATGGCCATTAATTTTCACTAAACATGTGGCTGGACTGAGGTAGGGTATGATTCAAATGGCCATGATGAAACATATGTAGCGGTTGTGTTTGTATCACACACTGAAATCGAAAGGCCAAGTATTTCCAACGGTTCCTTAAATGGGCATGGGGATGACAATGAAAAGGCCGGGGGTGTAGGCACCTCAGTCTTTGGTGACATAAAGCTATACCATCGTGAAGGGTGGGGGGGAGATACTTTCTTATCCGGTGCATAACCCAAACCACCCATAGAATTTGCATATGGCCCTTTATCAACTAAATATTCATCTTCTACATTGGATGTTCCTTGCTTCAATGGACATGAACAACTTGTATGGCCACTCTTCCCGCATTCTACATTTCCTTGCCCCAGGTGCTTTCTTGGTGGACCTTACCTTAACTTTTTTACCTCTAACTCTCATAGGATCACGTACAACATTTGGATGGACTGGGTGTGCAGCACTTTGATTATTGTCCTGTTTTTCTCGGGCTTGGAACAACTCAGCAGCTCTCAATGTTAACCGCCCAATCTCCCCCTTCAATTCTGTGTACCCTTCATCGTCACAAGGAGATGCAAAATATGTTAACTTCTGGCATATGTTCCCAATTTGTGCTCGCCTCGCAGCAAATGCCGTTTCAATTGGATCGGGACTCACTCGTGCAATGTATGATGGCTCCTGCTTAGCACTTTTCGTCCACCTTTTGAGTATCAACTTATCAAGAATTTTCATCATATTCTCTACCTTCATCACAGAGAACATATGGCTACAAGGGAGGCCTGCATTGAACCAGGGACAAAGCAAATATTAAACTGTACCATTCAATCGAATCAGTAGTACACACACCAGAAACCATAGTACCCAGAAATATTTTCCTGAATTAATGCTTAAAAAGAAATTGAAAAAGTGTCCATGCCTTCTACGTTGAGTTTACCAATGTAGGTTAGTAACGTGCATGTGCAATGCATGATACTGTGGTCACCATTGGAATGAACCATGTAAGTTTCTGTGGGCGACGCATATTTGGAGACGAGATATCGATTTTCATCAGTCAGAGTATCATATCGAACCACATTGTACAGGTGTTCATCATGAATTTGTTCCCGGACATGAACCAAGACATTTGGCGTGTACACATCACCTGCATGTTTCTCTAACAATTTTAGGTGTGTTAGCATTTGTGGTTCTGTGTGTGTACTGTTGAAGTTCTGATGCAGTTCTGCCTCACGTATACGATCAATGGCAACATCCACTCAGCGCACAAAGTCATACAACTTCATTTGGCTGCCCAGGAATCATTTTTGAAAGGAGTGCATGCCCTCTGCCCTCTGTGTACTTGTCATACCCGCGAAGAAATTGCTTTTCAGGTGCGCAATAGCCCCTGACTTGCGATTATCCCATGTCTCACACACCCACTGATTGTCCTGTAATCCAAACTTTTTCACTGCTTCTTCCCATTTAGCTTCTAACTCATTAGGTTCTTTAACATGTAACATCATGTGGGCAAATGCACCCACAAAATGTTCTGCCTTTTTCACATTGGTCTTGCAATTTCTCATTAGGTGCCATGAACAAATTCTATGTGTGGCACCTGGGAGGACAGACTCAATAGCTTTTTTCATGCCTGGGGCTACATCTGTTATGAATGATTTGGGCAACTTGCCATACATACAATCCGTAAAACAGCTTAATAACCATCTATAGCATTCTTCAGAGTCACTAGTTACAAGAGCACAACCAAATATGGAAGTCATATAATGGTTGTTGACCCCCAATATGACGACATATGGGAACCTATATCCATTATTGTTGTATGTAGCATCCATACATATGACATCACCGAAGATTGAATAATCCATGCGCATCCCACCATCGGCCCAAAACATACCCCAAAGTGTATTTGAGTTATCTATGGTGTAACGACAATAAAACTCAGGGTCACACTGTGCAGTCTTCGTCAAATGTGCTATAGCTATCTCCGAATCTGTTGCCAGCTCATCCACTCTAGTATCAGAGTCCACCCAATTGTAAAGATCTTTTCGAAGGAAACCGACATTACTGTATCCTCCATTTACAATAACCATGAAATCCATTATGCGGGTTGTCCCAACACCTGCCCTCCTCATTGGTTCAGCTTGCTCTTTTGCAGAATCAACCACACATCTATGTGACCATATAAAATGGACGTCACTTTCGGAAGCTAGCTTGTGGTTATGAATATGCTGGAATTCACCCACTTGGTACATATTCGATTTTGCCTTCATATGTACCCGAAACGCAACACGACACCCACACCTTGAAATGCGTCGAGACTCCCTTTTCCGTTTTTCAGGAGTAAGCTGAAGGTTCATATGACCCTCTTTTGAACAAACCCACCTTCTTCGTTGTATTACATTTAACTTACCATTCATCCTTATATCATCTCTTCATAAACCAAATCCCAGAACATATGCATATTTACAACAAAATTTTTCCGCCTCATCAATTGTCTGAAATTCTACTGTTTTGAAGTCGCTGAACAACCACTCAGTTATAGGTTTTTTAATCTTCATCACTATCTGTAACGACCCAAATCCAGAACCGGTCAACGGAACACCTGCCCACACCACATGGGCTATCCTTTGGAAAAGGATAAGCGCTAGGTGGTTATGTTCTGGAATTGGAACCTATATATCCACATAAGGCTTCCCACAATTCACCTATGTGGGACATGGGGGTGTTACAAACTCCCCCCCTTATGTACCCAACGTCCCCGTTGGGGTCAATCGGATTACTTGGTTCCCCGGACCAAGTAACCTCTCTAATCGGACTACTTAGCCCCTGGCCAAGTAGCCTCTCGAATCCAGGATCAGTCCCGGTAGACGATGCATGTGCATACCCACTATGTCACACCATCGTGGTCCCGGGTTGGCTCTGATACCATCTGTAACGACCCAAGTCCAGAACTGATCAACGGAACACCTGCCCACACCACATGGGCTATCATTTGGAAAAGGATAAGTGCTAGATGCTTATGTTCTGGAATTGGAGCCTATATATCCACATAAGGCTTCCCACAATTCACTCATATGGGACATGGGAGTGTTACAAAACTGTAACGCCCCCAATTTTATAAACCTTAATTTTAAAAGATATCTTAAATTCCCAGAATTATAAAGCATTTAATTAAAAATAATTTAAGAAATATGAGGTAAAACATTTTATTTAAATTATTTTCCAAACAATGAGAGTATTAAATGAAATCAAAGTAGTTAAGTGACAATCCCAGGAAAACTAATATGCGCATAATGTGTCAATTTAAACAAACCATATGTTTCTTTAGAAATCAAATAACACAAAGTTAAAACCCAGTCCCAGCCAGTTCTACTTTCGAGGGGCTACAGCGTACCCTCACTCAGTCTGCTCCACATCTTGAACCTCGTTATATGGTTCAGTGTACTCTGTCTCCTCATAGTACTCACCTAGAAAAACATGTTAAGAGGAGGGGTGAGCACAACTTGCTCAGTAAGGGGGAAGTATCAGGCCCATCACGTGGGTCCTAATATTCCCGTAACAAACAACAACGAATAATAAACTTTAAGCTGTAGCAATTTAATTAAAGAACAATTCCATACAACATCATAACAACAAAATCAAAATCCTACTAGCATGCTTGAACTACCATGCATATGCATAATTCTTTTTACCGATTAAATAATATCTTCTTGATCGATCACTTAATCCAATACTTAATTGCCGTCGGACGAACCTAGGGTGGTGAGTGTGTACATCACCCACTCTCGGGATAACTCTTAGGCAGTGCCACTAGGGATGCCACCAAGCCAGAGCCTCTCGGGATACCTACGCCGAGGTAGAGCCTCTCGTGATAACAGCCATAAGCATGGTCCCTCGCCAGCTATGGTCTGACAGCGCACAAATCATATCTCCATACTCCGTGTCAATATCGGGTCATGACTAGGGACGGTCCGCCGCCACCCTAACATGCCTCTCGGGTTCGAATCGTCCGTTCCGAACCTCTCGTCTAAATTTACGGCTTGTTAGGTCATGTAGATATGGTTCGTCACCAACCTTGCATGCCTCGTATTTTATCTTACTCTTCAAATCTTTTACTTAATGCAATCTTGTGTATGACAAACATCAATCATATGCAACAACCAATTGATGCATGACCGTAGCTCATTTTATTTTAGCTCTTTTTAGTAGAATGCCATGATTCTAGTGCATCCTATTTCTTTTATCATGTTATCTTAGTTTAGTGTTACATGATGTCATGACAATCAATGATATCTTTTAAGTGTATTTGTGATAAATGTTCATCTCATTTCTCGTGAATTCTTTCTAAATTGGTCATTTAGTATTTACGCTCCTAATCCTTTATCTATCGGCTTATAATAATTTATTACGGCCCTAACATGCCACTAACGGTTCCTTCCAATCTCATCATGTTGCTAATGAGCTTGTCGGCCCTAAACATGGTACTAGCGGTGTTTGTCTCGCCGGCCCTAAACATGGTACTAGCGGTGTTTATTTAGGCGGTCCTAACATATTTCTAATTTAATTCTTGTTATAAGCGGTCCTAGTATGATACTAGCGCCAAACATACATCATACATCACATCATTACAACCATACAACCAACCAACCAAAATTACATCTCAAAGGAAGAGAACTAAAATAAAATAAAATAAAATAAAATAAAATTCTAGGAAAACTAATTAATTACCTAACCCATGTTGCCCACGCATTTAAAGATTTTGTTTAGCCCAATTGTTTATTTAGAATTTATTATTCGGGTTGAAGCTTATTTTGGGCCTAAGAGGGCCCACGAGAATTAACCCACTCTTCCCCCTTACCTAGTTCGGAATAATACGGCGAAAGGGGCGATTTTCCTAGGACGGTCCTACAAAAAGTTAGTAAGGTAGAAAAATTAGAAAAATATACTAACAATTGAAAATTTCCTAAATGGTACTTGGAAGGTTCATGTTTTTGGCATTTAGGCCGAAATTTTACCTAGTGGGCAAAAAGGGTCTCGGGGTGTCTTCGGTGGCCTCGTGCCTATTCGGGATCGTGCCGAGAGCCTTCTTGATATTGATCCTAAAAATTACAGCAGCCATACACTAACTTATAAGCTCATTTAAGGGCTGTAAAAATTGATCTTGGAAGGAAAAAAATTTTATTTCGGTTACCGATGTGTTTTTGGGATCCCTGATGCTCCGGGAGTCCAAAGAAACACCAAACCTTCAAGTAAGGATTTTCTAACCCTTTGTAACAACATGGACAGCAAGGAAAAGAGAATTATTAGGGCTGTAATATTCGAAATTGGCAGCCAAGATAATTTTTAAAAGAGGCTACGGTGGCTTACCTGGGCTTAGAACCAAGTATGGACAAGATTGCACCAGAAACGAGTGTAAAAACCCAAAACTTGGATTAATGATAATCTACCAAATATTTACAGCAAAGATATAAGGCCTTTAGGTGCTGGAAAAAAAAATTAAAAGAGTAATACCGAATAATTTAGACTTACACAAATCAAATCGGGATCGTCGGTACGTGTAGGATCGTTTTTGTGTCCCAATAGGGTTTCTCTTCAATCTAATGAATCTAGGTAAAATATGGAATTAAATTAACATTCTAGTTTTTTATTTTTGAATAACCAAGAATCAAAGCATGGAGAGATGACTTACACAAGTTTGATGGAGCACTAGGTGGAGACAAACAATCGGCGCAAAGGGACGAAAGAATTGTGGACGATCTTCTTGCAGAAAAATCCAATTTTCTTTCTATGGCTTAGGCGGCGGTTGATGGGGAGAAGAGCCGAAATGTTGAAAAGGGAAAAGGTCTGTGAGGCGCTCCACGCCAAATAGAAGCGTAGGGCAAAATAAATAATAATATAATAATATGGTAATTAATTAGGATAAACTAGATTGGCAAGTTTTTTTTTTTTAATCTAAAGTTTCAAAAAATCCTGTAGGTGCTTTGCGGCTGGAACGTTTTAGAAGAAATAAATTAGGGTTAGGGAGAAAAAGAAAAATAATCCTATGTAGCGGTAGCACGAACCCGGTTTAAACCCCACACACGCGTTGGCTAAATTTTGGGAAACCTAAGCAAACGAATTCAGAATTGAGTGAGGTAAATTTCTCTTGACTCATTTTTTTGAGAAGAATCCAATGGTGCTCCCAGATTTTTCATCCGATGCTCGGTTGTAAATGACAAAAATGCCCCTAGCCTAAAGAAAATGACTTTGAGCTTCCGGTTTGGAATTTGACTTAATAACCACTAAAGGAATCATCTAAGAATCAAGATTCTTAATTTTATATTGATTTTCTAAATTGATAGGTAAAATTACAAAAATATCCTTGAGGACAAAATGTTAATTAATTTTTTTTATTTATTTAATGTATTTACTTAATTTTATATTTTATTATTATTATTATTTTATTATTTTATTTATTTAATTAATTAGGATAATTTGGTGATTTTATTTTACTTAATTTCTAGGGTTATTACAGCATCCTCCCCTTAAAAGAAATTTGTCCCCAAATTTGAAAGAGGGTGTTGAAAGGTACCTTAAAGCTGTGGATACTTCTTTCGAAGCTCATCCTCAACTTCCCAGGTTGCTTCTTGCTCTCCATTCCTAAGGACCTAGCACTTATCCTTTTCCAAAGGATAGCCCATGTGGTGTGGGCAGGTGTTCCGTTGACCAGTTCTGGACTTGGGTTGTTATACTATCTCAGACCAATCATACTCTAGATTGATGTCACAACCTTTTAATGTAGTCTCTGCTTTCTTACACAAAATAGCATCTGTATTGTCACTAAGCCCAATGTGGACTACGTTCTGGCTATCCATTTCAACCTACGCAATTCGCAAATGCGGATCGGAAATGCCAAGATGCCATAACAATACGACAAACATTGAAACCCATATAAAAAAATGACACATTAATGGAGGACCAGTACATTGATTTCTTCTAATAGAACGATTGCTATAGTTGATTTGTAGTGAGAGAAATAAAAGACATTTCCACCAACAAAAACCCTTCCCCTGAAATGGAAAAAGTAAACAAGAATGTACCTTCCTGTTGTACGCAGCAGGGAATGCGGATCAGAGCCTTTGCACCCTACTGAACACAGCAATGGCCCGCCGTTTACGCTCCTGTGCTTGTACGTTTTGTGCTCTGTTTTTCGTCACAAGCAATTTCCATGGAAGTGGGGTTGAAAGAAAACAATTTCCAATTCTTAACTACGAAATTGTGTGACGTCATATTCCCATAACCACGTAATTTTTTGATTATTAGTATTACCTTGAAAATATCGATATTAGTTTTCAGTAACTTGAAATACATAACTGTTATCTTTTAGGGTAAATATATTTTATTTAATTTATTTTTATTTTGAAAACTAATTTTTACCATATGAAATAAATCAAAATATTCTACAATTGATCAACCACACATAATATAAATAATATTGTATTTAACCAATTAATTAATTTTTATCATTATATGATTAATTACGTACATTTATTTGCGAAATGGTAATTTCTCCTTTTCAAAGCTTATAGCATACCCAATAAAAAAATTAATAAGTTGTACTTATTTATTTTAATAAAATCCAAATTAATTTTCCTAAATTAATGTAATATAACTTAATTTATTGTACTACACTTAAAAGTTTATGTATCAATGTTGTAATTCTAACATTAACCTGCCAATATCATTAAACTTACTATATATGAAAACAACCCAAAAACTCAAAACTTAACTTTATCCCTAAACCCAACTCTAAGCTTGAAATGGGGAAAGGGAAAGCAATTTTGTTAAATTTTTTATGAGGAAAAAATATTTTTTTACTAATTTTTTTCCTGTTCCGAAATAATTTGAATAATTTATAAAAAAAAAATAAACGTTCATGAAAACAAATATTAGACATAAAACAGTGATCCATTTTATTTAAAAAAAAAAAGAGTTAGTGGGTTTTTTCTACCTCTGAGACGCTTGAACTTTGGCCTAAGTGAAAGGGGTTACCCAAGTTTACTTGAAAGTGATTATTTACAAAAAAATAAATATCAATTTACTGTGATTTTAAACTGAAACAATTCCAAAAATCTATATACACTTTCTTTGAAAATAAAACATTTTTTTATTAGTTTCTATCATCTTAATTTATTTAAGTTTAAAATTGTCAAAAAAATTACTTTCTATAACCCTAAATCTCATACCCTACACCTATTCACAAAACCATAAAACCAAAACATAAACCTTAAATTTTAAGTACCCTAAATTTAAAACATTTAAACATTACCCCTAAGCCTACTCTTAACCTTAAAAAGGTAAACTTCGCCTTAACCCTAAACTTTGCCTTAACTCTAACAGTGCGCCGTAAACCTATCTTAAAACGTAAACAAAGGCAATATTTGTAATTGAAATGCGAGAATATGTTCATAAAACTATTTTTTTGTATAGAAATACATATTAATGGAAACAAGAGGAAAGTAATAATAAGTATATCATACTTCAGTCTATATAAACATGCAGAGGAATAACATTTTAGCATCCACGATACATCGATATAATGTAAGATGGTAAAAAACGCGTGCATATGTTCGTCAAAGAAAATTCAAAACTATCCTAGTTACAATGCCATTTACCTTTTCCTTCCCCTCTTAGCTGCAGGCCTATCTTCATTGTGCTTAGTACGGCTCTCGACGCATCCATCAGATGCAGGCTCATCTGACTCCAACCCAGGTTCATAATCCAACTCTGCATCTGAGTCATCTTCCTTGTTTTTCGCATCCTCTTCAATCAAACCATACGAATCTAAACCTTCGTCACCAACAATGTCTTCATGCTGCACATCATCCTCCGCCTCATCTCCTACTGATTGGGATTCGGTACCAACTTCATCGCTCTCATCTCCATCACTGATGGAACCTTCATCCTGCACCACTTTTTTCCCAGGACGACGATGTTGCTTGTGAGGTGAGCTAGTGTCTCCACTTGTTCTGCCACATGACACCTGCAATCAAATGAATATATCTTATATATTATGTCATACATGACAACAAAATTTTATATAGACTATAGACTTACACACTGTTTCAAATAGAATTTCTTTGCATCGTTCCACATTTTGTCCGTTACAGCCTTCTTTCGACCTGCCACCAAGCGCAGTAACTTCTCCACAGTGTCCCTTTTCACATATACATAACATTTTTAAGTCACAAGATCAACGTGGAATGGGATTAAGTACAACAACGTATAAGATGACAAACTTATAGATTTTATCGAAGGATCAAGTGGTAGACCCTCGACATCCTCATCCTCAATGCTTGGAATTTTTAGGAGTTTAGCCTCTCCTGTTTCGAGATCTGGGAGCAACATAGATGTACCTGGTAGTTGTATTTCAGAACCTTCTACTATAGTGTCTGTTTCTCGTGCAACAGTTGACATAGATGTCCCACCAAAGCCACTAGTAGATGCACCTGGGTCCCGACCTGTCATGGCTTCGGCAAGCTCCTTCATCATGCCCTCCCACCACAACTGAAATGTACTAGAAAACAGAATTGTTGAATTATTATCCCATAATGATCCTGGAACTGCTGCTGTCAGTTCTGCACCGTGCCACTTTTGGTTGAACATAGATGTTGGAGGCGGGTTCGAGATGGTCTTGTCATGCACTTGCCGATAGCTAATGTGTTGTCTGAACACCCTCTCACCTAAAAACCAGGCTTGACCATATGGGCTTTCTAGTAAAATTCGACACCTTGTTGCCCCTAAACTTTCACTAACGTATTGAGGTAGGTCATCCATGTACTTCTCCTTCTCCCATGGCCACATTTTGACTGCCGCCCTCTGTACTGTTTTAAATAGCTTTATATACACTTCAGTATCATATGGCATGCCCCCCAAATGTCCCTTAGCATAGTACTTTGCTCTAGGGTACGTCCCATCTCTGCTCAAATTTAGGTTAGGCCCAATATCCATGAAATGCTCACAGGCCCATGTCTGTGATTATAAATGATTCATATTGAACATGATCATTTAATAATCATTTTTAAATGTAACTGATGTACATAATGAAATAAAGTAATTCACGTATATAATAGTTACCTGCCATGACTGCCAAAACCCACCACTCCCTTGAGCACCCCTACTCAAACCATCCATATATAAGTAAAGATTAGCCAATTCGGCACTTCCCCAATTATACTTTGACAGTCGGAACGTATCTGCTACAGCTGAAATCCACCATGTGTAAAAAGAACTCGTGCTTATATCACAGAATATAGTTGTGCCAAGAAAAGTTGCTAAGAAAACACGAACCAAATGATTCTTTCTCTCCATGGTATTTGATCTGTAACCTCTATACGTGTCAAGTACTAACTTAAAAGTCACATTCTTTTTTTTTTTTATGGAATATGTCCCAACCATCACCGACTAATAGTTGCAGGCGGGAGGCATCTGCACATATTTTCATATCAATAGGAATCGAATCGCCACTGCAACGCAAACCAATTATTGCCGCAAAATCTACAGGTGTCATGGTCATCTCTCCGATAGATGGGAAGTGAAATGTGTGTGTAGTATCCCACCAAAAGTGACTAAGTGCACGAATTAAGTGTCTGTCGCGGTATGTGGACTTCAATGCTTTAACTGCATTGAACATACCCGTTGTTCTTATCATATCTTTCACAGTTTTTGGAAACCCATCAAACCACTCCAACAATGGCTTCATGCTTCCATGTCCATGGTATGCACTTAGCCTATTCTATAAATATCAAATTACAATTAAGATTATAAAATCTAAATGTAAATTGAAATCTAACATAAAATAGTAAGTGTTTGACAAACATATTCTTAAACAGAGTTTTGATAACATTATCTCTTTTAAAATTACATATTAAAATTATATAATCGCTGTATTCGGTTACATATCACATACTCCCTGTATTAATTTACATATCGCATTATTTGAAGTTTTATCGCATTTTTATAATAGTATCGCTTTTCATAGTTACTTTACTATTTAAAATTATTGTCACTGTAGTTATATTTTACTGGCTTTTATAACATACCTGTATTCTTTTCAATTATGTTCCACTTTCATAATGAATATTATAGCATTTTCTTACCTTTTTCAACTGTAATTTTTATAATTGTTATCACATTTTTAGACGTTTTATGATATTTTTAAAATCTGTATCATTATTGTAAATATTATACCCTTTTGTAAATTAATAGTCACGTATTAATAATTATTATCACGTATTTAAAATTAGTAATTACTCATCATTTTTTCAATTATTTATCACCTTGTATATATGATCAGTTTTTCTAATATTTCTTGTACGTTATTATCACTTTATTTTGTTTCATGATTTTATTAAAATATTTTTTACATTTTATACTTTTCACAAATATTTACAAATTTTTTTCCCCTCTTATCGCTTTTCTATATTTAGTCACTTGTTTTGATAATAAATCGGCTTTATATCAATTATGTCGCTATTTTTATTTTTTACTGCCGTTTTGAAATATTTATTGCATTTTATAGGTTTTGGATCAATTTTCTGTTGTCAATCGCAATAAAAAATTATTTTATATTTTTTCAACATTGCTAATTTTTTTAATTATTTTTTCAGTTTTTATATATTTAATCACTGTTTATATTTGCTAACTTTTTTAAGAATTATTTCCCCTTTGTTCAATTTTACTCACTTCTTTATATTTAATCACTTTTTTATCATATTTTTCAATTTTTTTATGTTATTTCACAATTTTGTTTACTCCCGGTTTTTAATTTTTATGGCATTTTATAGGTTTGGTATCAAATTTTTAAACATTGATCACTTTTTTTATTTATATTTTATCACTTTTTATATATTTAATCACTATTTTTTTATTTTTTCACCTTTTTAAAATTTTTTTCCACTTTCGCCATTCCTAATCACTTTCTTTCTAATCTTAGTCACTTTTTATAATTTTAATCATTTTTTTAATCGATTTTGTAATTGTTAATCGCTTTTTTTGTTTTCCAAACGGTTTTTTTCCTCCAAACGCTTTTTTTTTTTACTTTTCTATCACTTTTTTTATTTTCTTATATTTAATAACAATTTTAATCACTTTTTTAAATTTTTATTTGCTTTTTTTTTCCAAACGGTTTTTTTGTTTTTCCAAACGCTTTTTTTACTTTTTTATCACTTTTTTATTTTCTTATATTTAATAACAATTTTAATCATTTTTTTCCAAATGCTTTTTTTTTCCAAACGCTATTCTTACTTTTTTAATCACTTTCTTATTTTCTTGTATTTAATAACAACTTTTTTAATTTTAATCACTTTTTTTGTTATTTCCAAACGCCTTTTTATACTTTTATATCGCTTTTCCATTTTTTTTCATATTCAATAACATTTTTTATATTTAATCGCTTTTCAAATTTTTTTATCACATTTTCGGTTTGTAAGCGTTTTTTTAAAATACCCTAACATACTTTCTCCTTCTCTCACTTCATACATATACATTCCCTTAAATATAAACTATCCAATATATTTACCAGTAAATTTATCAATTAAAATGTAAATATGACAATAAATTTACTAACATAACAGTAAATTTTGCACTTAAATTTGAAATAATAAAATTACAGTAAAATATAAACTCACTTGGATGCTCTGGATGAGAAACGTGAGACTCTGGTTCAAAGTAGATAGTTGTTGAAGGAAGAAATTTTTTTTTAGGAGTTAGTCTCTTGATCATTGATGTCCTGAAAATCGCATGACAATTGCTTAATATAATCGCCGGCACCACTGTGATACATTGTTTGTTTCTGTATGAAACGCAGGAATAAGGAAATTGAGGAGTGGGAAAAGATGTAACTTGCTGTAATTGTAAGAAATGAGGAAGATTAAATAATGTTGTTATAGGATAGGTAATAAATGATGAAGTTAAAGAGTTAGATAGTAAAATTTAAAAGAGTGGTTGGGGAAGTGAAAGTAAATGCTAAAATTTAAAATGGTGGTTGGAGAAGTGAAAATAATGGTGGTGTTCGGGAGAAGGGAAAATATGGTTGCCCGAAAATTTAATATGTGGGACACATATTAATGGGATAATGACAATATGTCTCTAATATTTTATTTAATTTGACAACTTTACCTGTATGTTTAAAAAATTATATGTAAGTCATGTTTATTCCCTCTGATATCGAAAATAATATTGTTATTATTCACTTTAATAATGTTTTTTTTAAAAATATTACTTTTTTCAATTATTATCAAATTTATTAATTGTAAATCCTCTTTTCAAAACTATTATCACTTTTTTCAATTATATCACTGTCTTGATTGTAATCGCTTTTGTTTAAGATGTATATGTGACCGGGTCACATCGAAGATTACCTTCGTAGTTATTGGGTAACTTTTGAGGTAACCTAAAAATGTGATCGGATGATTTTGAAGGTAACTTCGTTGTAACCGGGTCATTTTGAAGGTACCTTCATTATGACAGGGTTACTTTAAAGGTAACTTAAAAATGTTAGTTTTTTTACTTTTTTTATCACTTTTTTTATTTAATCAATTTTTTAAATTATTCATTGCATTTTAAAATTATTTATCAGTTTTTCAGTTTTTATTTGCCTTTTAAAAATATTTACCAATTTTTTAACATTTATCACATTTTCTTTATTTTATCATTTTTTATACATTTAATCGCTTTTTTTTTTTAAATCTTATCATTTTTTTTTACATTTAATCATTTTTTCTTACATTTTATCGCTGAAGTTACCTTCGTTGTGACCGGGTCACGTTGAAGGTAACCTAAAAAAGTGACCAGGTCACATGGAAGGTACCTTCGTTGTGATCGGGTCACGTTGAAGATAACCTAAAAAAGTGACCGGGTCACATTGAAGGTAACCTAAAAATGTGACCGGGTCACATTGAAGGTCAAGGTGACCCGGCTACCTTCGTTGTGACCGGGTTACGTTTGAAGGTAACCTAAAAATTGTGACCGGGTCACCGAAGGTAACCTTTTATGTGACCGGGTCACATTTGAAGGTAACCTAAAAATGTGACCGGGTCACATTGAAGGTACCTAAAAATGTGACCGGGTCACTTTGAAGATAACCTAAAAATGTGACCGGGTCACACAGAAGGTACCTTCAGTGTCACGGGTCACATTGAAGGTAACCTAAAAATGTGACCGGGTCACATTGAAGGTACCTTCGTTGTGACCGGGTCACTTTGAAGGTAACCTAAAAATGTGACCGGGTCACATTGAAGGTACCTTCGTTGTGACCGGGTCACATTGAAGGTAACCTAAAAATGTGACCGGGTCACGTTGAAGGTAACCTAACTTGTTGTGACCGGGTCACTTTGAAGGTACCTTCACTGTGACCGGGTCACATTGAAGGTAACCTAAAAATATGACCGGGTCACCTCGAAGGTAACTTCAGTGTGACCGGGTCACATTGAAGGTAACCTAAAAATGTGACCGGGTTAACTCGAAATTACCTTCGATGTGACCGGGTCACTTTGAAGGTAACCTAAAAATGTGACCTGGTCACATCAAAGCTACCTTCGTTATGACCGGGTCACTTTGAAGGTAACCTAAAAATGTGTCCCGGTCACAACGAAGGTGACCCGGTCACATTCTTAGGTTACCTTCGTTGTGACCCGGTCACATTTTTAGGTTACCTTCTAAGTGACCCGGTCACATTTTTAGGTTACCTTCAATGTGACCCGGTCACAACGAAGGTACCTTCGAGGTGACCTGGTCACATTTTTAGGTTACCTTCGATGTCACCCGGTAACACCCAAGGTACCTTCCACGTAATCCGGTCACTTGTTTAGGTTACCTTCAATGTGACTCGCTCACAACGTAACTTCAGCGATAAAATGTAAGAAAAAGCGATTAAATGTTTAAAAAAGCGATAAAATTTTAAAAAAGGCGATTAAATGTATAAAAAAGCGATAAAATAAAGAAAATGTGATAAATGTTAAAAAATTGGTAAAAATTTTTAAAAGGTAAATAAAAACTAAAAAAGTGATAAATAATTTTAAAATGCAATAAATAATTTAAAAAATGGATTAAATAAAAAAAGTGATAAAAAATAAAAAAAGCAAAATGTTTTTGAGAAAATCAATTAAATAAATAAAAAGTGATTAAATATAAAAAAATGATAAAATATAAACAAACGTGATAAATCTTAAAAAATGGGAAATATTTTTAAAAAGTGATTAAAAACAAAAAAAATGATAAAAATTCTAAAATGTAATAAATATTTTTTTTACTCACTTGATCAATATACATAGATTTATATTTTGAGAATCATTGACATATGTATAAAAATGTATTTTATTAAGTATATTATTCAGTATATTACTCAGCAATTACTTTTTTTTACACAGATAATTTTTTAAAATTTGTTTTACTTCTTTTTAAAAATTTGTACCCAATAACATATATTCTCTTTTTTTTTTTTTCCCTCTCATTTTCTCCTCTTTCCCCATTTTTTATTTTTCCTATTTTTTCTTCTCTCTCTACCCTCCTGTAAACGCTTTTTTTTTTGTTTCCTTTCTATTTTCTTCTCTCCTCTCGCCTCTCTCGTTTTTTCTTTTATTTCTGCCGCGGCTGGTCTGCTTGTCTATATTCTTCTTTCTCCTCCGTCCTCTGTCTTTTTTTTTCTTTTTCTCTCCCCTAAACGGCTTGCCCTATCGCCCGTTTCCCATACGTTCCATCAACCAAAATGAACGGCTAAGATTGGGGGGTAACATTACCCCCTTTTCTTGGGTGGGTATTATAGATTGTTCCGTTTGAATGGTTTGGCTCATGTAAGGGGCCTAGGAGTTCGAAGCTCTATGCCCCTCCCCTGTTTACCAAATTTTTAGCTGTTTTTTAAATTTTATATTTGACAAATAAGGATCTTCAGGTGAGATGGTTTGGCTCATGTAGCAAAGTTGGGGGTTCGAAGCTCCCCCCTTCCCCAGGGTTTCCCCCAATTTTTACTTTTTAAAAAAAAAATTATTTCTTTTCTTTTTCCAACTCTTTTTTTTTTTTGCTTATATATTTTTTTCTCTTTTTCTGCTATTCTCTCTTTCATTTTTTTCCTGTTTTTTCTAGTTCTTTTTCGTTTTATTTTTTTCTTTTCCATCCATATTTTCTGTCTTCTCTTTTTCGTTATTCTCTCTTTCATTTTTTTGCTTTCTTTTCTAGTTCTCTTTTTATTTTATTTTCCAAAAAATTGCTTTTTTTTTCACTAGGAACTCATTTTCTTCATTCTTATATGAGCTCATCTTTCATTATTACATTCATTCTCTTTTTGCCCTTTTTTTAAGACCATTTTCTTTTTATTTTGCTCAAATTTTGTTCTTAAAGTATTCACATGGAGTATGTACTCCATTTTTTTTGTTATTTGTTCCTTCCTCTACGTTGAATTGCTTGTAATTAGTTAATTATTCTTTTATTAGTAAGTGTTTGTTCTTTTATCAGCTCACATTTATTATTTTAGATAACTACTTGTTCTTGATTAGTTTTTTTTTTTATAATAACTGAACAAAATAAACCAAAAGATGTTGAAATTGGCCATTTCCTTTCATCATTGAAAAATTCTTTACGAATAAAGCACAAAAAAAATGCCATTGAACTGAGATTTGAAAGCCTTTTCTACTTGAAAAAAATAATAGTCAGATAGGAGTTGTCATCTTCCTGATTTCAGGAAATTAGTTGTATTGCTTCCAAATAGTTGCTAGTAAAAAATAAGTAGAAACTGATAAGAAAACAAACAACTGCTAGGAAAAAAACAAACACCTACTTATAAAAAACATAAATAATTATTGGTAAAAGAACAAACAACTAACTTATCTTAAAGAACAAATAACCACTGATGAAAGAATAGACAACTACTAATAAAAGAATTAAAACTAATTTATCTGAACGACCAAATAACTAATTTATCTAAACAACAAGTTTGAATTTATAGCAGAACAAATAATTGCAAATGAAATAACAAAAAACTACTAATAAAAGAAAAGACAACTAATTTATCTAAAGAACAAATATGAATTGATAAAAGAACAAATAACTAATGATAAAAGAACAATTAATTGTTACTAAAACAACAAATAACTAATTTATTTAAAGAAAAAATATAAATTGATAAATGAACAAACAACTACTGATAAAAGAATAAACAATTGTTCATAAAAGAACAAACAACTACTAATAAAAGAATAAATAATTACTAATAAAATAATAGATAAGTAGTTTATCTATAGAATAAGCAAGAATTGATAAAAAAAAAAAACAAACAACTGTTCGTAAAAGAACAAATAACTACTAATAAAAGAACAAATAGCTAGTTTATCTAAAGAACATATAACTAGTTTATATAAAGAATGTGTAGGAATTAATGGAAGAATAAATAACTGTTTTTATCTTAGTGTCTCTCATGTTTGGAATACTTAGTTTCAAAGAGCTACAATCGAAGGCTGATATTAAGTAATTCATCAACTCCTGCCAAATGGTAATTGATGACAGTTTGGAAAGACTATCAAATCCAAGATCTGCCAACAACACTTTCCTGCTCAAGGTTGTTTGAAATTAACTACACCTGTTCACATAGTTTTGATGCAAAGCACCATAGCGTAGCTAATGATTTGTAACAAACAATGGAATACAAACTGAACATACATATTCCCATAGAAGAACAAACACGATAACATAAAAGCACAAGTCCAATTACCAAAAAGAACAACAAAAGCCTTTTAAAAGAACAAACAAGCACCTATATAAGAACAAATAGACACTACAAAACAACAAGAACTAGAAAGAAAAAGAACAAAAAATACCTTATAGAAGAACAAACACATGGCTATAAAAAAATAGAAAACTAATATCTCCTAAAGGATAGATAGCCTAATAAAAGAACAAACACAATAAGATGAAAGAACAAGTACTTGTATAGAAAAGAACAAAAATATCTTTCTAAAAGAACAAATAGATACCTCTAATGTCATGTCCAACTTAGCCCCTAACCCATTTTGGGTCCAATTACTTAATCATGCAGTGAAATTTCCTAGAAGGGACATACTTCATTTCTAAAACATATGGGCATGTTCCCAGGACATTACTAGTATTAGCTCATTAAGTATTTACTTAAAGGTTTATGTTGTGCTCTCGGAAACAAGCTAGTACTTATGTGGAACTTTTATATTTATTTCAAGCTAGTTATCCAACATAGCCAAGTACATGAATGGCAACCAAAACACCATATTCAAGTTTTGAAAAATAAGCTTGTTTATGATGTATACTTCATGCATACTCATATATGTCTTGGTAGCCCACTATTGCACATAAACACATACATGTCTTTAATTTCATTGGTTACCATTTTAGCTCGTTATAGGCAAGCATTTCCTTTCTAGTTCATGTTTACTTAATATTCATCTTTAAACATACATATAAGGTCGAGACATACATGATTCCATATTTCAACATGCATTTAGAAAACATAATCATGCACATCTATCAACTTTTTACTTCGACCCAAAGATGACTATCAACCAGAATGTCCAAGAGTTCATATATATGCCATAGACATACTACATGGCTGAATATTCTTAGAATTGAATTTAGCATGCCATTTTACTTAAGTACCGTAAAGGGTCCATAAATGCTTAAATTCACAAATTTGGTTTTTAAGAAAAACCAAAATACATAGCACATGATTATACATGGCAAATCACACATAGAACACATTTCCACCTTAGAGACTTTGTTCCCACAATCTAGACTCCAAGTCCTGCACATAAAGTCCACACTTATTAGCTTGTTACACAAGCAACTCATAACACTTAGAATACTTAGAATATTGAGCAAATACCACACATATGCATAATACCTTTACCACAGAAAGAGTATAAAATACTCTTGACCTTAGTGCCTTTCAAGTACTCCTTTTCCTACATAAAGTAGAAAAGGGCGGGTGAGTAAAACTCAGTAAGGATTCTGTATGGCTCCCAGAGCCTAACATATGGCTTCCAAAGCCTAACATAGCCAAGAATAACATGGCAACAAATATTCCATGCTCCTGCAAAGAAAACACTAAGACAAAGAAGATACAGGTACATGCATATAACAATAATAATAATAATCGGGGGTTAGCATGCACAACCAAACATAGAAGTATACAACACACACACCACTTAACACCTTATCCCATTGAAGGGCAGAGCAAGCATGATCCGTATTTCTCATTTCTTAGGTTAACCATTTTATTAATCCATTTTAAAATCTGAGCACTTTATGCTTGAGAATTGAGTTGGCCGACTCAATTCTTAGCCGTAATGCTTACATAGAGCTAGCTAGCACGGAGTTGACTAAGCAACAAAACATAGCCTTCTATAGCCTTCTTAGGATCATATGGCATCTAATATCCATCACCCAAGGGCCCGAATACTCAAAGAGTATAAGAATCCTTACCAAAACCGTTAGCAACTTTTGTGCCCGAAAGCTTTAGAAGCTTGGCTCTTTGTTTTTCCTCGCTTGTTGTTACTAGAACTTGTGTTCTAGCTTAAGATTCTACAAGGGCAGAAAGTTAGCAAGCCATATTCTTGCTTGACATAACTTAGAAACATAGGAAATACCAAGAACAATTGGTAGAACACACAATACCTCAACCAAAGGAGGTATGGCCGACTCCTTCGGCTTGATTTCCTTAGAGCTCCATCTCATCTTTTCTTGAATCCACCACTTGATTCCTTGCCTTAGAAGGCCTTAGAAACTTATGTGTATCAATAACACAAGTTTCAAACATAAGAATTCCAAGAACAAGACTTGGCCGAAACTCATCCCGGTTGATGACTTCCAAAAATGTCTCCTTTCTTTAATCTACTTCTTGATTCTTGTTCGAGGTGTTCTTAAGAGCTTGTAGACACCAAGAGCACTTGGTAAAATCTCAAAAATGCTCAAGAATGATTCTTGGCCGAATTTAGAAGGAAGGAGAAGTTTGGAAGAGTGTTTTAGAGTTTAAGGCAAAATTTGAGAGAGAAAATGAAAGAGTTTTAGTGAGAGATTGTAGAGAGAGATGGAGAAGAGTTAGATGAAGTAATTAGAGTGTTTTTGGGCATGTAATGGTCGTCCATATAAAGGGGAAAGTGAGGGAAATCATGTGATTCACATGGGGTCAGTAGGAGACAAAGTGGGAGACAAATTGGAATACTTTGGTGAATGTTGGGTGAATTTATCAAAAATGGGGGATAAGTAAGTGGAGGAAGGAATCCTAAGTGATGAGTTGGATGGGAGGTGGAATAAAATATTGGGAAATGGAGGGAGGTGGCAGCCATGGCATCCAATGCCTTTAAAATTGGATAATCCCCCCCTTAGTCCCTCAATTCCTTGTATTTGGGCAACTGAACCCAACCACCAAAAGTCTCCTTTGTCCAATTGAGTCCCTCACATTCTATTTTCATCATTTTGCTTGGCCTAAGCCAAGATTAAAGTTTGAGAGTGTCCAACACTCATCATACTCCCCAGTCCCACTTAATTTAGTGTCTCCCAAGCTTAATGAGCTCAATTCCCAAATTGGAAAAAAAATTCTCTTCATAGCCCGAGGCTTAAATCACTTAGGAATTTACGGGCATTACATCTAAAAGAACAAACAATAAACCATAAAACAACAAGTACTTTCACTAAAAAAAAAAAGCACATAGCTTGCTAAAAGAACAAAGATAGTCTTCTCAAAGAACAAACAAGAAAACATAAAACAATAATAACTTGTACCAAAAAGAACAAAGATGACTTTCTAAAAGAACAAATACATAAGTACAAAAGAACAAAGAAGAAACTAGAAAAGAACAAGTATGTTTCACAAAAAAAAGTACATTATAAAAGAACAAACACTTTTACCAAAAAAAAAAATACAAAGCCCAGTAAAACAACTAACACGAACACACAAAAAGAACAAACTAGATCAAATACTTTCGAGGTTTTGTTCCTTCTAATTTGATGGTTATTTTTTTCTTCCCTGAAGATGTTTCTTGTTTGTGTTTATTTGTTAATGTGATTTTTATTTTTTCCCTATTTTTATCATTCATGAGCTTATTTCTTTATTTCTTTCTCTGATTATACTGATTTTGAAGAAAGTAACATCAACTCTCTCTGTCCCAAATTCTTTGCACCATTTACTTTTCAATAATTAATCTATGATTTTTTATTTTCAACATTTTAGCATATAAATGAAAAACATTTATATAAGAATGATAAATCGAGACTTATACTTTCTAAATATATTTTTTGTTGAATTTTTTTGCTAAATATAAATCAATACATATAAATGAAAAACTTTTAAATTGAGTTATATGTTACCAGAGAGCCACTTTTTAGTTTGATGCTTGAAGGCCACATACATTTACCATACCAAATGTTTCTGCATGCCCTTCATATTTCCCTACCACAGTAATGAAAATTTTTCCTTCTATCTTATCCAACTTTTTGAAGAGTTTATTATCCGAATAACACAGCAGTCCCACAAATAATCTAATAGCCCTATTTTGTGCAAAGTCCCAATTTGCCTGAGGTATGATCATGCTATGATCATTTCATCTAAGAATGAGTATATACCTTTATTTCCTGTAACATCACAAATCATGCCTTCTGATATCTTACCAATTTACAAACCACCCTTATCTTAATCCCTTTCCCTAGCCCTTTAATATTAACACTTAAAACCTTCATAAAAAATAAACAATATCAGCCTTTTCAATCCCTTACTAGTCTTCAATCAAATGCATAAAATGAGGAGTTATCACCTTCACTATGGTGGAACAGGGCCCAGAGCCTTGATTTGCTAACATTGGTAGGCTATTTGAAAATTATGATTCCACTTGGGTTACAATTGGTTAGTTATTACTCGTGAAGTATCTTAAATCATTACGTGCAACTAGTTACTTAGCCTACCCTGCATAGGAAATATGCATGAGTTGTCCTAGCTATGCAATAACAAATAAATTAAAACATCGAAAATAGTTCCACGACAATTAATGAAAACTCAATTCAAAACAAGCCAAGATGTAAAACTTTAGTTACTTTAACTTCAACTAACAACTATGTGCATACATCTCAAACTTATATTCACTCAAATTTAACCAAAGTGTTATACACACCAATGGACATTAGTAGAGGCAATCTATTTGTATAAAAATGCCATACATATATAAGAAGCAATATATATCTACTGAGATCCATCCTTAGCTCTTCACCCAAGCAAACTAGTTTCAAGTGATGAGCCACACTTTTCTTGTACTCAAATAATTAGCCTCAAACTGTAAGACAAATACTTTGGTTAGTATTAGCTTATGCTATAAGTGGCTTAAAAATGTATGGTTTCCTGCTTATGGAGTACCTTTAAACCAATAAAATTTAGCCTTAATAGCTGCTCTTTGCCAATTGTTAAGTCTGACTGGCCCGCTTAATACCAGCACAACACTTAAGGGATTAATACTCTAAAAGTACTCAATAAGGGATTTGGTACCTAAAAGGGGGAAAGCTATATACAAGCATGCAAAACACAATATATATATATATATATATATATATATAATATATATATATATATATATAACATACAAAACAAACAAACAATCAATAACACAAGTAGAACAAGAATAAGAACAACAACAATGCAAACAATGAGTGGATGGATGGATAGATGGATGGAATATGCATATGTAAATGCACTTAGGACTTTACACCCGTAGGTGCTATGCTTGTCATGAGTTCATATGGCCGGGTGCTTGGATACTGGTCCTTGTATCCTATGCGAGCACTTAACCAACCTCATGAAGTCCTCTTATGGGCACCTTAGAGTAAGTCGTCACTTACCCTCGCCCGCTTCTGACGAGTTACTTAGAGTTAGGCACTGTCTACTGCTTCCTTACCTCTCTCTTCCCGTAACTTATTGTGCAGAATAGCTACCTTATGTGATTAAACTTGTCAAGCTCTTTGAGCTTATCTTAAGGCTCCTTAATGGCTTACTTACTAAACCACAAGGTTTGGTTGGGATCCTCTTAGGTTTCCTTTTCATAGCTCAAAGGTCTAAACCTCATACTTGGGCCAATAAAGAGTCTGAAACCCTCCTTAATCCCCTTAGTGCTTCCTTAACAACTTGAGCACTTTAACCCTTCTTAGCCACAATTCCTTACCCTACTTTAACCACATCACTTAGATACCACCTAAATAATGCATAATTCTTTAACTTAGGAATGAGTTCTAGGCCCAACCGAGGATACAAAATATCTTAAATTGGCCTAAGGATGATAACCAAGAGTTTGAGACATTCTTAGGATGCCTCGAGCTTGAAGGACTTGTGCCTTGGTGATACCGTTGGCAATGCATTGCCAACGGCATCAGTTTTCATGTTTATTAGGAAGTCATTGGCAATGCGTCACCATTAAGCGTCACCTCAAAGACGCAATGCACTTCTAGCAGTGCTCGACAATGTGCTATCTTGCACGAAACTTGCTTAATCTTTCAATCCTCAAAGCCAATTCACATGGGTCTTGTTTCTACTTCATTCTCACATGTAATACTACATTTCTATGCATTATTTGAGCTAAATTAACTTAAATCTCTTACCTCGAATCCTCCTTAAAGCAATAATTAAGCAACAAGCAAGAAGCACACTTGAGCTCCATGGAGTTCCTTTGAGTTCCAAGCGTAAAATCAACCAATTGGATACCAAGGGTACAAAATTAGAACTAACGAACAAGGGTTAAAGACGCTTACCTTTGGTTTTGAACTAAAAACTTGCAAGAACAACTCCAAATGCACCAAATCCACAAAAAATGAGCTAAGGGCTTATTGGGATGGCTTTTGGACCTTTAATTTTCATGGAATTTTGGCTAGGATAAGAGCTTTTAAGGTGGAAAGCTATGGAGGAGAGAGAGCCATGAAAATGGCAAATGGAGGAGATAATGAATAGTGTCATCTCCTCTATTTATATAGCCAACCTTTCTAACTTAACCCAACTCTTTTCCACTTGACACTTTGGCCTTTAAACTTAACTTTGAATTACTTAAGCCAATTAAACTTTTCCCACACCATCACTCCTTGGTCTCATAAAAAGGTGTTCTTACCCAAACACTTTGCCCTTAAGTCACTTAAGCTATTATGAGACATAATAGCTAAAATTCTTACTTAGTGCAATTTTTTTACCCTTAAATTCAATTTTTTGTTCAAATGGCTAAAAACACTTATGGTCTTAACTTATCTATGGCGAAACACTTGCATGAACCTAATTTCACTGAAATTATAGTCATGCCACTAACTTGGGCCAAAATTACCATTTTTCCATTTTTTCCCTTTAGGTGTCAATTACACTTTGGAATTCAACTTAACCTTACTTAGCTTGCTTTCCTTGCTTAATAAAACTTATTTGAGGAAAATAACTTAGGATTTACTTACCTCAACATTCAAAGGAGAAGAAACACTAGGAGAGCCTTTGCACTCACCTTCCAACTTCTTTAAATGGTTAATTACAACCTCTTCCCCCCATCACAATTGTACCATGCCTAACTCGATTCCCAATGTTAACATTTCCATGCCTCCCTCGCTCTTTGGTTTATAGTAGAGTTGGACAGCTCATCGAGCTTTTTCCATGCCTTTCCAACTATATTGTTAATGTGCCAACTCGATTCCCAATGTTAACATATTAAGCCCTGTAACACACAAAAAAGTAATAGTAACAGTGAATAAAATAATACAAACATGGTGTAATCCCATGCAAGGAAAATTAATTACTTCCACATTGTGTGCGGATGAAAACAAATACTAAAACGAGCAAAGAATTAGTTTCATACAAACCATGTGAAAAATTAGAACATTAATATAACAAATAAACACGCCTTCATGCATACTTTTAAAGAACAATAACCCAGAACTTAACTTTGCATTATAAGCAACAAATAAATGCAAAAATCCTACAAATAAATACATAATTCATAGATTAAAAACACATAGTAAACATTGTATAGTAAACCATGTACCACACATAAACTAAGACTGACCAGTGTGAAGTGACAAATAACAATACGGTACAACTGGATGCATCTTAAACCCATACCCTCATCATCTCCTTCACACTGCCCCCAGCATCAACTACAACTTGATCATCTTCTTTAACAAATGTAACTAAGAAATTTAGAACCCAAAATTTAGAAATGGTATAAACAACCTAATAGTACAAACATACTACAAAATAATACATCACATATATAGATCAACACATATTAAGCCCCGTAACACACAACAAGTACGAGTAACAGTGAATAAAATAATACAGGCATGGCATAGTCCTATGCATTTTAGACCCATACCCCTATCTTCTCCCCCACTTTGCTTCTACAAATGCATTTGCACCAATTTATAAAATAGTACTAGAAGTCAAAAGTGTGGAAACCCATCACACCAGAAAATGACATTGCCATGAAAAAAAGAACAACACAACAAACAATGCCACCACCAGCACCATAATCGACATCATCGTCCCTATCACCAACCATGAAACCTTCCCCCACAAACGTCACCAATCCCTTCCTCAAGGTCATCATTCTTGATGTCAACTAAATAGAAATAAGGTGGCTCATTCAAGTCTAACAAAATAGCTTCGCAACAACATTTAACTCCTAACTCAAACCGTTAATGTTTGGACAAATGAGAAAAAAAATACTAGAGATTTGTTGAAACTCGCTAATTACAAGAAGAGATGAAGCCGATGGAATAAGATAAAAAAAAAAGAAACATTGACAATTAAATTACCATAACTAAATATTTTAAACATAGTTAATATCTTAATTATTATCCAATTAAATCTTACACTCTAACAAAAATAACTACCATAAATAATACTCCCTCTGTTTCACAAAAGCTGTCCTCTTTACTATTCACAGCAATTAATCTATGATTTTATTTCTCATAAAATTTATTGTAAAAATATGAACTTTTTACATGAAAATGAAACTTTAAAAATTCTAGTTTTTAAATATCATTTTTTAGAATTTTTTTGAATTCATATTAATATAAATATATTTAAGTCAAACTTTAGTAAAAAAAGGCAAAAGGGCCAACTAATATGAAACGGAGGGAGTACAATCCAAACCAAAACTCATCTCCCCCATAACGTCATCCAATATTTTCACAAGCACTTATGAGAATTTTAGAAATTCACTTTGTTCTGTGTCTGCTAATTGTTTTGCACTTTTAGCAAAAACGTAATATGTTAAAGTATTAATAAATTTTTGGAATGATTTCTGATATATGTACCTTATCATATTAGAATTATGGTAAAGGTTTCCTAAAAACATTTCTAAATTTTGAGGAATTTTTATTTTATATATATATATGACAATCCTAGTCGTGAATTTTATAAAAAAAAAAAATATGACTATTATAATTCATTGAATAATAATAATAATAATAATAATAATAATAATAATAATAATAACAACAACAACGACCCAAGTCTAGAACTGGTCAATGGAACATCTGCCCACACCACATGAGCTATCCTTTAGAAAAGGTTTAGAAAAGGATAGGCGTTAAGTGCTTGTGTTCTGGAACTTGAGCCTATATATCCACATAAGGTTTCCCACATTTCACTCAAGTGGGAGAATATGGGGGTGTTGTAAACTCCATCCTTATGCACCCAACGTCTTTGTTGGGGTCAGTCGGATTACTTGGTTTCCTGGACCAAATAACCTCTCTAATCGGACAACTTATCCCCTGACCAAGTAGCCTTTCAAAGCTAGGATCAATCATAGGAGACGATGCATGTGTACACCCACTACGCCACATCATTGTGGTCCCGGGTCGGCTCTAATACCATTTGTAATGACCCAAGTCCAGAACCAGTTAATAGAATACCTGCCCACACCACATAGGCTATCCTTTGGAAAAGGATAAGCACTAGGTGATTGTGTTTTAGAACTTGAGCCTATATATCCACATAAGGCTTCCCATATTTCACCCATGTGGGATATGAAGGTGTTATAATAATAATAATAATAATAATAATAATAATAATAATAATAATAATAATAATAATAATAATAATAATGCATGAGAGAAAGAATTACTTTTTGATGGGAGAAAAAAGATACTCCCTAAATCTCACATTATTTGCACCATTGATATTTGACACGTAGTTTAAGAAAACTTATATATTTACTAATTTGCCCATGTTCTCCCTTGTACATTTACTAATTAATTTACCCATGTTCTCCATGGGCAATGAAGCAAGACAGAGAGGACCACCACCGTTTTTGTCTCTATCTCTATCTACACATCACTAGCCTAACCGTTGATTTGTCGCCCTCGCCTTAGTCAATCTGGCCATTGATCCATCGATTGTCGTGTCATCCCATCGATCCATTGATCCATTGCGTTAATCAGTCGATCCCATCATTAATGATTACTAACTCTAGGCCTAAAGCCCTTTGATCGTGTTCCAATCTCTCCCTAATCACCTTGACATCTTCAGACAAGGCCGTCAACCCAATCTCCTACTAGTTATCCAACAAAAGCCACTTGCCTATTGACCCGATTTTCTACATATGACTCCCTTTATCCAATGATGATTTTTTCTTGATTTCTGCAATCTGCCAGAAGTCATAATGGTAGCTTCGTTGTCACCAACTCCACAACCCGACCGATATCCAGAATTATCTCGATCTACAAAATCAAAGCCCACCCATGGCTATAAATCGTCATTATCAGAGCAAATTGACAGAACTGAGCTTTGATTCTTTGCTACAGATGAAGAAAGAAAGAGAGTCTGCTTATCTAGTTCTTTTCTTTAGATGAGAGAGAAACTTTACTTTTGGCTTTTTTGCAATAGACTTAAAAGAAGGGTATAAAAAAATTACTAGTTAAGGAAATTGTGCAAAGAATTTGGAATGACAAAAAAAAAGTGGTGTGTAGAATATGAGATAGAGAGAGTATTTTTGAAGTCTTGACAACCATTATATATACACACACACTAGTCATTGACGCATTCTTCAAATGTGAATAAAGTACATGTAATTAGTAATAATATATTTTAAAATAGGTTTTTATAATAAGTGTATTATAAAAACATGATAGGCATAAAAAATACAGCCTAACATAAATATACCCTTAGTTTTTATTTGAAATAAAATATAGAGTATTATTGTTTATTTGAGTTTTAAAAAAATTGGTAGAATAAAAGATAGGATAAATTTTGTAAATAGTCCATAGCCTTTAATTTATGATTCTTTGTCATTCTTAACTTATAAAGTATTCTCTTTTTGTTCTAAATTTTTTTAAATATTCTAATTAGTCCTCAATTAGATGAAATCTATTAATTCAAAGTAACTATATTTATGTAACATTAATTTTATAAATTATTTTAAACTATTTAATAATTGCTCTCTGAGGAATTTGAACTGACAAATATTTTTTTTACAATTAAAAAAAATTTTATTATCAATTTTTCCATTATATGAAATAGTTATTTTGCCCAATATATGCACTTTTTTTGCAATAATGTTTTTTGGAGTTAACAAATTGTACCTAGTGGTGACAAATTAAAATGGTTTTCAATGGTTTGGAATGAAAAAAGAACAATAAAAAAATTAGGATGAAATTTAATTCAGATAGGATATTGATCAAGGAGATTAGCTTTTCTAGTGTTAGTCACATGTTTTAATTGAATATTTTATCTAAGTTAAAAAACAGCAAACAAAATGAAGATTATATTTGGGTTTTCTGTAACGACCCAATTTCAGAACCAGTCAACAGAACACCTGCCCACACCATATGGGCTATCCTTTATGAAAAGAATAAGCGCTAGGTGCTTATGTTCTGGAATTGGAGCCTATATATCAACATAAGGCTTCCCACAATTCACCCATGTGGGATATAGGGGTGTTACAAACTCCCCCATTTATGTACCTAACATCCCCGTTGGGGTCAATCGGATTACTTGGTTCCTCGGACCAAGTAACCTCTCTAATCAGACTACTTAACCCTTGGCCAAGTAGCCTCTCAAATCTAGGATCAATCTCGGTAGACGATGCATGTGCATACCCACTATGCCACACCATCGTGGTCCTGGGTCGGCTTTGATACCATCTGTAACGACCCAAGTCCAGAACCGGTCAATGAAATACCTACCCACACCACATGGGCTACCCTTTAGACAAGGATAAGCATTAGGTACTTAGGAATGGACTCTCAGTATAAGGAAGTTCCCTCGTACCATACCAGCGGATACAACCACATACTTTGAACCAAACTTGGCTCTAATGCCATCTGTAATGACCCAAGGCCAGAACCGGTCAATAGAACACCTGCCCACACCACATGGGCTATCCTTTGGAACAGGATAAGCGCTAGATGCTTATGTTCTGGAATTGGAGCCTATATATCCCTAATGTACCCAACGTACCCGTTTGGGTCAATGGGATTACTTGGTTCCCTGGACCAAGTAACCTTTCTAATCCCACTATTTAGCCCCTGGCCAAGTAGCCTTTCAAATCCAGGAATAGTATCGGTAGGCGATCCATGTGCATATTCACTATGCCACACCATCGTGGTAGCTCTGATACCATCTGTAATGACCCAATTCCAGAACTAGTCAACAGAGCACTTGTCCATACCACATGGGCTATCCTTTATGAAAAGGATAAACCCTAAGTGTTTATGTTCTGGAATTGGAGCTTATATATCCACATAAGATTTCCCACAATTTACCCATGTGGGATGTGAGGGATGTTACACATGAGTTACCATATATCTTATTTTTTTTGCTTTTTCTTGAATATATTAGCTATCATGTCTTCTTGGAAACAATTAATTTTTATAATTAGTGTAACGACCCAAGTCCAGAACCGGTCAACGGAACACCTGCCCACACCACATGGGCTATCCTTTGGAAAAGGATAAGCGCTAGGTACTTAGGAATGGACTCTCAGTATAAGGAGGTTCTATGTGGTGTGGGCAGGTGTTCCGTTGGCCGGTTCTGGACTTGGGTCGTTACAAATGGTATCAGAGCCAGGTTTGGTTCAAAGTATATGGTTGAGTCTGCTGGTATGGGACGGGAGAACCTCTTTATACTGAGAGTCCATTCCTAAGTACCTAGCGCTTATCCTTTTCCAAAGGATAGCCCATGTGGTGTGGGCAGGTGTTCCGTTGACCGGTTCTGGACTTGGGTCGTTACAGATGGTATCAGAGCCGACCCGGGACCACGATGGTGTGGCATAGTAGGTATGCACATGCATCGTCTACCGGGACTGATCCTGGATTCGAGAGGCTACTTGGCCAGGGGCTAAGTAGTCCGATTAGAGAGGTTATTTGGTCCGAGGAACCAAGTAATCCGATTGACCCCAATGGGGACGTTGGGTACATAAGGGGGGGAGTTTGTAACACCCCCATATCCCACATGGGTGAATTGTGGGAAGTCTTATGTAGATATATAGGCTCCAAGTCCAGAACATAAGTACCTAGCGCTTATTCTTTTTATAAAGGATAGCCCATGTGGTGTGGGCAGGTGTTCCGTTGACCGATTCTGGACTTGGGTCGTTATAGATGGTATCAGAGCCAGATTCGAAGAAGGCAGCGACCTCACTTAGTAAGTATGCTTCTTGTTTGTTTGCTAAGTTAAGGACCTTTGGTAGATTTTGGATAGTTTCCATAATTGAGCATAATATACTGGCAAGGTTAAAAACAAAAGTTAACAACTTGGCCTTCAATAGGGAGACTCGTAAAACAATATACCAATTAATTTAACATCTAAGATGAGATAGGAGTTACCTAGAGCCTCACCTAGTGTTATAAGTTAAAAGTTACTTCCAAAATTGTTTTCCTACTCTAGACTAAACCTTCTTCTTTTTAGGTTATGGACTCACATGAGCATCCTACTCTTTGGGCTAACAAACACATGCAAAGGTTTCATAGATTTTATGAATAGGGTGCTCCAACCATTCCTAGATTAGTTTGTCATTATTCTCATAGAAGATACCTTGACTTACTCACCAAATGCTGAAATTCATAAAGAACGTTTAAAAATTTTGCTTCAAACATTGAAGAAGCATTGGCCATATGCTGAGCTAAGGAAGTGCGAGTTTTGGTTGGACAGTGTTGCATTTCCGGGTCACGTGCTAATTAAGGATGGAATTTCAATGGATCCTAGCAAGGTTTAAGCTGTGATGAACTGGCAATAACTGAAGACTGTGTCTGAGATTCAGAGTTTCTTTGGCTTGGAGGATTATTATAGACATTTTGTATAAGGTTATCCAAAGTTATTAATCCCTTAACTTAACTGACTAAGAAAAGTTAACCATTCCAGTGGACCAAGTAGCATGAAAATAGTTTCTAGGACTTAGAGAAACGGTTAATCTGTGTACATATTCTTACTCTTCTTAATAGGCGAAAACACTTTGCAGTTTATATAGATGCATCGCATTAGGGGATTGGCTGTGTATTAATGTGAGCAGGGAAGGTGATCGCTTATGGGTCTAGGCAGTTGAAGCCTCATGAGCTTAATTACCCAACTCATGATTTGGAGTTGGCAGTTGTCATACATGCGTTAAAGCTTTGGATGTAACACCCCCATATCCCATATGGGTGAATTGTGGGATGCCTTATGTGGATATATAGGCTTCAATTCCAGAACATAAGCACCTAGCGCTTATCCTTTTCCAAAGGATAGCCCATGTGGTGTGGGCAGGTGTTCCGTTGACCGGTTCTGGATTTGGGTCGTTACAGATGGTATCAGAGCCGACCCGGGACCACGATGGTGTGACATAGTGGGTATGCACATGCATCGTCTACCGGGATTGATCCTGGATTGGAGAGGCTACTTGGCCAGGGGCTAAGTAGTCCGATTAGAGAGGTTACTTGGTCCGGGGAACCAAGTAATCCGATTGACCCCAACGGGGACGTTGGATACATAAGGGGGGGAGTTTGTAACACCCCCATATCCCACATGAGTGAATTGTGGGAAGCCTTGTGTGGATATATAGGCCGTAGCTTCAGAACATAAACACCTAGCGCTTATCCTTTTCTAAAAGATAGCCCATGTGGTGTGGGCAGGTGTTCTGTTAACCGATTCTGGACTTGGGTCATTACAGATGATATCAGAGCCGACCCGGGACCACGATGGTGTGGCATAGTGGGTATGCACATGCATCGTCTATCGGGACTGATCCTGGATTCGAGAGCCTATTTTGCTAGGGGCTAAGTAGTCCGATTAGAGAGGTTACTTGGTTTGAGGAACCAAGTAATCCGATTGACCCCAACGGGGACATTGGGTACATAAGGGGGGGAGTTTGTAACACCCCCATATCCCACATGAGTGAATTTTGGGAAGCCTTATGTGGATATATAGGCTCCAGCTCCGGAACATAAACACCTAGCGCTTATCCTTTTCCAAAGGATAGCCCATGTGGTGTGGGCAGGTGTTCCATTGACCGGTTCTGGACTTGGGTCGTTACATTGGAGACATTATTTATATGGAGAAGAGTTTGAGGTCTTCATTGATCACAAAAGCCTACAGTATCTATTATCACAGAGGGAACTCAGTAATCGACAGCGTCGTTGGGTTGAATATCTCTCCGATTATAGTTGCACTATTCAGTATCACCCAGGTAAAGCCAACCTAGTGGCTGATGCTTTGAGTAGAAAAACGGGTGCTAAACTGAATGCTATGGTGGTTTCTGAGTGGACACTACTAGAGGAGTTTAGTCATATGAGCTTAGGTGTTCAAGTGAAGGGACCCCAGGTTCTCATGGCCAGTTTGTATATGGAGCCTACACTTGTGGCAAGGGTCAAGGAGGCGCAAAATGAGGATCCACAATGCCGAGAATGGTCAGTTCTAGGGCAAAAAGGATTCAGTGTGGATGTGGATGGTACCCTAAAATTTCAAAATAGAATTGTTGTTCCTCAAGGTAGTGAGGTGAAGTATGATGTTTTATTGGCGGCACATGCATCTCGGTTGACCATCCACCCGGGGGGCACCAAGATGTACCATGGTTTGAAGAAAAGCTTTTGGTGGAGTGGCATTAAGAAGGATATTGCAGAGTTTGTATCTAGATGTCTGACGTGTTAGAAGGTCAAAGTAGAACACCAGAGACCTGGAGGACTGCTACAGCCATTAGAGATTCCTCAATGGAAGTGGGATGACATTGCAATGGATTTCATAGTCGGGCTACCTGCCACTCATTGTCGACATGATGCAATATGGGTTATAGTTGATCGGTTAACCAAGTCAGCCCACTTTTTGGCAATCCAAAAGACTTGGCCTGTAGCTAGATTAGCTGAATTATACATATCTGAGATAGTTCGTCTTCATGGAGTACCGAGGAGCATTGTTTCTGATAGGGATCCACGATTCACATCACAGTTTTGGCAGGCTTTACAAGAACAGTTGGGTACTGTGACATTAATGAGCACCACTTATCATCCACAGACAGATGGGCAGTCAGAGAGGACTATACAAACTATTGAGGATATGCTTAGAGCTTGTGCACTGGATTACAAGAACTCCTGGGATAATGACCTGCCACTAGTGGAGTTTGCTTATAATAATAGCTATCACTCCAGCATTCAGATGGCCCCATATGAGCCTTTGTATGGTCATAGTTGTCGTACTCTGGTGTGCTAGGAAGAAGTGGGCGACAGGCCTTTATTAGGACTAGATTTGGTACAACAAACTTCAGATAAAGTCAAAATAATTAAACAACGATTGGTAGCGGCTCAAGATAGGCAGCGGAGTTATGCAAACCAGAGGCGTCGTCCCTTGGAGTTTTCTGTTGGTGATCATGTGTTCCTAATGGTGTCACCAACCAAGGGAGTTCAACGCTTTAGAGTGAGAGGAAAGTTAGCCCCGCACTTTGTTGGACCTTTTGAAGTTTTAGAACGGGTTGGAGAGGTGGCTTATAGAGTAGCTTTACCACCTAACTTGGCTAGAATTCATAACGTGTTCCACGTGAGTAATATTCAAAAGTATCAGCCAGATCCAGCACATGTTATTCCGTGGGAGCCGTTGCAGTTACGCGAGGATTTGACTTACGTCGAGGAGCCTTTGGCCATTGTGGATCATAGAGAAAAGGTTCTGCGCAACAAAGTCATTCAACTGGTAAAGGTCATTTGAAACAATCATGGAGAGCAAGAAGCAACCTGGGAAGTTGGGGATGAGCTTCGAAAGAAGTATCCACAACTTTAAGGTACTTTTCAACACCCTCTTTCAAATTTGGGGACAAATTTCTTTTAAGGGGAGGAGGCTGTAATAACCCTAGAAATTAAGGAAAATAAAATTACTAAATTACCCTAAATAAATAAATAAAAAAAAATAAAAAAATAATAAAATAAAAAATAATAATAAGTAAATAAAATAAATAAATAAAAATAAATTAATTAACATTTTGTCCTCAAGGGTATTTTTATAATTTTACCTACCAATTTAGAAAACCAATATGAAATTAAGAATCTTGATCATTAGATGATTTCTTTAGTGGTTATTAAGTCAAATTCCAAACCGGAAGCTCAAAGTCATTTTCTTTAGACTAGGGGCATTTCTGTCATTTCCAACTAAGCATCGGTTGGAAAATCTGGGGGCACCATTGGTTTCTTCTCACAAAATTGAGTCAAAAGAAATTTACCTCACTCAATTCTGAATTCATTTGCTTAGGTTTTCAAAAATTTAGCCTACACACGTGTAGAGTTTAAACCGGGTTCGTGCTTTTGTTGTATGTGATTCTTACTTAACCCTAATTTTTTCTTAGTATAAAAATATAACTTCCTGCCGCATGATTGACTGGAATATGTATATATATATATATATATATAAAAATTAAACCGATTTAATCTACTTACCTTTTTCTTATTTGACTAATTATCCCATTAACCTTATTATTTTTTTATTTCTTCCCTTCTCCCCGTAACTACAGCTAAGTCAGGATCCGAAACCTTCTCTTGAAAAATAAAACCTAAGCATATGCATTTTGCCTTCAACTATTTCTTTTTCCTCTCCAGCCGCCAAGCTGCACCACCCCAGGCCAACGCCATGGCCATTAATCCTACTCTTGGCAAACGAATTAGTTTCTAATATTTTTACTATATTTCTCTCCGAAATTCTTCTTACTCCACCTACACAGCTCCTTCAACAACTTGTAAGAAAGAAAAAAAATATTTCTGGTTTTGCTATTTGGAGAGGAGAAGTCATTGCCTAGAAGAATCATCATCACACGCATTGTGTATATTGTCAACTTGGGAATTTATTCCTCCATCTATTCAAGGTTTGTCGAAACGGTGTAAGTCAGAACAGCCAGCCCTTTATGCTCCATCCATACCAATTGATTTTATTCTGGATTATTAGAACATTAATTTAATTTAATCTATTCTTACCTAGGTTCATTAGGTTGAAGAGAAACCTCATCCGGACAGTAAAATCGATCCTACACGTACCGACGATCCCGAATTCATTTGTGTAAGTCTAAATTATTCTATATCCCTCTTTTAATTTTTTTTTCCAGCACCTAAAGGCCTTATATCTTTGCTGTAAATATTTGGTAGATTATCATTAATCCAAGTTTTGGGTTTTTCCACTCGTTTCCGGTGCAATCTTGTCCATACTTGGTTCTAAGCCCCGGTAAGCCACCGTAGCCTCTTTTAAAAATTATCTTGGCTGCCAATTTCGAATATTACAGCCCTAATAATTCTCTTTTCCTTGCTGTCCATGTTGTTACAAAGGGTTAGAAAATCCTTACTTGAAGGTTTGGTGCTTCTTTGGACTCCCGGAGCGCCAGAGATCCCGAAAACATATCGGTAACAGAAATAAAAACTTTTTCCTTCCAAGATCAGTTTTTAAAGCTACTAAATGAGTATATAACTCAGTGTGTGGCCGCTGTAATTTTTAGGATCAATATCAAGAAGGCTCCCGGCACGATCCCGAATAGGCACAAGGCCACCGAAGACACCCCGAGACCCTTTTTGCCCACTAGGTAAAATTTTGGCCTAGATGTTAAGAACATGAACCTTCCAAGTACCATTTAGGAAAATTTCTAAATTTTAGCACATTTTCTAATTTTCTACCTTACTAACATTTTGTAGGACCGTCCTAGGAAATCGCTCCTTTCGCCGTATTATTCCGAACTAGGTAAGGGGGAAGAGCGGGTTAGTTCTCGTGGGCCCTCTTAGGCCCAAAATAAGCATCAACCCGAATAATAAATTTTAAGTAAACAATTGGGCTAAACAAAATCTTTAAATACGTGGGCAACATGGGTAGGGTAATTAATTAGTTTTTCTAGAATTTTATTTTATTTTATTTTAGTTCTCTTCCTTTGAGATGTAATTTTGGTTGGTTGGTTGTATGGTTGTAATGATGTGATGTATGATGTATGTTTGGCGCTAGTATCATACTAGGACCGCTTATAACAAGAATTAAATTAGAAATATGTTAGGACCGCCTAAATAAACACCGCTAGTACCATGTTTAGGGCCGGCGAGACAAACACCGCTAGTACCATGTTTAGGGCCGACAAGCTCATTAGCAACATGATGAGATTGGAAGCAACCGTTAGTGGCATGTTAGGGCCGTAATAAATTATTATAAGCCGATAGATAAAGGATTAGGAGCGTAAATGCTAAATGACCAATTTAGAAAGAATTCACGAGAAATGAGATGAACATTTATCACAAATACACTTAAAAGATATCATTGATTGTCATGACATCATGTAACACTAAACTAAGATAACACGATAAAAGAAATAGGATGCACTAGAATCATGGCATTCTACTAAAAAGAGCTAAAATAAAATGAGCTACGGTCATGCATCAATTGGTTGTTGCATATGATTGATGTTTGTCATACACAAGATTGCATTAAGTAAAAGATTTGAAGAGTAAGATAAAATACGAGGCATGCAAGGTTGGTGATGAACCATATCTACATGACCTAACAAGCCGTAAATTTAGACGAGAGGTTCGGAACGGACGATTCGAACCCGAGAGGCATGTTAGGGTGGCGGCGGACCGTCCCTAGTCATGACCCGATATTGACACGGAGTATGGAGATATGATTTGTGCGCTGTCAGACCATAGCTAGCGAGGGACCATGCTTATGGCTGTTATCACGAGAGGCTCTACCTCGGCGTAGGTATCCCGAGAGGCTCTGGCTTGGTGGCATCCCTAGTGGCACTGCCTAAGAGTTATCCCGAGAGTGGGTGATGTACACACTCACCACCCTAGGTTCGTCCGACGGCATTTAAGTATTGGATTAATTGATCGATCAATAAGATATTATTTAATCGGTAAAAGGAATTATGCATATGCATGGTAGTTCAAGCATGCTAGTAGGACTTTGATATTGTTGTTATGATGTTGTATGGAATTGTTCTTTAATTAAATTGCTACAACTTAAAGTTTATTATTCGTTGTTGTTTGTTACGGGAATATTAGGACCCACGTGATGGGCCTGATACTTCCCCCTTACTGAGCAAGTTGTGCTCACCCCTCATTCTAACATGTTTTTCTTAGGTGAGTACTATGAGGAGACAGAGTACACTGAACCATATAACGAGGTTCAAGATGTGGAGCAGACTGAGTGAGAGTACGCTGTAGCCCCTCGAAAGTAGAACTGGCTGGGACTGAGTTTTAACTTTGTGTTATTTGATTTCTAAATAAACATATGGTTTGTTTAAATTGGCACCTTATCCGCATATTAGTTTTCCTGGGATTGTCTCTTAACTACTCTGATTTCGTTTAAGACTCTTATTGTTTGGAAAATAATTTAAAATAAAATGTTTTACCTCACATTTCTTAAATTATTTTAATTAAATGCTTTATAATTCTGGGAATTTAAGATATCTTTTAAAATTAAGGTTTATAAAATTGGGGGCGTTACAATTAGCATTAGAGCTTTAGGTAATTTATTAAAAGTGAAAATTAAACTGTTAAAGTAAAAAGTTAAAAACTACTTTTAGATAGATTTTTTTTCCAAATTCCAATGCTAATTGATTTTTCCAAATTCTAATGCTAATCAATAATATAAATGCCAAATAGGGTCCTTAGCAGATTAAAGAATAAAGATCCACAAAATTTACCTTCATATTTATTGCAATAAATTATTATAATTTTCAAAGTGGTTATTTTCCCAAAAAAATATTAAAAATATTTTAATATTTTTTAATAATTAAATAAATAATAATTAACAATATATTTCAAAATTTGAATTTTTATTTGAAACAAAAATATTGTAGAACAGACACAGTACATATAAAAAAGTATAACTTAATGTTAAATATACTATTACTTTTTATTTGAAACAAAAATATATAGTACTATATTTTTTTTCCAAGTTAAACAAATCACTAACAAAAACAATTGAGTATATTTTTTAGATAGAGCTTAACCTTTAATTATGCTTCCTTTTCATTCTTAACCTATTAATATTCTTTTGGTTCTAAACATTTTAAAATATTTCATGAGTCCCCAATTAGATAATATCTATTAATTCAGAGCAACTGTGTCTATGGAATATAAAAATTTTAAAATTATTTTAAAATGTCTGATAATTTCTCTTTTATAAATTTTAACTGAGAAATAATTTTTTTATAATTAAATAAACACTTCCATTATCAATTTTTTTTCCATATATAAAATAGTTATTGTGTACTACAATATATGCACTTATTATGTAACAACTTTTAGTTTAGTTAACAAAAGGAACCTACTGGAACAAGTTAAAATGTTTTTATTTATTTTAGAATAAAAAGATAACAGACAAAAGTTTAAAGTAAAATTCATTGGGGTACCTTAACTTTAATTGTTGTCTCAAATGGGTACCTTTCCTTTACTTTAGTCCCACCGAGGCGCATGAGCTCTTAAGCACATCCCACGGAGATCCTTTCCGTTGATTTTGCTGTTAAGTTGGATGGATATTAAAATAAAGTTTTAATTACAATTTTGGTACTTGAACTTTTTAAGTTGATAATTCTAAGCCCTAAATTTTTAAACTTACTCTTCCTAGCCTACATCTATTTTTTCTCCTTCTCCCTCTCCTTTCCCTAGCCTCTGCCCAACTCTGGCGCTCCATGTCGCCGCCACTGTCGTCCAAACCCAGCCTGAACCTCCCTTCATCGCCGTCCTCGTGCACCTGATTTCGTCCCTGCCCTTCGGTGCCCAAAAAACGAAAAAAAAACACACACACACACACAGAGTAAAAAGGTGAAATGAACTCGAATCGGATTTCAATTGGTACAAAATAAACACTTGAGCAATTAGATAAACAATGATCGACAATGAAACTGTAGAACAATTCTTCATTCCCGCATTTTATGGAAGACTCTGGAACGTACAACGAACCTGGCCGAGAAAGAGCGGGAGACGTCGTCGGGATCGGCGGACTTGAACCCGTTGTCGAAATTCTGGGCGTAGGCATGAGGATCGTAAGCAACATCCATCCGAAGACTGAAGGAGCAATCGAAGATCATCATCTTCTTCCCAAAAAATTTCCTCCAGATTATTCTCCACCATCGGAGCTTCGTTGGCCGCACCCCCACAGCGTAGCAGCTATGATCGACCCGACGATCGATCCGATCGTAGCCGCTCCGGCGACGGCCGCTGCAACCAGATTGCGTAATGCCGGAATCGAGCCAGTGGCTGAGCTCTATTCATAGAGATGGAGAAAAAGACAAGAGGAGAAGGAAGGAGACAGCCGTTTCAGGTCTCTTTTACATGAAAAAAAGACAAAAGGAGAAGGAAAGAGACAACCCTTCGCGAACGAAATTGAGCTACGATCCAAGTGAATCGGGCCATGGGCGACGAGAATCGGACGATGACCCACTCGAATCAGGTGACAGGCAATGGAAGTATGGTAAGCAAGCGACGGACGACAACGACAGCAGCGCTTGGGTACAAAGTTAATCAAATTTGAGTTTGACATTGGGAGAGAGTAAGTATAGAAATTTAGGGCTTAAAATTATCGACCTGAAAAGTTTAAGTACCAAAATTATAATTAAAAGTTTATTTTAATATTATTTAATGTCAGATCATCAATTTTCATCCAACAAAATGGTAAAATCAACAGAAAGTATTATTCTCGTGGGATGCACTTAAGAGCTCAGGTACCTAAGTGGGACAAAAGTATAGGAAGAGTACCCATTTGGGACAACAATTAAATCTACAGTACCTTTAGTGGATTTTACCCCAAAAGTTTAGGATAAAATTTAGATCAGGTAAGTTATAAATATTGAAAGAGATTAATTTTTTTAGTAATTTGATAGCATATTTTAATAGTATATTTTATCTAAGTTAAAGAGTAAATAAATTGAGCAATATAGTTGGGGTAATTCTTATGGGGGCACCTTACATTAATTTTCTTTTTGGTTTAATCTTGAATGTAGGCACTAATTAAATAGACACATAAAAGATTTGTCCATGAATGTACTTTTAAGTGTTAATAAAAATGTTTCATTGAAGTTAAAAGGTAATGAAATTGATAAAAAACTTCCAAACATAAATAAAGTACATGTAATTAGTGCAAATTTATTTAATAATATATTTCAAAATATCATTTTTAATAAGTTTATAAAAAAACACAATAGGCATAAAAAATGCAACTTATTGAAAATATACCCTTAGTTTTTATTTGGAATAAAATATATAGTATTATAGTTTATCCAAGTTTAAAAAAATTGGTAACATAAAAAATATGTAAATTTTTGTAGATAGTCGATAGTCTTTAATTTTTGCTTCCATATCATTCTTAATCTATTAAGAAATCCCTTTTGGTTCTAAATTTTTTAAAATATTCTTTATTAGTCCCCAATTGAATAAAATCTATTAGTTCACACTAATTGTGCTTATATAATATCAATTTTTACATTATTTTAAACTATCTAATAATTGATCTCTAAGAAATTTGAACTTACAAATAGTTTTTTTCTACAATTTAAGAAAATTTTTCATTATCAAATTTTCCCATATAGGAAATAGTTATTGTGCACAATATATACACTTATTGTGTAACTATTTTTGTTAGGTTAATGAATTGTACCTTGTGGTAAAAATATAAAATGCTTTTAATTTTCATAGAATGAAAAGAGAACAATGAAAAGTTTAAGACAACATTTAGCTCACATAGGATATTGATCAAGAAGATTAACTTTTTTAGTGTTAATTGCATATTTTAATAGTATATTTTATCTAAGTTAAAAAGCAAACAAATTGAAGGTTATATCTGAGAAATTTTCAGGGGTAGCTCATATCTATTTTTTGTTTTATCTTGAATATATTAGCTATCATGTTCTTGTTTAGGAACAATTTTTATGATTAACATTAGACCTTTAGGTAATTTATTAAAATTGGAAATTAAACTACTAAAGCAAAAATTAAAAGCTACTCTTAAATGGTTTTTTCAAAACTTTTATACTAATTACTAATGCTAATTCTAAATAGGGTCACTGTTGGATTAAAGAATAAAGTCCTCACAAAATGTATATTTATACTTATTGCAATAAATTAATTTAATTTTTAAGTAGTTATTTCTAAACAAAAGGTAAAAGTATATTAAATTTTTTATTAATTAAATATATAATATTTAATAATATATTTCTAAATAAATTTATCAAAAAACACAATAGGCATAAACAAAAAAAAAGAAAAAAAAACACACACCATAGATATAGAAAGGCGCAGCTCAATGTTGAATATACTGTTATTTTTTATTTAAAACAAAATATATAGTCCTATATGCAGTCCCTAACCTTTAATTATGTTTATTTTTCATTTTTACCCTATTAGCATTCTCTTTTGGTTTTAAAATTTTTAGAATATTTCTTCTTACACCCTAATTATAAAAAATCTAAAATTTACTTCAAAAAGTTTAGAAAGTTAATTGATAAAATGTACAATTTATGTACTTTAAAAATTCATGTTTGCATTTTATTGAGCTATACACATAGAATCATTCATGTAAATTTCAGTTCACCTCTGTGCTTTCATACTTACTATTTAATTAATTTCTTCCTAATTTTTATTATTAATTTATTATTAATTCTTTTCAGTTGTAGTTACACTTTTGAATTAACCTTAATGTTGTTGGAAAAGTTTTGTGACTTAAAAGTAAACTAAAATATAGATGAATGGCTTAAGTATAATCAATAAGGAAATATTTTAAAAAGTACACTTCGTTGAGGAACTAATTTTTAAAAGCATACGGGTTTCTAAAAAGCTCAACTTCCTATTTTGGATGTCAATGTAAGTAGATCCAAAAATTTTAACCCTTAAAAAAGAAAAGGGACAAAAAAAAAAATAGAAGAAGAATAACAAATAAGTCCCCAGTGCCTGGGACAAATAGTATAAAGGCCCTATAAATATTTTCCCTATCTTGGATGTTAAGGTAAGTAGATCCAAAGTTTAATCCTCAAATAAGTGTGTTATTTTTAATATTATTTTTAAAATATTTTTTAGTAGTACCTGATTAAATGAAATTTACAAACTTCTAGAAACTGTGTTTCTATAACATTAATATTTTAAAATTATTTTAAATTGTTTGATAATTTCTCTTATAGAAATTTGAAGTGAGAAATATTTTTTTTAAAATTAAATAAACTCTTGCATTATCAATTTTTCCATATATGAAATAGTTATCGTGTATAATGCATATACTTATTATGTAATAACTTTTGGTTTGGTTAACAAACTGAAACTATTGGGACAAATTAAAATATTTTTATTTTTCTTATAGTGAAATGATAACAAACAAAAGTTTAAGATGAAATTTAGTTCATATAAATCACAGATATTGATGAAAATTAAAATTTTCAGCAATTTGATTGTATATTTTAATAGTATATTTTATCTAAGTTAAAAATAAAAAAATTGAAGATTATATTTGGGAAATTTTTCATGGGAGCACCTGAGATCTAATTTTATTTTTGGCATCATCTTGAATATAAGCACTAATTAAAAAGACAAATAAAAGATTTATCCATAAATGTACTTTTAAACTTGAATAAGAATATTTCATTGAAGTTAAAGGGTAATTAAATTGATAAAATCTTGTGTTTAAGGCCTTGTTTAATAATAATATGAAATCAAAGTGAAGTTTGTTTTGTTCTAAAATTAAACTTTAACATCTAAATGATTGATAAGCTTATATTTATTATATTTATTTCTCTCATATTTAGTATGTTTTAATATATTTTAAATCTTAAAGATATATTTTGAGTATATTTTGTAGCTTACAGCATATCTGGACTCAATTGATTGAAAGTAGATTTAAATTGTAATTTTACAAGTTTTAATTTGGTTGTGTTCTTTCAAGATTTTGATAGATTGGCGATGTTCCGGTAGAAAAATCATATCTTCAGCTACAGAGGTTGGAATCAAGTGATTCTTGATTCATTGGAAAGCTAACATCTGGAGCTACAAATCATATGCATACCGTGAAGCCCTGTTTCCATGTTAAGAGGGTCAAATTCAGCTTCAAATTCATCGCTAGTTCAAAAGCAGTTGTTGTATTTTGGGCATATCTTTGGCTGTAGATGTCCGTTTTATGTGATTTACGTTATCACCTCACAAAAATGGGAGAATTACAAGTGTGTCATAATGGTTAAAAACCATTATATTGTGTAATTCTGTCCGCAGTTATTGAAATGTGAGGGGTAAAAGGCATGATCAACACTTCCTTAAAAGTGGTCCAAGTTGGTAATTTAGCCCCTAAGAAAAGCCTAAAGGATTGTTTGTTTGTCAAACAACCTATGGACTTTTTTGTAAGGTTTTGAAAATTCGAGTACTCAATTGCAAAACTCTCAAGAAAGAGACTTGGAGAGCTATGGGAAGAATATAAATGGCATGAAAGTGCTATTGGAAGACCAAATTACTCATGGAAGACAAGTTTGGACAAAGGAAACACTAAAGGCAATAAGGACCTAAATATCTTAGTGTAAACCTTAAGGTGTTCAAGCTTTTCACTTAAGTCTAAGAGTGGAATTGTGGGGTTATCCCACCGTAGGGGAGGCAGCCAAGACTTGATAATTAGTCAAAAATGTTGGGTACATGTGTACCAATGTGTTGTGCCCTAAACTGCCCCTAGCCCATTTGGGCCCAATTATCTAAAACCTGCAGCGGAAGTTTAATTAAACCAAAGGAGCTTTTATTACTCAGTAAGACTTATGGCACGACCCCAGGATACTTACTGGTACTAGCTCATTATGTTCTTTATTTAGGCTAAGTTTTAGTGCTCTTAAAAAAACAAGCTAGCAACCATGTGGATTTCATGTGTTCAATTCATGGTATTTACCAAGCTTTGGCCAAGATGATGCATGGAAACCAAAACACCAACTTAAGTTTGAAAACTTATTTTCATGCATATGCTTCGCATGCTTATGTATTTTGGTGTTCACTAGTGCATGTAATCTCTTAATGCTTTTATAAGCAAACTAATGCTTAGGCATACATTAATTCACATATGTGCACCTATTCTTCTTATTAGCCAATCTTTACACATGCATCCAAATTTCATACTTTTCCAAGTTGTCTTGCATGTTCATCTTAGTGTGCACATACTTAACCAAACATAGCATGCTGTAATAACCCTAGAAATTAAGGAAAATAAAATTACTAAATTACCCTAACAAAAAAAAATTTAAAAATAATAATAATAATAATAATAATAATAATAATAATAAGTAAATAAAATAAATAAATAAAAATTAATTAATTAACATTTTGTCCTCAAGGGTATTTTTGCAATTTTACCTATCAATTTAGAAAATCAATATAAAATTAAGAATCTTGATCCTTAGATGATTCCTTTAGTGGTTATTAAGTCAAATTGCAAACCGGAAGCTCAAAGTCATTTTCTTTAGGCTAGGGGCATTTTTGTCATTTACAACCGAGCATCAGATGGAAAATCTGGGAGCACCATTGGATTCTTCTCGAAAAAATGAGTCAATAGAAATTTACCTCACTTAATTCTGAATTCGTTTGCTTAGGTTTCCCAAAATTTAACCAACGCGCGTGTGGGGTTTAAACCCGGTTCGTGCTACCGCTACATAGGATTATTATTATTAAATTTTTTTCCCTAACCCTAATTTCTTTCTTATAAAACTTTCCAGCCGCAAAACACCTACTAGCTTTTAGAAACTTAAAAAAAAAAAAAAGGAATTACCAATTTAGTTTTCCTATTAATTATCCTGGCCATAATTACCTTTTTATTATATTATTATTTATTTTGCCCTACGCTTCTATTTGGCGTGGAAGCTTAATTCGCCTCACAGACCTTTCCCTTTCAACATTTCGGCTTCTTCTCCCCATCAACCGCCGCCTAAGCCATAGGAAGAAAATTGGATTTTTTTTCTGCAAGAAGATCGTCCACAATTCTTTCATCCCTTTTGCGCCGATTGTTTGTCTCCACCTAGTGCTCCATCAAACTTGTGTAAGTCATCTCTCCATGCTTTGATTCTTGGTTCTTCCAAAAATTATTAGAATGTTAATTTAATTCCATATTTTACCTAGATTTATTAGATTGAAGGAGAAACCCTATTGGACACACAAAAACGATCCTACGAGTACCGACGATTCCGAATTTCATTTGTGTGAGTCAAAATTCTTCGGTATTACTCTTTTAATTTTTTTTTTCCAGCAGCTAAAGGCCTTATATTTTGCTGTAAATATTTGGTAGATTATCATTAATCCAAGTTTTGGGTTTTTCCACTCGTTTCCGGTGCAATCTTGTCCATACTTGGTTCTAAGCCCCGGTAAGCCACCGTAGCCTCTTTTAAAAATTATCTTGGCTGCCAATTTCGAATATTACAGCCCTAATAATTCTCTTTTCCTTGCTGTCCATGTTGTTACAAAGGGTTAGAAAATCCTTACTTGAAGGTTTGGTGCTTCTTTGGACTCCCGGAGCGTCAGAGATCCCGAAAACACATCGGTAACCGAAATAAAATTTTTTCCTTCCAAGATCAGTTTTTACAGCCATTAAATGAGCTTATAAGTTAGTGTATAACCGCTGTAATTTTTAGGATCAATATCAAGAAGGCTCCCGGCACGATCCCGAATAGGCACGAGGCCACCGAAGACACCCCGAGACCCTTTTTGCCCACTAGGTAAAATTTCGGCCTAGTTGTTAAGAACATGAACTTTCCAAGTACCATTTAGGAAAATTTCTAAATTTTAGCACATTTTCTAATTTTCTACCTTACTAACATTTTGTAGGACCGTCCTAGGAAATCACGCCTTTCGCCGTATTATTTTGAACTAGGTAAGGGGGAAGAGCGGGTTAGTTCTCGTGGGCCCTCTTAGGCCCAAAATAAGCATCAACCCGAATAATAAATTTTAAGTAAAAAATTGGGCTAAACAAAATCTTTAAATGCATGGGCAACATGGGTAGGGTAATTAATTAGTTTTTCTAGAATTTTATTTTATTTTATTTTAGTTCTCTTCCATTGAGATGTAATTTTGGTTGGTTGGTTGTATGGTTGTAATGATGTGATGTATGATGTATGTTTGGCGCTAGTATCATACTAGGACCGCTTATAACAAGAATTAAATTAGAAATATGTTAGGACCGCCTAAATAAACACCGCTAGTACCATGTTTAGGGCCGGCGAGACAAACACCGCTAGTACCATGTTTAGGGCCGACAAGCTCATTAGCAACATGATGAGATTGGAAGGAATCGTTAGTGGCATGTTAGGGCCGTAATAAATTATTATAAGCTGATAGATAAAGGATTAGGAGCGTAAATACTAAATGACCAATTTAGAAAGAATTCACGAGAAATGAGATGAACATTTATCACAAATACACTTAAAAGATATCATTGATTGTCATGACATCATGTAACACTAAACTAAGATAACATGATAAAAGAAATAGGATGCACTAGAATCATGGCATTCTACTAAAAAGAGCTAAAATAAAATGAGCTACGGTCATGCATCAATTGGTTGTTGCATATGATTGATGTTTGTCATACACAAGATTGCATTAAGTAAAAGATTTGAAGAGTAAGATAAAATACGAGGCATGCAAGGTTGGTGATGAACCATATCTACATGACCTAACAAGCCGTAAATTTAGACGAGAGGTTCGGAACGGACGATTCGAACCCGAGAGGCATGTTAGGGTGGCGGCAGACCGTCCCTAGTCATGACCCGATATTGACACGGAGTATGGAGATATGATTTGTGCGCTGTCAGACCATAGCTGGCGAGGGACCATGCTTATGGCTGTTATCACGAGAGGCTCTACCTCGGCGTAGGTATCCCGAGAGGCTCTGGCTTGGTGGCATCCCTAGTGGCACTGCCTAAGAGTTATCCCGAGAGTGGGTGATGTACACACTCACCACCCTAGGTTCGTCCGACGGCAATTAAGTATTGGATTAAGTGATCGATCAAGAAGATATTATTTAATCGATAAAAAGAATTATGCATATGCATGGTAGTTCAAGCATGCTAGTAGGATTTTGATTTTGTTGTTATGATGTTGTATGGAATTTTTCTTTAAGTAAATTGCTACAGCTTAAAGTTTATTATTCGTTGTTGTTTGTTACGGGAATATTAGGACCCACGTGATGGGCCTGATACTTCCCTCTTACTGAGCAAGTTGTGCTCATCCCTCCTCTTAACATGTTTTTCTAGGTGAGTACTATGAGGAGACAGAGTACACTGAACCATATAACGAGGTTCAAGATGTGGAGCAGACTGAGTGAGAGTACGCTGTAGCCCCTCGAAAGTAGAACTGGCTGGGACTGAGTTTTAACTTTGTGTTATTTGATTTCTAAATAAACATATGGTTTGTTTAAATTGGCACCTTATCCGCATATTAGTTTTCCTGGGATTGTCTCTTAACTACTCTGATTTCGTTTAAGACTCTTATTGTTTGGAAAATAATTTAAAATAAAATGTTTTACCTCACATTTCTTAAATTATTTTAATTAAATGCTTTATAATTCTGGGAATTTAAGATATCTTTTAAAATTAAGGTTTATAAAATTGGGGGCGTTACACATGCTTTCACATAAACATGGGCTTATGGGCCTTTTCCGTACTTAACATGCATATGGCCCAAAATTAACAAGAACATATTCAACTTTGTCCAAATTCTTAGTTAAGCCCATTACACACATTTAAGCCCAATTTACAACATGCTTCCAACTTTCATGAAAATCATACTTCCATAAAACATGCATGGGCCTTGGTAAGTCCACCAAGCAATAAAAGCACCCAAAGTGTCCATAGTCCATATTACAAGCCCAAAATACTAAGTTTGGCTGAATTTGAGCTAAGTCCATAAATTTAGTCATTTAACTAAGACCAACTATTACATGCTTAAAAGCAAGCCATATTCCAAAGAACACAAATCCACCTTAAGACGTTGTTCCCACAGTTTCTAGACTCGTAGTCCTACACACGAAGTCCACATTTTATTGGCTTGATTTTCAAGAAACTAAAGATAAATACTTAGAATAATTTGAGCAAATACTACTTACATACTTAACCTTAACACCACAGAAAGAGTACTTAGGACTCTTAGCTCAACTTTCGAGCACGCTTTTTCCTATAAAGGTAGAGTAGGGCGGGTGAGATTTAAATCTCAATAAGGATTCCATATGGCTTCCAAAGCCTAACTTATGGCCTTTAAGGCCTAACATATGCCAAGAAAGTAATGGCAATAATTATTCCAAAAATCCGGCAAAGAAAATATAAAGACAAAGAAAACACAATATACATGCATATATGGTAATAATCAAAATCGGTGGGTTAGCATGCACAACAAATTCATAGAAGCACGCAAACACATGCCACTTAACACCTTGATTTACAGAAGGGCAGTAAGCATCTCTCAAGTTTTATTTCATTAATTTCACATACTTTTCATTTTCGGAGATCTCACTTAGCATAGGAATTTAAGGTGGCCTACTTAAATCCTAGCCCATAATGTTTGCTTACTTAACTTAGCTCATGAGCGATACAGAATTGCCGAAGCAATAATTTAACTTATGCCCTTTTAGCACACCTAGGATCATATGGTTCTTTGACCATCACCTAGGGGCCCGAATACTCAAAGAGTATAGGAATCCTTACCAATACCGAAAGCTTCTTAGAAGCTTGTTTTCCTTCGGTTTCCTTGCTTGTTGATTCTAGAAGTGATTTTCTAGCACAAGAACCAAAATGGCCAAATAAATTAGTAATCCATAAAATACCAAGAACACTTGGTAATTATCTTAAAGAAATCAAAATACCAAGAATACTTGGTTCACACTTACGAAACCTCGACTAGGAGGTGAGACCGAATTTTGTGTGCTTGATGTTCTTCAAATTTTCTTCTTGATTCTTCCTCCCAATGAGTTTAAAAGCTCATTTATATAAATAGATCCTTGAGAAGAGCTCAAACCCACCAAGAATGAAGATGGCCGAAAGTTTCCTCCTTGAATTTCTTGAAATCTTTCACTTGATTTTTGCTCCTTATGGCTTTAAAGCTTGAATTCTACCAAGAATACTTGGTTTTAATTTGAGGAAGGTTAAGAACTTGTTATGGCAGAATGTTTAGAGGAGGGAGAGAGTTAGAAATGTGCTTGGAGAGGAAGAAAGAATGATGGCAAATTTTAGAGAGAGAAGGAGAGAGTTTGAGAGCAAAATGGTAAGAATGAGTGAAATGAATGTGTTTTAATGGGAGGGAGGTGTGATGGCCGGCCATTGTACTAAAAAATGGGTGGGAGACATGCCTTATTGGAGTCATAATTTTAATGGGAAGTGGGAGACAAAGTGGGGGGACAAATTGGAAGAGTTGGTGAAGTTAAATGATGAAGTAGTGAAGGTGGGGGACAAAGGTGAGTGAAGGTGTGGGTGGAGGATTATTTAATTGTGAATGGAGGTGGAGGTGGCATAAAATATATTATTTTGAATGGGCATGGCTGGCCATGGCATCCAAGGCCATGAAAATGGGCCGATTCCTCACTTAGTCTTCCAATATTTTGAATTTGGGCAATTAAGCCCAACTTACAACAATTCTTTTGTTCAATTGAGTCCATCATCTTTGAAATCCACCATTTTCACCATTATTTCTCTTGGCTTAATTTCATGAATGCCTATCATTTAATTTAATGTCCCTTCACATTAGTTGAGCTTTATTCTCAATTAAGAAAATTTTTTTGGCTCCCAATTCACTTACCCCGAGACCTAATCACTTTGGATTGTCCGGGCATTACACAATGAGTTTAAGACAATGAAACCATAATTAGTGAGAAAGAAAATAACATAAAGTAAGGTTAAGCTTGTTAAGTGTGTTTTGTGCCCTTAAGCTCATTTAAGGCCATTTAAGTGGCCAAATCACTTATCCCTATCGCATTTTGGTCCCCCCCAGCCCAAGAACATAGCCATACTTGCTCCATAGCCACCACATCTTCAAACTTACAATTGATTGAAAATTGAAGGCAAAAGGAAGCAATTGGAAGGAAACTAGAGCTATTTCTTGGATACTTCAAGGATCAAGCTTGATTTTTGGCCTACGCACTTTGGTAAGGCTTCTCTTGATCTCATGGGTTGTTTTCTGTATTTTCAAGCAACCATGGAGCTAGGGCTAAGCTTGGAAGAGAGCCATGAGCTTGATGAACCAAGCTTAGTGAGGAGAGTGCACTTATTGAAGGTTTTGTGACCTAGTGTGAAGTGCACAGTGATGACAGTGAAAATTGGGGTTTCTAGAGCTCAAAGTTAGTACTAGCTACTGTTAAAATCCTCCTAAGACCAAGCATTAGCTTGAGGAGGGCTACCACAGTGATTTGGTTATGTTTATTATGTGTTTTATGGACTAACCTATGGTATATGTTGCTGCCACATTTCATGTGTTTATTGTTTGTGTTTGGTTGCTGCATTTGGTTGCTATATCTTATATATATGCATTGTGGTTTTTGTGTTTTAGCGTATTTGGATGCTGGTTTTAATGATGGTTACATTGCCTATTGAATCCAAGTGCTACCATTACTAAGTTTCTCAATAAAACTTACTCTCCTCAATTCTATCATTTCAGGTCCTGCTGAAAGATCACCTTCAAACTAACCTTTTTTGTTTAATTTTTAATTTGAAATTTCAGGTTCATGAACTTCCATATGTCTAGTTATGATCTAAAAATTTTTTTGATTTTAGGAGCACAGTTGGTATTTTTAATGGTGGTACTTATTGTGTTGTGCAGCAGCTGTCCAGTATCTTGTTTTGGAGTCCATTGTGTCTCAGGCACTCGTATAACCTAGGGTGGGTATTTAGCTGAGTTTAAGACCAAATTATAGTTCATGTGTGCATGAACATGTAGTGTATGTAAAATGAGACAAGTATGTGAACATTTGAGTAATGTTTTGGCTATGTAAGTGATGTGGTGCAAAGCTGCCTAAGTGTGAATGATGGGCTGCTTAGTTGTAAATTTTTTTTTGGCCACATAAAGTTGTTAAAAGCAAGGGAATGTGATTTCTATGTGTAATGGACATATATAAAGTTTCCTTGGAGGGCTTTTCCCTTGTGAATGAAGTGTTTGTATGGTTTGGAAAAATTGTATGGGCAAAATGGTCCAAAAGTTGCCAAAATTTTGACTTTGCACCTAAAGTTTAATATCTCCCTGTGTAGAATGAATCTTGGTATAAAATTTTGACCACACCTAGATGACGTCTAGAGGGTTAGCTAGGCTTTGGAATTTCTGGATTTGGAGCCATGTAGCCAAAGATATGACGTTGCAAATTTGGCTGAGTTACTGTTCATTTGGCCAGAATTTTGTAACCAACTTAAAAAATCCATAACTTGGTCCATAGTTGGGTTATTGATGTAAAACAAAATTCCTTGGTTTTCTCTAAGTTTCTACTTGATAATGGAGCAAAAAAAAAAAGGTTATGTGGCTAGAATGATACAGTTTATTAGTGAAAGTTACAGGTGCAGTAGCTGGTCACTAGAACTTAACAAGATTGCCTAATGTGTGGAAGCCAAAACTAAGACTTGTGCTAGTGTTGTCCTTCTTAGCTACCATAGTGTGCATAAATTTAAATATGTGTGTTATGGTTAGACCAATATGCATGTATTTACATATTGCTCAAGAGGGTCACTTGAGTATGTACACTAGGGGTGTTGTTCTGATGACCTACAGGACACACCAAACCTGGGAGTTTAAATGCACAGCTTTGGCACCATAACTGGACTACCCCGGAGTGAGTAACAATTCAGGTGTTGTTTCGAAGCTAAGAAAGAGATCTAAAACTTTAATCTTTGGGTTTTGAGATATAATGCATGAATCAAGGTCGAATCTCAGCTTGAAGTTGCTGCTGCTGTTCTGAAGCATTTCTTGACTGACAACTTGGAAACTTTCTAGTTAGTTTGAATCTTTTTATTTGTTTGGGGTAATTTTGTAATAATATAGAAAGTTTAGCGAGATTTTATGAGTTTAGCACACTAGGTTAATTTTTTTTAGGTATTTATGGTGGCTGTCGCCAGAACTCTCTTCTTCCTCATTCTCCTCCTCTCTTACCCAACTCTCTCTATCTCTTTTCTTGTTTGTTTTCTTTTCTCTTTATTGGTCTTTTTATTCTTGGTTGAAGAAGACTAAAACCCCGAATTCTTCAGCACTGTGAATCAAAGTTGTTTTTATTCATCAATTAATATTTTGAGTATTGGATGTTCTTCTATGATTAATTTCATGATTGTTTCGTTTATATGCTAGGAGGCCTACTAGTTGTTATTCAAATTTAATCTATTGCTGGGTTAGAAATCAAATCCGTAATTGTTTTGTTTCTCTAATCTGTGAAGCAACTGAGGTTTAGTGATTTACTGCGTCAGAAATCATTAGGCCTTAGAGAGAATATTCAAATAAATTAAATGCAGCCGCTTGTATTTGTATTATTTAGTTTCATCGATCTCTCTAATTTTTAATGCAATTGTTAAATTAAATCAAAGTGCTTGTCTTAGGTTGTTTAGCAGTTAGGGTTAATTAGATCGCTTGTTTTCTGATTAACTACGACTAAGGGGAGGTAGGAAGATAGCTCTAACGATGAATATTCAAAGTCTTGATTGATCTATCTATGAATCGATGATCAGTTATAAGAACTTGGTGGTGGATGTTGACTGATGCCAAGGTTTGAATTCTTGATTGTTTTGTTGGTTTCTTACTTGATAGCTTTCTTAATTTTTTTTCTTTGATCAATTTTTTTTATTTCTTTTTTTTCATTGCTGTGGCAACGTCGGGTTTTCTGGAGTCGCCACCAATCGGTTTACTTAGGTCGATTGGACACCTTAATTATGGTCTGCGAGAGTTCGGGGGTTCGGGAGTACGGTTACGCTAAAACAACTTTGTTATAGCGCCCAAAATTGGCACCTTAGTTGATTTTAATTTTGTTTTACTTTGCTTTTTGAAAATATTCAGTTAATTTTCAACCTAGAAATCTTAACTGAATTAATCGGATGTGAATTTTTGGTAATTAATTTGTATAGAATTTTATACTTCCGAACCATGGACTCTACCGAGTCATTTGGGCACGGAAGATTTAATTCCGAACCATGGACTCTGCCGAGTCACCCGGACACGGAATTTGATGAAATTTTAAATAATTTAATCTATTATCGTAAATATGAATTTTTATCTTTGTATTTATTTAATTTATTTAATTAAAAAAAGAATGTTTTCCAAACCGTAGATCCTGCCGGATCATCCGGATATGGAAATTATTTTAATTACTATTTTTTTTTGGGATTAAATATTAATTTAATTACTAATTACTTTTATGAAAATTTTGAATTTTATAAAATACATGTACATTTATATTTAATTATTATTATTTTAAAAAATGTTTTTTATTATTTTTATATTCTTTTATTATTTTCTTCTTGTTTTGTTTTGAAAGATTTTTTTTTAAAGGTAATTACTTGATTTATAAAGGAACCGAAAAGTAAATTATTTAATTATCTAATTTCAAGATTTCATTATTTAATAAAGAAATTAAAGAGTTAAAAAATCTTGACATTTATTTTATGTTTATTATATTTATTTGATATTTGAAAAAGAACAACCAAAAAAAAATAAATTATTTAATCAAGAAACTAATGATTTATATGTATATTAAAAAAATAAAAGAAAGATTTATATATTTTTATATTATGTTTATTCTTTTTATTTAATAAAAAGATGAACCAAAAAGTAATTATTTAATCAATATTTTATTTATTTAATAATGAAACCAAAAATTTATGTATATTTCAAAAAATAAAAGAAAAGTCTTAATATTTTATTTGATAAAAGGTGAATCAAAAAGTAATCAAAATTTTATTTTATTTATTTAATAAAGAAAACAAAAATTTATATGTATATTTCAAAAATAAAAGAAAAGTCTTAATATTTTATTTGTTTTATTTTTTTTTGATAAAAGATTAACCAAAAGTAATTATTTAATTAAGATTTTATGTATATTTAATAAAGAAACCACAAATTTATATGTATATTTTAAAAAAAAGAAAAAAATTCTTGATATTTATTTAATTTGTTTTGAATAAAAGACTAACCAAAAAGTAATTATTTAATTTATAAGTCTAAAAAAATTACATCTAATTAATAAGTCCAAAATATTTAAAAAGAATTTAGTTCTTTTCTATTTATTTATTTTTCATTTTTAAAATCATTTGGCTAAGATATTTTTATTTGTTCAATAAAAGAATCAAAAAGTTATATTTTAAAAGAAATAAGTAAAATATAAAGTCTTAATTTTCATATAATTCTTTTATTAAAAAAGGTTTTGTTTTTATTTTTTATTATTTTTCTGGATAAAAATAACTATTAAAATTAATTTTTATTTTTTTATTTTAAAAAAATATTTTTTTATTCTCCAAACCATTGGATCCTGGTGGATCATTTGGACATGGAGTTTAATTTTTATTAATTAATTATTTAATTAATTATTAATTATTTTATTGTATTTTATTATTGTTTTATTATTTTTCTTGAATTTTTAATTATTATTACTTTAGAAATATATTTAAAAAACAGAATTGATTTTTGTTGTATTTTTAGAATTATTTAATTATTTTTAATAATTTTTAATAAAAGGAATAAAAAGGTTAAATTTTAAAAGAAATAAAAATATGTTCCAAATAATAAAGGATGGGGACTTTTGTTTAAAAAAAGATTTTTTTTGTTAGCCTTAAAAAATGGATGGAGTAAAATTAATTATTCCCATAAAAATATTTTTCTTTTAATTAGTTATTACTTACTTATTTATAGTTAAAAGTGAAATAAATTTAACCACCTATAAAAAGACAATTACATAAAGTAAATAAAGGACAATTAATAATAAAGTGGGGCTTTTTGGCCATCCACTTAAAAAAAATTACATAAATTAAATAACATATGCAAATAAATAAATAGAAAGCACATAAAGTAAATAAAGGAAATATTAAAAGATAATAAATAAATAAAGTGGAGCTTTTTGGCCATCCACTAAAAAAATTAAATAAATAGGAGGTATAACCTTCCATGAATTATAATAATAAGAGTAATAATAATAATAAAGATAATAAAAGTTAGTTGTTAGAGTTATTTGTTAATAATAATAATAACAATAATAAAAGTTAGTCAAGTTAGTAAGTTAGTAACAATAATAATAATAATAAAAGTTAGTAAGTTAGTAACAATAATAATAATAATAATAACAATAATAAAAGGTTAGTAAAGTTAATAGTTAATAATGGTTAGTTGTTAACAAGTAAAGTTAGATTAGTTGTTAATAACAACAATAAAAAAAGGTTAGTAATAATAACAATAATAAACAAATAAATAAACAAGTAAAAATTAAAAGAGTTAGTAATTAATTTTTCAAGAACAAAATAAAAGGTTAGTGACCAAAGTGAAAGAAAATTAAAAAGATGAAGGATTAAATGAGAGTTGTACCCAAATAAATTCAAATTGAATTTCTGGAAACGAAAGAGACGCGCGCGCGCGCGGAAACGAAAGAGACGCGCGCGCGCGCGGGGATGGGGGGGGGGGGACGGGGCTGGCAGCCAGAAGAAGGAGGAGTAAGAAGAGGAGGAGGAGAAGAGGGCCAGGGACCTATGCTGTAATTTTTCCTTTTTTTAAAACGGAGCTCTAAGCTTTCTTTATATTTTTTTCTGTGTTAAGAAACAAATTTGGACCCATATTTATAGAGTTAGTTTGGCTGAACTGTTGATAATTAAATTAATAAATAATTTCAAACTTGTCTTTTAAATTGGTAAAATGACAGTTTCAGTCCTTTACGTTTCCCAGACTCTGGATAAGTTTCAGAAGCTTCTGATTTTGACAATTTTGTCGTTTTCTGTTAATTTGGTCCAGAAACGTCCGTTTTGGCCCAAAATTGATGCAAAAATTTACCCAAAGCTCCTGGAACTTTTAGAATTTGTCAATTTTTCCCAAAACTTCTCAATTTTGTCATTTTTACCTCAAACTTTTTAATTTTGTCATTTTTATGGAGTTTTCTTTTTTTCTTTCAAACATACACATACACACACATATATCATTTTAAATCAAATCTTCACAAAACAAAATGTATTTTAAACTAAATAAAATTTCCAGTAATAATAATAATGATAATAATAATAAAAAATAATTTTTTAATTAATTTTTTAAATTAATTTTAAACGAACGGACGAAATTGGGTGTCAACAATTGCAAACAATCCTCATAATCTTTTATTTCAGTTTTCTGTTAGGAAGTTTTTAGAGAATGAATTTTCCTTTGGATTCGACCTGGTTTTCACTGTTATATTACAAATTTATTTATTCTGAGTTGTTAGTGATATTAGATTTATTTTTGCGGTTTTGACGACCGACCAATGATGGATCAAAATTTAATTTGATAGTTTAATGAAAAATTTTAAACCTCTAGTATCTAATATCTAAAAAATGATTTACCAACAAGTAAATGCGTAGAGCCGTTGGATAGTATGGATGAACTTTTTCAACATTTTTGCATTGGAAAGTACAATAGATTAAAATATGAGGTCTTAAATGAAAAAGAACTGAAAGATCTATGTCGTTTGAAGAATTTAGCCATTGTCCTAAAATAGTGTAATTACAATAATAGGTTTATTTAAAGCGTTGCAATATATTAAACTTTAAGAGAAAAAAAGTTATTCAATATTTTGCACCTTCATACTTTTTATAAGATAAGATAAGATAAGATAAGATAAGATAAGATATAAGATATGTAATTCTGTAATATGGAATTAACGGTGGATATGTTTGTAATAAAAAAGTAAAATTTAATAGTAATTTAAAGATTTCTTTTAGTGTTCTAGTCCTAATACAATTCCAATTCCACTTAAATAGATGAGAGATGAGAGAGAGAGAGTGAGTGAGAGAGTAAACCAGAGGGTGAGAGAGAGAGATCGAAAGAGGGGCTTTGATTCAAAAAAGAAATTCAGAGATAGGAATTTCAGGCAGGATTTCGATAGGGCCATGGAGGATGTTTCCACAACATACTTTTTCATGAATTTTCCGGATGATTGGGAAACCAAGCAACTCTGGTTAGTGTTTGAGCGATACGGAACTGTGTTGGACGTGTCTGTGCCAAGGAAGAGAACAAAGTCAGGGTGGCGTTTTGGCTTTGTGCGTTTTAATGATGTTAGGAATGTTGAGAGACTGGAGAAGGAGTTAAATGAGATCTGGATTGGATCATACAAAATGAAAGTAAACTTGTCTCGGTTCAAAGGAGGTGGTGCAGAGAGCAAATTCAGACCGAAAGAGAAGACGAAAGGAGGTGGTATAGAAAGCAGTTCCAGGCTGAAATTGAAGATGACGGGAGAAGGAAAATTCCCAGATGGTGCATGGAGGGATGGCCGAAATTTTGTGGATGTGGTGATAGGACACTCTACGAAGAATCTCAAGGGTGAAGAGCATAAGGAAGCTGAAAAAGAACAGTGGGATGGAATCGAATTGAAATCGAAGGAGGAGGAGCAGTCGTGGCTGAAGCGATGTGCCATAGGGAGGTAAAAAAAATGGAGACATTACCGAGCTTACAATGTCTTCTTGATTCCGAGGGATTCAAGCATTGCTTGGTTAAGTACGTAGGAGGCCTGAGGGTGGTGCTAGAATGTCAATCTCATGAGCAAGTAGAAAAAATGTTAACTAAGGGATCTGAGTGGCTAGGTCAATGGTTCCAATCAGGGGCGTATCTATTCAGGGGCGGGAGGGGGCAGCCGCCCCCCCTAAAATTTTAAAAAATTTTATTGGGTACTTGGATATATAATACAATTGTAGAAAAATTAAAGTTAGGTATCTATCTGTATTTTTTATAATTAATAAGGGGCTCTAGTATATTTTATCTATTTAAGGTCTCAGTTATTTTCTTATTGAATAAATTACATGATAGTCCTTACTCTTTAATTATTATTTCCTTTTAGTCCCTATCCTATTAAACATTCTATTTTTGTTCCAAACATATTAAAAACATTTTGTTTTAGTCCTAAATTTATAAAAAAATGTTTCATTTTGGTTTCATTGCATGAAATTTATTAACTCAAAGTATTTGTCTGATAATAACTTTTTAGATCATAATTTGGATTATCCGGTAAGTGCTATAAAATAAATTTAATTTGTATAATATTTTTTTATAATTAATAGAAAATTCAAATAACTATTTTTACTCTATAAATTGAACTTAATTATTATAAATTTTTGAATTCAATGTGTCTATATATGTAAACTGTCTAATGAATTTTGAGTTGTAAACTTTTGAAATAAACTTAGTTATTATACACTTTCAAATTTTATATGTCTATATATAATATTATTTAATATTTTCTATTAGTAATTGTAAATTTATACATGCTAATAACCCGTTTCACATAACGCCCCCCCAAGTGGAATTTCTGGCTACGCCCCTGGTTCCAATGGATATCACCTTGGACATATAATCTCAACAGACCTGGCCGACTAGTGTGGCTGTGTATTGAGGGGTTACCTCTGCAAGTATGGTGCAAGGAGTCCTTTGCAGTAATTGGAATAAAGTGGGGAAAGGTTATGGTAGTAGAAAAGGCCATGCTAGACAAAACACAAAATCAGTGCTGGGAGAGTGTGTGTCTTGACTCATAACATGGAAGAAATCTCAGAAGTTGTGGAACTAAAAGTTGATAAGAAGATCGGTGAAGTTAGAGTGATTGAAGATTTATATTATTAAGGGAGTCTTGTTAAAATAATTATTTCATGCAGTCTGATTCAGAAAACAAGCAAATGGAAAAAACGGACAAAGAAAGGAAGGCGGGGGCTAAGTTGGGCCATGAAGTTGTTGATAGTCAAAATATGTCACTTTCAGAGGAAGAAAAAGAAAATGGCCACTTGACTCACAATAATGTTAACTTGGGCAGCCAGTAAATTGTAAAAGAGCAAATTAGAACAGCTTTACCTTCGCATAATAGTATCAAAGGGAGATTAAAGTAAAAAAAAACATGTGCGATATCCTGGATACAACAGGTGGCTGGAGAGGTAGAACAAATGATAAACCCATGAAGGATGTAGATGGAAGCAAGCGAGGTAGCAAGAGAAACGCAAATTGCAGCTCGGATTCAGAGACAGAGGGAAGCAATTCCAGGAAAAAAGACATAGCAGGTCAGTCCCTAACAGATTCAAATTTCATGGCTTTGAATAGAAAGTTAAAAGCAATAGAAGTGGTAAACGATCAAAATCCTGGAATTTATGAGGAAAATGAAATGACGTCGTTGGAAGTTGGAGAAGTAATTGGGTTCAGGGTAGGAAACAGTGCATTTGATGCTATTGATTTTTTGAGGTTGATGGAAAGTGGTCCAAATTAAGGCTTACAACCCGCCATTAGTTGTGGTCGAGGGGGACGTTATTGGTTACAATGCGAGTCCTATCTTTGAACGTCACGGGGTTGGGAAAGGAGATAAAAAGGAAGATGGTGAAAGAAATAAGAATAAAAGAAAAGGTGGAGTTTCTAGTATTACAAGAAACTATGTTGGCCGGAGATACAAACATTAACTGGGGTTCTTTGTGGGGAACATCAAACTTCAAAGTTATGAAGAAGACGCAGAGGGGAGGCCAGGGGGTATGATATGTATGTGGGATCAGAAAATTTTTCAGAAAACAGATCATTTTGAAGGGGATGGTTTCCTTGGAATTAAAGGTCGATGGGAAGGATGTCCACAGGAAATTTCCGTAGTTAATGTTTATGGTCCTCAAGAGGAGCATAGAAAGAAGTTGTTTTGGGAGCAGCTATTATATTACAGAAAACAGTTCAACTGTATTCGGTGCATCATTGGAGATTTTAATGCGGTCAGAAAAGAGGAAGAGAGAAAAGGCTATCTTTTCAAAGAGAATATAGCAAAGGCTTTTAATAATTTCATTGAGGAGGCACAATTACATGACCTACAGCAAGGTGGCAGAAAATTTACTTGGTATGACAAAAGTGGATAAAAAATGAGTAGGCTGGATAGGGTGTTGGTGTCTACTGAAGTTCTAGCTTGTTGGCCAAAGGCTTGTGTGGTTGCTTTGAAAAGAGGAGGCATATCGGACCATTGTCCAATTTTGCTAATGATTCATATTTTGGACCTGTTCCATTCAGGTTTTATGACTCATGGATGAAATATGGAAATTGTAAGGAGGTGATTGAGAATTCATGGAAAGCTAGTGGGATTATGGAACAGAACAGAAAATTCCAATCGAGGAAAAGAGCAGTCGCAGGGTTCAGATTTGGAGTAAGTACTTGGAGAAAGAAAAATTAAAGGCTAGCATGCTTAAACAAAAATCTTGGGTAAAGTGGGCATGTGAAGGTGATGAAAACTCCAAATTCTATCATGTCGTAATCCAGGAAAGAACAAGGAAGAACACCATACAAGGATTAAATATAAATGGGTGTTGGATAGAAGAACCGAAGTTGGTGAAAGAAGAAATATACAATTTCTTCAGCAGAATTTTCCGAGAAAGTATCAGAGTCGACCTATATTCTGAAGTTCTAAATTTAAGAAAATCAGTGAAAACTATGAGAAATTATCTAGAGAGGGAGATTTCTGAAAATGAGATAAAAGAGGCGGTGTGGGCATGTGGTGTCTCGAAGGCACCTGGTCCAGATGGTTTCAATTTTAACTTTTTAAAGGAATACTAGGAGACTATAATGGAAGATGTCATATCTTTTGTGAAGCAATTTGAAAGAGAGTATCATTCACAGGGGATGCAAGTGCAACTCATCTTTTATTACACTTATCCCAAAGAAGGAAAGCCCCATTTATTTGAAGGATTTTAGGCCAATAACCCTAACCGGCTGCCAATACAAAATTATAGAAAAAATTTTGGCAGGAAGATTACAAAAGGTGATTCTGGCAGTAGTAAGTAAGGTGCAGTCCAGGTTTATGAAGGGGAAACAAATCCTAGATGGTGTCCTGATTGCAAATGAGCTAGTAAGACATGCAAAGAGAAATGGTAGGCAGATTCTCCTATGTAAAATTGATTTTGAAAGAGCATATGACAGCGTTAATTGGGAGTTCCTGGATCAAATTATGGAGCACATGGGATTTGGACAGAAATGGAGGGGGTGGATTCGATCATGTCTACATTCATCCTTTTTACCAGTACTTGTAAACAAAAGCCCCGCAGCTGAATTTAAGATGAAGAGAGGATTAAGATAGAGAGACCCATTATCTCTTTTTCTATTTTTAATTGTTGGAGAAGCTTTGAATATAATGATGTTAGAAGCAGTTAAGAATCAAGTGTTTAAAGGGGTGGCAGTAAGTGAAGATGATTTGATTATTTCACACCTACAGGATGCAAATAACATCTTGTTCTTTGGGGAATAGTCAGAACCGAATGCAATCAATATGATAAAAGTGCTAAAGTGGTACCAAGCGTCCTTGGGACTCAAAATAAATATGAGAAAAAGCAGAGTTTTTGGCATTGGTGTGACACAATTCGAAGTGGAGAATATGGCAAGAACAATCAGCTGCAGCACAGATGGAACTCATGGGTGCCCAAGAAGGTGAACGTGTTCATGTGGAAAGCATTGCAAGATAGGTTGCCAACAAGATAGAATTTGAGCCAAAGAAGTGTTCAGCTGGAGACCAACTTTTGTCCGGTATGTAACATCGCCGAAGAATCAGTAGATCATGCCATTGTTATCTGTCCTTTTGCGGTCAATGTTTGGATAGCAATGTACAGTTGGTGGAAGATAGTTGACAGGCTTATACGCTTGGATGTTAAGTGACATCCAAATTCTGTCATATTTGTGGGTAACAAATAGGTACCCTTTTTATTGTTTTTCTAAAATTTATCATATGTCCTCCAACTTCTTTTTTATTTTTTGTGATATAATCCCTTATACGACCACAACCTGCAGTCAAACCCTAAAAATATGTAATTTAATTAACACTTTTGAATATATAAACTGCTAAACTTTTTCTCCCTAATGCACTTAATCTCAGATAAAACAAAGCTTTGAAATTACAACATAAAATTATTAATTTTATCTCTTAATGACTTCATAACTATTTATAGGCTATGAACTTCAACCATGAAATATAATATTAAAAAAAATTACTTCTAATTTTTCCAAACAACTTGTAAGACTTGATTGACTCTAAGCAAATTTAAAATGAAAATAATATTTTAATATTATTTAGTCTATAAAAAGAGTTGACTGCAAAGAATAGAAATTTTTGTTACAATATTAAAAGGATGACTATGTGGAAAAATTAATTATTATAATTTTTCCAATATTTCAAAATATTAGAAACTATAAAAAATTGTTATTAAAATTCCCCTTATTATAATGTAGGCAACTAACTACAATGGCCAACAACTTTTTTTCCCAAAAATTTTCCCAATGACCTTTGCTACAATGATAAATTTTTTTATTTTTATAATAGTGTTGACACCCAATTTCGTCCGACGAATAAAAAAATTAAAAAATTTAATTAATTAAAAAAAATTAAAAATATTATTTTAGTGGGGGGCATATTTTTTTATATAGTATGAGTGTATAAAAAATTTTGAATTAAAAAAAATAATTAAATTAATTAATTTTTTTTTTATTTATTATTAATTAATCAAATATTAATTTAAAAAAAAACGTTAAAAAAACCCCAGCTGGCTTCTTTTTCTCTGGGAACCAGCTGGCTCCCTCTGAGCTCCAATAATTCCTATCTGCTTTTTCCCCCTTTTTGCGCGCCAACTGGACTCTATCTCACGACCAATAATCTTATCTGCTCCCAGCTCCAATTTTCCCAGAAGAGGCAGGCTCTCTCTCTCTCTCGGAAAAGACACAGACAACTCACTGATCTCTCAGCTAGACACTCGTCCTCTCCCAGCTCCACCTTCTTACTCTCTGAACTCTCCCTGCCTCTCTCTCTCTCACGAGCTCTCCCACTCCATCTATCTCTCCCTGCCTTGCTCTCTCTCTATCTTCTCCCTCCCTGCTCTCGTCGACTTCCCGCTCCGCCTCGCCTCCACGCCTCCTGCCGCCGTGCTCCCACGTCCTCTGCCCCGTCGCGCACGCCGCCGTGCTCCCGCGCCGTCGCCTGCGTTACGCCTTGCCTCCACGCCGCCTGCCGCCGTGCTCCCGCGCCCTCTGCCTCGCCGCGCCTCGCCTCCACACTGCCGCGCCGCCGCCTGCGTTCCGCCTCGCCATCCGTCCGCCCCAGCTGCTCGCGACTCCAGTCCGCGCCAGCACCGCTCCAGCCCGCCGCGTCACCAGCTGCTCCCTAGCCTCGACGCCTGAAAGAAGAAAAAAGTAAAAAAAACGAAACACAGACGCGTCTTGTTACCTTTGACTAAGTCAAACTCTGATTTCATTCTTTTTGGGTATAATTTATGTTTAATCCTCACCCTTTTTAATTTTGTTCGTTATGACCTCTTTTTGTTTCTGTTTGACAAATTCAGATCGCAAACTAGCAAAATCACAAAAATCCATATCCAAGTGGTTCGGTTAGAAGCCATGGTTTGGATTTTTATTTAAAATTGTTTAAAGCAAACAAAATTAAAATTAAATAACGAAAACGAGATCACAAAACCGACCCGTTGACGATCCGGATCTGATTCGAGAGTCCATAATTTTAGCATAATTTAATTTTTGTCCCTGGATTTGTTTAATTTGTTTAATTGAGAATCAACTGTTGTTTTGATTTATGATTTGGTCACTGATGTTTATTTGCTTTTCATAATTTTGTTTGTTCATTTGACTAAGAGTAAGAATAAACTTAAAGAAATTAATGTTAAGCATAACTATATGATTATATTATATTTTTTGTTTTTTGTTTTAAAAAAAAATCAAAAAAAATAGTTTGTCATAATCAAAAATCATGCTTAGGAAATTTTAGTGTGTAGACCATTCAATAATTAATTAAATAACTACTAATAAATTAAATTCAAGTTAAATTTCATATCCAAGTGGTCCGATAGGATCTGTGATTTTTGGAAAATATTTTTAAAAAAATCAAGTCTTAAAGATTTGAGATTCCATATCCGCTTGATCTGATAAGATTCACGGTTCGGAATTAAACTCATCAAAATTATTATACTCAACCAAAAATTTCATTAAATTCCGTATCCGAGTGGTTCGATAGAATCTACGGTTCGATGTCATTAAATTTTTTTTTATAAAATCAAGTAATCAAAAATTAAAAACTCCATATCCGTTTGATCTGATAAGATTCACGGTTTGGAATTAAATTCATTAAAAATTATTATACTCAACCAAAGATTAGTTCAAGAAATGAATAGTTAGAAAAAGATAAAAATTGAACCCATGGTACCAATTTCTGAGCGCTTTAATAAGGTTATTTTAGCGTAACCGACTCACGATCTTAGAATCTCTCACAGATCATTTCAGGTATCCAATCGACCTAGGTAAACAGATTGGTGGCGACTCCATCAAATTTTCACGTTGCCACAAATAGGTTCTTGAGTTACACTTGGCTTGTATTATCGCTCTAACTTAGACCAGATACATACGCTTTCATATAGTCATATTTGAATTATACTTGTGATTGTTTATTAATAATTGTTAAGTGAAAATTTTAGGTTTTATAAAATATTTATTGTACTCAATATAATATTTGATAGCAATATAGACCAATAAAAACATGTTTGATGCAAAAAGAAAAAAGAAAAAAACTTTAGTGCAATCTAAGAGTTTTAGCCATTAAAGGTAAGAATAATGCAAAAAATAAATTGCACACAATACTTGATTCTTTAATGTAGAATCAAAGTCATGCAAATTTATAGTAAAAAATAAATTTTTAGTGGCAACTTAAGGATCCTTTTTAGTTTTCTAGTGCTAAGAGAATTCCAATTAAATAGACAATGACAAAATTGGATTGTACTAAAAGAACAAAATAAATTATAATGTAAGAGTAAAAAAGTCATTCAACATTTGTGTGTCTTCACACTTTTTATAATACTCAAGTGCATTGCACATGAATAAAATACTAAGTTATTTTTTACTTAAATAAATATAATTCTACTTATTTTTTTCAAAATAAATAGTATAAATTTTACTTTTCTTAATTTAGATATATTTCTTATTAGTTTCAATTTCTATTTCTTACATGGTTTTTTATTATAATATTTCAACATAACTATCTTTATTTGCATTATCCATTATAATAGATAACTTATTGTATTAGATTTTTGTTTAATAATAATAATAATAATACAATATATAATATACTATAGGTAACATAGGCCACAAAAAAACTATAAAAATTTTTTTATAGTACATATAAATTATTTCCTGGTACTTTTCATATCTTATCAAGGATGCTAAAAATTCCTTTTCTTATTGTAAAATATTAACAATATATTATTTTAAAAAAATATATTAATTTAACATCATAATATATTATATATTTTGAAATTTTATTAAACATTAAGTTTGTAAATGTTATCTTAAGTTCTATACTTTGGATTTAAAAAAATGATTAAAATGAAGATCTTATGAACAATTAAACATAATTACCATTAATGTATTATCATAAGTTTGACTTTTCAAAGAGACATAAGCTAATATTTTAATAAAATTTTTTAAGTTCTATTCAAAATAGAAATAAAAATATAAGCTAAGTCCATGAGTGTGACATTCAATTAGAAATTCAAGTAATAATAATTTTTTTTAAGAAGTATGACAAAAATATAATTCATGATGTCAAATTATAGATTTAGTAAGTAAATATTGAATTTTTTCAAACACATGTAACTATGAATAATTATAAATTACACAAAAACCTTAGTTACCCTACTTTTGACTTTTAATCAAAATACACTCACCTCCAATGTTTCAAAGTTTACACTTGTTCTCAATTTTATGGTCAATTCAGTGTGATTGTTCTAGATACTAATTCTTTTTTCTATTTTTTTTCTTTTCAAATACTAATCTTATTTTCCTAATATAGTGCATAAAAGCTTGTCACCACTTTGTTTTATTTTTTTTCCTTTACATAATTTTAGTGTTTTAAAATCTAATAATTAGCAAATGGCAAATTTAAGTCTCATTAACAAATGAAAATAAAATAAAACTTAAGAATAAAGATGTTGTCCAACACTTTGACATATTTGTACCTTTTATGAGTTTTATCATATTTAAATCATTGATTCAAATAGACATAACTATGACGTTTTTACAACTTATTATGGCTATTTATATTTTTTCACCACTAAAAGTTATATTTAATATATAAATTTAAATAAATCTACTAAAGCTAAAAAATAAAATCACTTTTTTTTGTTCTTTACATTCTTTGTCTGAAAATTGGTAGTTTGACAAAGTAAAAGTCTTATAATTTCTCAATACATGTCATAAGAATTTATTTATTTATTATAAGTAGATAGAAATGTTAGGGTGAAAAAATATTCATAATTTAGTAAGAAAAACCTTAATTACACTATCAGTGTATGTCAAACCATTCTTGGCATACAAAACTAACTTGTAAGAAGAGAATTGAAGCATAGAACATCAACAAAAAAAAGCTTAAACCTAACCATTAAGATAAAGATCCAATTCATTTAGCATTAAGTTAGATTAATCATAAAATGTTTTTATGGCTTTTTCTGGAATCAATATTATCTAAAATTAATAATAATAATAATAATAATAATAATAATAATAATAATAATAATAATAATAATAATAATAATAACTGTAATGACCTAAATAACCAATGAATACCTGTCCATACCACATGGGCTATCCTTTATAAAACACATAAGTACTAGGCCTTTATGCTCTCAAACTTAAGTCTATATATCTATATAAAACTTGCCACATTTCTCCATATGGGATATAGGGTATTACAAACTCCCCTTTATGTACCAAACATTCTCATTAGAGTCACTCGGATTACTTGTTGCCCCCGGACCAATAACCCCTCTAATTAAATTACTTGACCCCTGGCCAAATAACATCTTTAATCCAGGATTAGTTCAGGTAGACGATACATGTGCATACCTAGTATGTCATATCATCGCGGCCTCTGGTCGACTTTGATGCCATCTATAATAATTGAAGTCCAGACCTGCCCATGCCACAAAGGTAATCATTTAGAAAATGATAATTACTAGATGCTTATGCTCTGAAACTTAAGTTTATATATTCACAGAAGGCTTTCCACATTTCTCCATATAGTATATGGGGGTATTACAACAACAACAACAACAACAACAACAACAACAATAATAATAATAATAATAATAATAATAATAATAATCCACTAAATACCATTTTATTGTGTAATTGAATTTTGATTAATCTTTTATGTTGAATAAGGGAAAAATTCTTATTAATTATACTATAAAAATATTATTCAATAAATTATTATACGTATAAAGAATTAGTTTTCAAATGATATTAGTTTCATATAAAAATTTTATAAAAATAAAAAAAATCATTTTGGAATAATTAACTTCAAACAACCATATATTTTTTTCAAGTGTATCATTTAAACCCCAAATCTTCAAGTTAGAGCATTCATAAAACCTTATAACTCTCTAATAAGTAGGTCCAGTTAACCACATAACTCTCATTTCACTTGACAGTATGAGGCCCCAACTAGCATAGATGAAGTTAAGGGTTTAAATTCATATAAGGATTCCCAGTGAAAAAAAACTCTTGTTAAAAATTTTAATTTTTTATAAAAAGAATAATTTTTTTTGGATATTATTATTATTATTCATTGTATAAATAAATATTGATTAAATATTATAAGTTTTAAGTATTAGTATTAGGAATTTAATTGACCCAAAAATGAATTTTCAAAAGCATTTATAAAAAATTGAGAGCATATTTGTTAAATTTAACTAAATTTGGTGGTTAGAGTAATTATTTTGCCAAAAAATTAAAGCCAAAAAACAATTCATGCATAATGTCACTTTGATAGAAATTTTAAGATTTAATTGACTCTAAAAAAAATAATAAAAATGAGAACAATACTTTAATATTTTTCAGTATAGAAAAAGAGTTATTAGTTGCTAAGAATAAAAATTTGTGTTACAATATTAAAAGGGATGACCATGTGGGAAAAATAAATCTTATAATTTTTCCAATATTTTAAAACATTGGAAAATGAAAAAAAAAATGCTGCTAAAATTCATATTTATTATAATATAAGCAACTAATCCTAGAAGCCAAGAATTTTTTGCTAAAATTTTTCACAATGACCTTTTATATAATAATAATTTTTTTTTATTTTCTCATAATATTTGTGTGAGTCATTCATGAATCATATAATTACTCTAAGATGGACCAAATGCCTAAGCTTTCAAAGTATATATTATTACAAGTTGGAAAAAAAATTAATTGATAAAAATTTTATATTCAAAAATATTTTTTTATAGTAGAACAAATTTAGGCCATACTTATTAAAATTAATTGAGTTTAGTGGACGAAGTACGTTTAGTGGTCAAAATATTAAATTTCTTAAAAAGTAAAGGCTAAACGCATACAAGTTTACATTTTTCCTCCCTTATTACACTTCTAGTATTTTAATACTACCAAATATTTAATTAAATAGGCAACCACATATTTAGATCTTTATCTATTGATTCTTTTCTTTTTCTATTTTTAGAATCCTACTACTAATATAAATCTAATTAAATTGAAAATATAAAATTTGTAACAACCTTATATCGCATATGGGAGAACATGTAAGAAGCTTTATGTAGATATATAAATTCAAATTCCAGAGCATAAGCACCTTGCGCTTATTCTTTTCCAAAGGATAGCCCATATGATGTGAGAAGATGTTCTATTAGCCAGTTCTGGATTTAGGTCATTACAGATAATATTAGAGCCAACATGGGACCATGATAATGTGGCATATTAGGTATATGTATGCATCATCTACTAGGGCTCATTCTATTGAAAGAAAAAGCTTATAGTTTTAGGATAAAGGAAAAACTATAAGCGAATTACTATGTAGTGTTCACTACATAAACTTCCAATATATATTTTTTATATATAAAATTATTTTTTACTATCTAATACTTATAGATTTTTACATGAAACTTTAGCAAGAATTTTACCAGATAATAAGTTTTCATGTTATATACTCATCCTAGTTGCAAAACTAAAGAAACTTAATTGACAAAAATTTTATCGTCAAAGGTACATTTTGTAGTAGTATAAATTTTGGCAAGATTTTTACCATATATTTAAATTTTTTATTCAAATAAAAGATTTAGCTCTAAAGAATTTTGAAATGCTAGGTTGAAATTTTAACTTTTAAAAATATTTAGTAGTACAAACTTTAGCATGAGTTTTACCATATATTTTTTAAGTCTTTTATTCAAACAACAAATTTGGCTATAAAAGGCTTTGAAAAGCTAAGTTGAAATTTTAATTTTTTATAAAATATTTACTACACTTGAGGTATTGTTTCATAGTAATATAGGACCAAGCGACATTTGATGTAGAAAAAAAAATAATTACAATTTAAGAGATTTGGGTAAGATTAACACAAAAAAATTGCATATAATACTTAATTCTGTAACATAAAATCAAGAAAATGCAAGTTTGCAGTAAAAAATAAAATTTAGTGGCAACTTAAGGGTTTCTTTTAGTGTTTTAGTGCTAATATAACTCCAATTAAATAGACAATGACAAAATTCGGTTTCATTAAAAGAAAAAAATAACTTATGATGCAAGGGTAAAAAAGTCGTTCAACATTTATGCACATTCATACTTTTTATAATATAAGATATAAGATAAGATAAGATATAAGATATGCACACACAAACTAAATAACAGTTTGGTTTTATTATAGAGCAACGGTAACACTTTTGGGGCCAAAGTTAAATCCCCACTGTATTAAGAAGCCTACCTTTGTATTTCTTCTATTCGTTCTGTGCACCGGTGAGTTTAATTAGACACCTTAAGAGTTTTGACCGCTTAATTTTGTTGGGGTAATAAAGGGGAGGGTAGGAATATTTATTGGGTAGCTTGGAAGAATGTTGTTTCTGGTAAGGATTTCAGATGGTTAAATGTAGGGAGTTTAGATGCAAAAAAATAAAGATTTATTGGCAAAGTGGTGGTGGAACGGGGAGCTTTGCATGGGGAAGATGAGGTATGTGTGTCGAAAAGAGAGGTTCAATTAATGGGGGGTTTGAAGGGAAATACAAAATTGGTGTTTTGTATTAATGATAAAGGAATTGATTTTATTTTGGCATTTAAGAGATAGATAAGGGTTGGGAATGAGGTGAAGTTTTGGGAGGAAGTTTGCGTTGGGGAGAAAAGTTTGAAGGATAAGTTTCCTAGGCTTTATAGGCTTGAGGAGAATAAAGGGTGTGTAGTCCATAGTAAAGGGCTGTGGGAAGAAGTATGGAAATGGGTTTTTAGTTGGAGCAGAGAACTTAAAGATGTTGAGAAAGAGCAATTGCAGGAACTAGTTATTTCTTTGCAAGTTTTTTCTCCATCAGTTTCAAAGCATAATGATTGATGCTGGTCACTTGTTTCAGATGGGCTATTCTCAGTCAGCCAATTGTCAAAAATGGTGGAGGAGATGTCATTCCAAGATCGTTCGGTCCAGCAGAGCTGTAGATAGAATTGTATGCTACGAGCTAACTACTTAACAACTTAACTAAAGACTCGCACAACTCCTGATACTGATAGTAACAAACTTTGAATTCGTCTTCAACACCCCCCATTGATTCAAAGTTGGTGATAAACAACTAAGCTCGAAGTTCTTAAAACCTTGCTTGAGGAAGGGCTTTCGTAAACATATCAGCAAGTTGCAGTTTTGACCTGCAAAATTCTACTTTTACTTTTCCTTCAGCCATAAGATCTTTTATGAAGCGATGCTTAATCTGGATGTGCTTGGTTCTTCCATGGATTACTGGATTTTTTGTCATAGCTAAAGTAGACAAATTGTCACAATACAATTGAGTTGCATTGGGTTGCTTTTGATTTAACTCACACAATAAACGTTTCAACCATACTACTTGGCAGGCTACAATGGTTGCAGCCACATACTCAGCTTCTGTTGAGGATAGAACCACTGCAATCTTCTTTTTTGATGTCCAAGTTACAGCTCTTGACCCAAATACAAAGCAATTTCCAATGGTACTCTTTCTATCTTTTTGCGATCCTACCCAGTCACTATCAGAGTATCCTTTTAGCACAAACTGCTCAGTCTTCAGATACCAGACTCCATAGTCTTTGGTTCCTATAATGTACCTGAGAATCCTCATTGCAGCTCCAAAATGTTGTTTGGTTGGACAGTGCATGAACCTTGAAATCAGGCCTACTAAGAAGGCTAGATCAGGTCTAGAATGTGTGAGATATATGAGCCATCCTACTAGTCTTCTAAACTTTCCTGCATCCACCATACCTATTCCATCTTCTATTTTCAGCTTCTCATTTGCATTCATGGGAGTTCCTACTATTTTACAACTTTCCATATTGAATTCCTTCAAGAGATCAAAGGCATATTTCTCTTGTGAAAGAAATTTACCATTCCTAGTTTGTTTTATTTCTAAACCAAGAAAGTAATTGAGAGTTCCTAAATCTGTCATTTCAAAAATGCTCATCATTGCATTTTTAAACTCAGAGACAAGCTGAATAGACAATCCTGCATAGATCATATCATTAACATATAGGCTTATTAGAACCATACCATAATTTCCTTGCTTCTTGATGTATAATGTTGGCTCATTTTGACTCCTCTCGAAGCCATTTTGTTGAAAGAACTTATCTACCTTGCTATACCATGCACGAGGGGCCTGTTTCAAGCCATATAATGCTTTATCTAGTCTGAAGACTTTATCTTCTTTTCCTGCAATAACAAAGCCCTTTGGCTGCTCTACATAGACCTTTTCCCTTAAGTCTCCATTAAGAAACACAAACTTAACATCAAATTGGTAAACTGTCCATTGCAATTGTGCTGCAAGATCTAGAATTATTCTTGCTGTTTCAAACCTTGCTACTGGTGTAAAAGTTTCTTCAAAATCCAATCCTGGTTCTTGAGCATATCCATGAGCAACTAGTCTTGCTTTATGTTTCTATATGCTCCCATCTGAATGATATTTGGTCTTAAATATCCATTTAAGACCAATTGCCTTCTTTCGTTTTGGTAGGTCAGTTATCTCCCAAGTTCCATTTTTTTCTATTGCTATAATTTCATCTCTCATGGCTTTTATCCAAATGTCACTTTGCAATGCTAACTCTATGCACGTTGGATCCCCTGCAAAAAGAGCATAAGTGGAAGAGTGTAGTTCATCCAGAGATCTGTGTCCCCTTCGAGGTTCTGGTGTTGATTCAATAGATAAAGTGGCTTCACTTCTTGTTGGAGTAGTTGCTTGTGAGGTTAGAGGACTGTCTTGACATTGTGTTATCTGATCTTCATCATTAATTGTGCCTAAAATTGAGTGTTTTTCTGAGTCAAGCTTCCAGCTCATCTTCTCATCAAATTGCATATCTCGACTGATGATGATCTTTTTATTTTCAATATCAACAAGTCTATATGCTTTAGAGTTCAAGCAATAACCAACAAAGACATATTTCTTTGATTTCTACTGAAGTTTATGTCTTCCAGAGGATATTAAAGCATAAAACACGCATCCAAATATCCTTAGATGACTAACATATGGTTTAGACTCATACCAGGCTTCGTATGGAGTCATGTTTCACATTGCTTTAGTATAGGATATATTCAGTAAATATACTGCAGTTGCCGCTGCTTCTGCCCAGAGTTCATCAGTCAGATCCTTTGTTTTTCACATAGAACGTGCCATATCAACAACATTCCTATTTTTGCGTTCTGTTACACCATTTTGCTTTAGTGTGTATGGGGCAATGAGTTCTCTCTTAATTCCTTGGTTTTCATAGAAGGTGTTGAATTCTTTGGACGTAAACTCCCCACCTCTGTCTATTCTGAACACCTTCAATTTACCACCACTTTGTCTTTCTGTTAGTGCTTTCAATTTGATAAAAAATTCAAATGCTGCTAACTTAACTTTGAGAAAATATACCCAACACATTCTTGAATAATCATCAATGAAAAGTAAGAAGTACTTACTGCCACTGTGAGACTCAGTTCTCAATAGACCACAAATGTCTGTATGAACTGTTGTCAAGTATTCCAAAAGGCATATCCCACATGGCTTGGACAATGAGAGTTTCTAGACTTTATAAGTTACCATGCCCAAGTGGGCTAGATAAGAAAGAAAGTGGTAATGGGCTCGCGCGCACAAGATGGGCCAAAATAGTGGAAAGAGACCAATTTGCCCCCCCTGCGCGCAAAGTATCACGAGGCCCGGTCCAAGTCAGTTTTTACATTTTTCTGAATTTACTTTTTTATCCTTATAAGGAAAACTTGTTTTTCACGTGTTGGAAACCAAAACGGACTCAACGTACAAAGTCATAAACCAAGATTAATTTTGTAACTCTCAACATTATTGCACATTATTGTCCCAACGTTCAAATTCGGACCCCTACTACCTATAAATACCCACTCCCACTCCACTCTCAGATCACACCGCTTTCGAGCTCTCTCTTCTCTCCCCCTCCTGCTCTAATCTTTGCTGGTTCTTGTATTTCTGCTGATTCCTAGAGTATCCCGGGTGTAAGCGCACACTTCCCGGAAGACCCGTTGTATCATGGGGGATTTTCGCAGACCTGTTCTCTTGCACGCTTTGGAGAGTAGCGAGCTATAATCCTTGAGGACAGTGAATACACGCCTCGGGTCACTGGTGGTTCGTGATTGTTACAGCTCAATTTTATACAACAATCTCAAGGATTATATCATGAATCCGAACCACAACAATGGTGCTCCAATCATCGATCCTTTGGACATTGTCCGGGAAGAGCCTGCTGATATCGAGGCTGCAGTTGCCAACTATGAGCAAGCTCTTGTAACTGCAATTGCACAAATCGATCAAGAGAAGGATCCCGACCTTGCTGCTGCTTGCGATAGGGCGCTCGTGGATGCTCGCTTCGACATGAAAGTTGCATCCAATGCCAGGATACCGGTTCCTCCAACCCCTCCATCGACGTTAGCAAAGCCATTTCCTGACATTTCAAAGATAGAAGTGTTTAGTGGAGAAAACTACAAGAGGTGGCAGGAACGCATTTACATGCTTTTAGATGTGCATGGAGTTGCTTTCGCACTGAATAAGTCCAAACCGAATGACCCCAAGCTACAGGAGTCTTGGACTTATGCTGATAAGGTATGCCGTCACACAATAATTTCAACTTTATCTAATGGGTTGTTCGATGTCTACATTAAGTACAAGGAAGTAAAATAAATATGGGAGTCCATGCTGCTCAAATACACAGCGGAGGATGCGGGCAAGCAAAAGTTTGTGATTGGGAAATTCTATCGATGGGGAATGGAAGATGAGAAAGATGTAAAAACACAAATCAATGAATACCACAAGCTTCTGGAGGACTTGAAAGGAGAAAAAATCACACTGCAAGAAGAGTTCGTAGCTGGCTTGTTGATTGAAAAACTGCCACCATCATGGAGAGAATACAAGCAACAGCTAAAGCACAAGCATAAGCAGCTGTCTTTGGCCGACCTAATCACTCACATCATCATCGAGGACACCAATAGGAAAGAGCAATGCATAGCCAAAGGGAAGCAATTGACCTCCAGTGCAAATCTCATCAACTCCAAGAGGTACAATCCAAAACCATACATTCCAAAACCGAAACCCAACAATAACTTCAAGCCAAGACCAATGCCAGCAAATAATGAGGACAAAGAAGTGCCGCCTTGCTTCGTCTGTGGAAAAAATGGGCACTTTGCTCGACAGTGCCGGAAAAGAAAGCACTTTGATAAACCTTCTAAGCCAAGGGCAAATCTGGCTCATGGGGATGACGATGATGATGACATCATTACTGCAGTAGTTTTACAAGCATACCTTGCTACTAATTCAAAAGAGTGGGTGATAGATTCTGGTGCTACCAGGCATATTTGTGGCAACAGAAATGGATTTTCCTCCTATACTCCACTAGGAGAAGGCGTTGAAACAGTGTATCTTGGTGACTCCCGAGGTACACCAATTCTAGGCAAGGGCAAGTTACTTCTGAAATTGACCTCTGGAAAGACACTGGCTCTAAGTGATGTATTGCATGTACCCACCATAAGAGCCAACTTGGTCTCCGTGTCTTTGCTAATGAAGGCTGGCATCAAGGTCACATTTGATTGTGCCAAGATAGCCATGACTAGAAACAATAATTATATGGGCAAGGGTTATTGTAACTTGGGTTTCTTTGTACTGAGTGTTTCTAATATTATCAATAACAATAATGCATCGTTTTTTACTTATTTGGTTGAGTCTCTTGATTTATGGCATGCTAGATTAGGACATGTGAGTATATCTTATTTGAAAAAGATGCAATCATTAGGTTTAATCACACCCCCTAGTAACACAAGTTTTGATAAATGTGAAATATGTGTTGAAACTAAGTCAACAAAGAAAACTTGTACTTCAATTGAAAGAGAATCAAAATTATTAAGTTTAATTCACACTGATCTTGGTGATTTGAAACATACTATGACTAGAGGAGGAAAAAGGTATTATGTGACTTTCATAGATGATTTTTCTAGATTCACCAAAGTTTATTTGTTAAGAAACAAAGATGAGGCTTTTGATATGTTTTTGTTGTATAAGTCTGAAGTGGAAAATCAATTGAACAAAAAGATTAAAAGAGTTAGATCAGATAGAGGAGGTGAGTTTTTATCGTTTAATGATTTCTGTGAAAAAGAAGGGATAATTCATGAATTAACTCCACCATACTCTCCTGAATCAAATGGTGTAGCTGAAAGGAAAAATAGAACTTTGAAAGAAATGATGAATGCCATGCTTGTTAGTTCTTCTGCTCCTGATAATCTTTGGGGAGAAGCTATCTTATCTGCTTGTCATTTGCAAAATCGAATTCCTTATAAAAAGACTGGTATAACTCCATATGAAATATGGAAGGGTTATCCCCCAAACTTAAAGTACTTAAAAGTTTGGGGATGTCTTGCAAAGGTTATGCTTCCTGAACCAAAAAAGCGTAAAATTGGATCAAAGACATCCGATTGCATGTTTATTGGATATGCAGATCATAATGCTGCATATAAATTTTTAGTGTAAATTTTTAGTGTTGAGAAGTGATGTGTTGGACTGCAACACCATAATCGAAACAAAAAATGCTGAGTTTTTTGAGCATATCTTTCTTTTGAAGAAGGAAAAGATTTCTCGTGCCCCCACTGATGAAAATATCCCTGAACATCAAGTGGAAGATTTGAGAAGAAGTAAAAGGAAAAGGAAAGAGAGTTCCTTTGGACGTGACTTTTATACCTACCTTGTAGATGATCCTATAACTTTTAACCAGGTGATTTATTTGAAAGAATCTGTTTTCTGGAAAGAAGCCATTCAAAATGAAATAGATTCTATTTTACAAAATCAAACATGGGATTTGGTAGATTTACCACCTGGTGCTAAACCCATTGGTTGTAAATGGATTTTCAAAAGAAAACTTAAGCCTGATGGCTCGGTTGACAAATATAAAGCAAGATTGGTAGCAAAAGGATTTACTCAAAAAGAAAATGTTGATTATTTTGACACTTTTGCACCAGTTTCTAGGATTTCTTCAATAAGAGTTTTATTTGCCTTGGCTTCTGTACATAAACTTATTATACATCAAATGGATGTTAAAACTGCTTTCTTAAATGGGGATCTACAAGAGGAAATATATATGGTCTAGGCAGAAGGCTATGTTGTTTCTGGACAAGAAACAAAGGTGTGCAAGTTGCGAAAATCCTTATATGGATTAAAACAAGCACCTAAACAATGGCATGAGAAATTTGATCAAGTCTTGTTAGGTAATAACTTTTCAACTACTGGAGTTGATAAATGTGTTTACACAAAACTTGAGGGTGGTGAATGTGTAATAATTAGCCTCTATGTGGATGATATGCTCATTTTTGGAACTATTCTTGAAATAGTTGAACACACCAAAAGCTTCCTATCTTCACAGTTTGACATGAAAGATCTAGGGGAAGCTAGTGTAATTTTGGGTGTTAAAATCATAAGGAAAGAAAGTTGCTTAATGTTGTCACAGGAGCACTATGTTGAAAAACTTCTAATGAAGTTTAACTATTTTGAGGTGACACCTGTGAGCACTCCTTATGATGCAAACACACAATTAAAGAAAAATAAATGTGAAAGTATTGCTCAACAAGAGTATGCACAAATTATTGGAAGTCTGATGCACCTAATGAACTTCACTCGACCTGACATAGCTTATACTGTGTGTATATTGAGTAGATATACTCAAAATCCGAATGAAGAACATTGGAATGCTTTGGTAAGAATTATGAAATATCTAAAAGGTAACATGAAATGTGGTATCATGTATAGTGGTTTTCCCGCTGTACTAGAAGGGTACAGTGATGCTAATTGGATTTCTGACTCTGATGAAACCAAATCTACTAGTGGGTACATTTTTACTCTTGGTGGTGGAGCTGTGTCTTGGAAATCTTCAAAGCAAACCATCATTGCCAGATCCACTATGGAGTCAGAATTTATAGCCTTAGAAATGGCTGGAAGTGAAGCTGAGTGGTTGAAAAACTTCTTAGCAGAGATACCGTTAGGCATAAAGCCAATGCCTTCTATGTCTATGCATTGTGATTGCCAAGCGGCAATAGCAATTGCAAAAAATAAAACTTACAATGGCAAAAATAGACACATTCAGTTAAAACATGATGTTGTAAAACAGCTGTTTAATGATGGTGTTATATCAATCGATTATGTAAAGTCATAAGTGAATTTGGTCAATCCTCTAACTAAACCTCTGGGAAGGAAAATGATATATGAAATATCGAGGGGAATGGGACTATTGCCAACCTGAGTCAATAGTGATGGTAACCCAGCCTATGTGATTGGAGATCCCATGAATTAGGTTCATATGGGTAATAAAAAGTCACTGTTAGACCTAGAAGCATTATCGAAACTTTTCCTTAAAAGGTCCCTCCTATGGTGTAGATAATGCAAATACTGCATTTACTAGAGGATGAGCAAAAAGCTCTTAATGATTTACATAAGCCATGATGGGTAGTGTATTTATGCAGTATACATTTGATGGAATCACCTATATAAGTGTAGGAGTGAAGCCGCTCCTATGAGATTTGTGGCAGAATCTCTAAAGCACTCATGAAAACCAGGACATGCGCATGGCCGATAAGCGCAACACCGCGATGAACAGCAGAAATTGTGGGGGTGTAATGTGATCAATGAATCACTTAAATTACAAAAGGGTATTTGGTTCATAGAAACTAAATGCTTCACCAAGTACTCTGTAAGTTAAGTATCATTGGCTCTAGGACTGGTTCATAGTCTAATAGACACCAGCCACGATGCATTGCATTCTTGAGCTTGAAGCCAGCAAGAAACCTTGAAGTAATGCCTTTTGAAATATGTGGGGGATTGTTGTCAAGTATTCCAAAAGGCATATCCCACATGGCTTGGACAATGAGAGTTTCTAGACTTTATAAGTTACCATGCCCAAGTGGGCTAGATAAGAAAGAAAGTGGTAATGGGCTCGCGCGCACAAGATGGGCCAAAACAGTGGAAAGAGCCCGATTTGCCCCCCCTGCGCGCAAAGTATCACGAGGCCCGGTCCAAGTCAGTTTTTACATTTTCCTGAATTTTTTTTTTATCCTTACCCAGAAAACTTGTTTTTCACGTGTTGGAAACCAAAACGGACTCAACGTACAAAGTCATAAACCAAGATTAATTTTGTAACTCTCAACATTATTGCACATTATTGTCCCAACGTTCAAATTCGGACCCTACTACCTATAAATACCCACTCCCTCTCCACTCTCAGATCATACCGCTTTCGAGCTCTCTCTTCTCTCCCCCTCATGCTCTAATCTTTGCTGGTTCTTGTATTTTTGCTGATTCCTAGAGTATCCCGGGTGTAAGTGCACACTTCCCGGAAGACCCGTTGTATCCTGGGGGATTTTCGCAGACCTGTTCTCCTGCACGCTTTGGAGAGTCGCGAGCTATAATCCTTGAGGACAGTGAATACACGCCTCGGGTCACTGGTGGTTTGTGATTGTTACAGCTCAATTTTGTACAACATGAACTAGTCCTAGTTTTTCTTCTACATTTTTTGATTGTCCTACAGGAAAAGATCTTCTTATTTGTTTTCCAAAAGCATATCCTTTACAAACATGTGCAAGTTCCTTGACAATAGGAAGGTTTTTCACCATGTCTTTACTGGCAAAAAGCTGCAGCCCTTTAACATTCAAATGCCCATAACATTGCTACTATACTTCTGTTCCATCAAATCTACTGCTTATCATCCCACAGACCTCTTTTCACGCAAAGTCTAAGGGAAACATCTTATTTTCTATCATTTCAGTATGAAACAGTACTTCACCTATTTTTCTTTTGACAGTACATGTATTCTTTTCAAAAATCACAGAGTAACCATAATCAACTAGTTGCCCTATACTTAATAGATTATGTGCCAAACCTGGAGCATAATGAACATTTTAAATCAATTTTTCTCTTCCATCAACATTGATTACAATTGTTTCTTTCCTTTCAATTTGGATCTATTTGTTGTCTCTCAATCGAACCTGAGCTTTCTAAGTTTCATTTAACTCTTTGAACTTTTTTTTTTCTCCTGTCAGATGTTTTGAACATGTACTATCAAGGTACCAAACTTCTTTTGAATTAGTTGGTGTACTTACATATGTCATGAAGAGATAGTCTTCATCTCTTTCTTCTACAAACTTTGCATGGTCTTGCTTGCTTCAGCAATCATCTTCCTTATGTCCCAATTTTTTGTAGTATGTGCACCTGATTAGGCTGCCTTACCCTCGTCCTCTTCCTTTGAAGGCACCTCTTCCTTCTCTATTTGAACTCATTTTTGTTGGCTCCCCCTAACCTTGAAATGCCTGTTCTTCTTCTCAAGCATGTGACCTATTAATTTTGACTTCATGTGCTTGCAAAGATCCTATTAGTTCATTAAAAGACAGTATAGACAAATCCCTTGACTCCTCTATAGCTGTAACTACATGATCAAACTTTGGGGCTAAACTTCTTAATATTTTTGCTACAACAATCTCATCTATTATGGTATCACCAGATGTATGCATTTGACTCACAATTGAGAAGATTGAAGCAAGAAACTCCTAAACTGTCTCATTGTTTTTCATGCTTGTAGTTTCAAATTCTCTTTGTAAAGATTAAAGTTTTACAGTCATTACCTTGGCAAATCCCTAGAATTCAGTTATGAGAATGTTCCAAACCTGCTCGGAAGTGATTGATGTTGTAATTCTTGAGAAGATAGACTCATCCACTGCTTGCTGGATGAAGAACAAGGTTTTTGCATCCTTTTTCAAGTTCTCTCTGTGTCGAGCATCATCAGGATTCTCTATTGGAAATTCACTCTCTACAAGTTCCCAAAGTTCTTGAGACTTAAAGAGAGTCTTCATTTTTATGCTCCAGAATTCATACTATTCTCCTTTGAATAGAGGAATTTGTGGTTGTAAAACACTCACACCTGAGCTATTTGAAGTCATTTTGCAATGCACTAGTGAAGCCTAGGCTGCAGCCTGGCTCTAATACCAAAATGTTAGGAGTTGGCAGAGCAAGAAAGTGATGTGCACTGTAAAATGATATATTTTATTGACTAGAAAAAAAGCCTTTTTATAGGTTGTACAATGTTGTCGTTTAATCTTTAAACAAACTTGCCTAAAACTTAGGAAACAAGCTAACTACGAGCTAACTACTTAACAACTTAACTAAAGACTCTCACAACTCCTGATACTGACAGCAACAAACTTTGAATTAGTCTTCAACATTCTATGGTCCCAACGAAGGTTAATGTTTGCGTTTGAACTTTGAAGAGCTTATCAAAGTCGCTTACCAACGAAGGACAACCTTGCAAGTTGTGGTGTGGAGATCAAGAATATGAGTTGCCCGCTGTGCAATCAGGCTGCAGAATCAATTGACCAAGCATTACTAAAAAATGGGCATTTCCCAATGGCCTCGCGTTGGAAATCTCCCAGTTTCCAACACGAAGCCGTTGTAAAACCAAGCCGTTGATAATTAATGCATTGGAAGTAGTCATTCCAACAACCCAAATGAGAGCTATTGGAAATTCCAACATAAAGCCATTGGAGAGAAAACCGTTGGAAATTTCTAATAGCTGTAATTAATTTTTTTTCCATGTTCTAATGGCTTAGGCCATTGGAAAGCAGTTGGAAAAATTTCCATATTTCCAACTGCTTAGGCCATTGGAAATAGTTTTTTTTTACATTGTTTATTCCAATGCTTTTTGTTCTAATAATAATAATAATAATAATATTCCAGTTTTGTTTATTCCAATATTATTATTATTACATAAATGATATATTATTATTATTATATAAATAATTTATATATCCCTAACACATTAAAAGTAATTTTGGTTTTAATACACATTGTAACCTCCCTAATGTATTATTATTATTATTATTATTATTATTATGAATATTACTACTACTACTACTACTACTACTACTACTACGACTATTATATTATTATTATTATTATTATTATTATTATTATTATTATTTACATTTATTATATTAAAAATCAAACTTAATCAAACAAACTTATTTAAATATAACAATATTATGATTTTATATTAATTCTAAAAATTACAAAAATTTAAAAATAAATCCACTTAAACAATGTTAGTTCAAACTGACAATATACCACTTTTCAATTAAATCCTTAATTCAAAAAAATTCATACATAAATGTCCCACTCAATACTATACAAACTTAATTAACACTAATAGTATACCAATATTATATTAAATCCCAAAATTAAAAAAAAAAAACACATATTTCTTATATTATATGAATGGGTCCCTATCAACTATAATTTCACACATAAATATACTACCTAATTAAACAATTTAATTAAATCTAATTATATCCTAATTTTAAACTAAACCTGAAATTAAAAATAATTTACAAAATCCACAAAAATTTAAAATATCAATGGGTAACCTAAATACTTCACTTTCAACCATCAACAACTACAAATCACATACATTTCACATATTTCAAACCAAAATAACTCAAGAAAATTTGGATTTGCTTCCATTTTTTGGTAAAAAAAAACTTAAATAAATGAGAAAATAAATATTTTTACAACTTACCTCAAATCCGAAAATAAACTTCGAAAATGCATGGGAATGGCTTTGAATCTGGCAACACAAGCAAAATCTTGCACCCATTAACATGCTAAACCTCAAAGAAGAAAAAAACCCAAAAATCCAAAATGAAAAAAGAAAAAAAATAAGAAAAGCTTACTAGATCTCGAAGTTTGAGCTCTAGAAAAACCAATATCAGCATAAAAAAATGGAGGTTGAAGCTTTATGCCATCCCTCAAGCTAGATATGTGCGGTGTGTGCGTGTGGGAGAGGAGAAGAGGAGAGATAATGATCTGAAATGAAAATGAACCAGATCAGGAGGAAGAAGACGATTTAAATTAGTATTTTCCAACGGCCTCAACCTTTGGAAAAATAAAACAATATGCAGCGTTTCATTAAGTGAAGTTCCAACGGCTCAAGCCGTTGGCAAAATACCAAAGGTTAAATTTTCCAACGGTGGAAATTCTTTTACTGAATTTTCCAACCGCTTAAGCAGTTGGAAATTTAGCTAAAATTTTCCAATGGCTACTACATTTTCCAACCGCCCAAGCTGTTGGAAATCAAAAATTAAATTTTCCAACAGCCAAGGCCGTTGGAAATCAAGGATTAAATTTTCCAACAGCCTTGGCCGTTAGAAATTCTTTTAATAAATTTTCCAACGGCTTAAGAAGTTGGAAATAGCGTTTCTTAAACTGAGCATTTATTATCCTCATAGTTAGCCGTTGGAAAAATATTTTTTAGGTTTCCAACGGCTTAGTGCGTTGGAAATTTCCAACGTTTTGACCGTTTGAAAAAATGATTTTTTTAGTAGTGAAGTTATGGCGTGCTGCAACATCGCTTCAAGTCTATGGAACAGGATTTATGTTTGGTGGCAATTGGAAGTGGGACGTTGGTTGGATATGGCTGAAGTTTTGGATGAAATTGGGAGACATAGAATGACGGATAAGATCAGGAAAATTTGTGAAGCCATTTGCTTTATTACATTTTGGGTAGTGTGGAGATGTAGAATTATGCTATATTCGGCAAAGGTAGTGTCTCTGTTTTGCAATTGTGCTCAAATGGGCAATGTATGTCTTATTTGTGGATTAGAAATAGGAGTTCAAATTTAAAATTTAGCTGCTTAGATTGGTTGTTAAATCCGAGACATGTTTTGAAAAATGAAGTATGAGTCAAGTTGTAGAGTGGGGTTTGTATGTGGAAGGAGGGCCACATTTGTTTAGTAGGGTAGGGATGGTATTGAGCTAGCCTCTGGCTGGTAATTCTTGTACGGTTGTTTTTCTTGTGTTAATTTATCCATATATTGTCTTGCCGTTAAAAAAAAAAAAATTTTTTTGGCCAATCATAAACAATAGCTTGGCACGGTAAGGATCTGTCTAAAACAGGAAAATGAGAAAATGCCTAGATTCCCATAATATCACACTTTATCTTTTGGTCGTCAATTTATTCTACACTTTCTTAATTAGAAGGTTTAATTTAGCTTTATCTTTTGGTCGTCAATTTATTCTACACTTTCTTAATTAGAAGGTTTAATTTAGTTTAGTGTCTTAACCATTATATCATGAACTCAATGTACTAGAAAACATGAGCCATAAAACTATGAAGAAATTAAATAGGGGCGACATTCATTTTGACCAGTAAATACAGGCTGCATGTATTATGAAGTTTTTCTTTTCCAGAACAAGTGTAGTTTTAAATTTTAATCGCACATTGATGGTATCTTGAAATCTATTTACATAGTTGGTGTCGTAAATTGACATGTCATCAAATTTCTGCCACATCACCTGCTGCCACATCAAATTTCATATTCTATAAACTAATTTTGCAACTCTCTCGACTTCATCGTCTCTCTCGTCTTTGTGTTTCTCAAGAATCTCGACCCTACTAGATGTCATAGCCTCCACCAGACCGACCAACTCCACCCATTCCCGCCCAAGTCTTTTGCCTTCCGAAGGCTTTCATAATCTCATTTGTAGCAACGTAGTTGGATACTTGTTTAAGAGATTAGGAATATCACTACCAGAATCTTGACAACGTCATACAAATTTAATATCTAAAAAAAATAAAAAATTCTTAAAATAATATCATAAAAATTTTATTTTTAATGAATTATTATATTTGTATAATATTATTTTTAAATAAAATTGATTCCAGTAAAAAAATTATTAAAAAAAATTTATTCAAACTGTACACCGAATCCAATTCTAGAGAGGTATTACTAGGTTGGAGGTGATATTTACTAACTTCATGAGGGACATGAGTGACGAGCTAACTGCTAACAAAGGACTGAGGCCAAGACTGGCTTGCCATGTAGGTCCAAATAGGCTAACAAATGGACAAGGCCATCAGGACAAGAAATGGCTGAGCCTAACTTTTGTAGTGATTGTAGAGGCTATAACACCTCTGACGTTACAAGACATTTAGGAGATTAACTTCAGTGAAGAGTAATTCTTTAATCTATATGCATATTGGATAACTGAAATTATTAGCCTAAATTTGTATTAACTATGCTGGGATCACTTGAAGAACTTGAAAGCTTGATAAAGTAGTTTTCTTGTTGTGCTTGGTTGTAATTATTTTTTTAAAAAATAAATTTTCTATACGCTCGTTTGTATTCCTATTATTCCTTTATGTTTTCCCTAGCCTATGGATAGCCTTGTTGTCAAGTGACTGATCCATACACAGAGTGCAGTTAGTGCTGTTGAATGCCAAGTAGAAACAGGTTGATCTAAGCACGAAAGTTTATTAATAATCATTTCTCAGTGTTGACCGGCATTTTCTTTTAATTCTTCTTCTCGATCAGAATTAATATTGTATTTCCACCCTCTTCAATTCCATGTTTCTGGCCCTTTCCCTTCTTACTTTCTTAGGGTAGCTAACTCCTTTAGCAAATTCCAATGCCAAATCGTCGGCCCTTTTCAAGAACATACCACCCTAAGTAGAGGTTTCCTTGTGAGAAACAAGAATCTTCGTTCTCCCAGCTTAATCACACCTAGGCTGCGGTTTAGCACTAAAGCAAGAATGGATGCCGAATTCAACATTTCTCTTTGTAGGCCGGGAGAAGACCATGTAATTTGAGTTTCCGGTTGGGCTGGCTGGCTCGAAGATAATATATAATACTCCCTCTGTCTCATAAAACCTGTTTTCTTTGATAATGCATGCAAATTAAAACTTCTTTATTTTTTACGTCCTTCTATTAATATAAAACTATTATTTTATTTATTTTTATGTAAAGTACATGTACTTATCTAAAAAAAATTATCAGTATTTGTACTTTTTACTGGACCGTATGTACTTTTACTCCTTAATTTTCTCAACTTCTCTCATTTCAAGAATTAATATATATATATATAATAATAATAAAAATTATCTTATTTGGAAAGATAGGAAGATGACAACTATTTTGAAACTGCTAAAAAATGAATAGAAGCAAAATATTATGAAACGAAGAGAGTATGATATTAGATCTTGTCCCATTATTTTAATGTGATGTAATATTAGATCTTGTCCCATTATTTTAATGTGATGCAGAGAAGAGACGAGGAATTATAGTACAAGGTTTTTTGTTAGCAATAAGAGCAGAGCATGACTAGAATTTTATTATAGTTAGTCCTACTACTTTGTAATTTGTAAATATTTTTTAATATCAATTAAATGGAATGATTTCTTTATCAACAAGCAGCGGCAAACTTTTCCTCTTAAAAAGAATTTTTAGTCACTACTCACTTAGAACAATTCAACACGTACCAAGTACCAACTAATATACTCACTACTCAGAAGCTTTAACTGACGAACTCTAACCCAACAACAAATCAACAATCAACAATAATCAAGTCTTCTCTTCACTCTTCAAGAAACCAACTAACCAAGTCAATTAAACGTAACCAACAATAACAATGGAAACGTTGAGACAAGCTGCTTCACTTACCTGGAAAATCAAATCAGCCAAAGAGCTAAGAGACTAGAGACGAGTAGTGCAGAAAGTGAATTGGATTTGGGGGACCTCTAACCTAACAGTAGCAAAAATCAAGTCTTCTGACTCTTTTCTTCACTCTTCAAGAAATCAATTAAACAAGTCAATTAAATGAAATCAATAATGTTACAATAATAGTGGTCAGTGACTCAATGGATTGTGGAGACATCGAGATAGACGAGCTTCTTCAGCTTCACTTACCTGGAATGGAAAATCAAATTAGCCGGGGGCTGGGGGGTGGTTGGCCGCTGGCGATTGTCGAGTGAATCGCATTCGCGTCACCATCGCACCGGATCATTGAAATTATTTAAAAAAAGGTTACACCATATAAAAGTCATCCATTAATTTTAAAACTTACATATAGGGACCCAACTTTAATTTCCTACAATTATATCACAAATACTATCTACCCCATAAAATTTTCCAAAATTCTAGGGGTGGCTGCCATCCCCATCCCTATATAAATACGCCCTTGTGCAGACCACAATCGCCAGCCACAGGACTCCGGAAAGAACAGCCACCAGACCCGTCACGAATGCCACAGTCATGGCTGCGAGCACCACCCAAGTCAGGAGCATGGTGCAAGGCAAGTTGTCCATCAGGGTCTCGCAGTCTCGATGACCTGAAATCAGCACGGTGGCGTAGATTGATGTTGTCATGGCTGTTGCGTCACTGATGATGAAAGCCTTGAAAGCCGAATTGCATACCAGAACGGCCATGCCCTCGTGTGTTTGTTTGCCAATTACCATCGCTGTCGTGTTGTTGTTGTCCAAGTTAGCTACAAATCTGCCCGGAATAGCGAAGGTCGCCGCCAATGTGAAGGTGGCGATAAGCGTCGCTATGATGGAGAGCGTCTGCGCCATTTCTCTGGTTTTTTACCTCTCTCGACCTCTGTTTTTTCAGATTCTGTCTCTTCTTGGAGAATTTCCTCTGGATTTACGGCTCGATCTTTGTTAGTATTTTTCAAAACTTTAACGGTCAAGTGCTGCCGCAATTCCATTCCTCGATCTGCCGACGATTGAGCAACCGCTAGAGCCGTTTGATTCATTTTGTTAGTCGCTCGGATCTCGACTGATCTTTTTCTGGACAGAGCATACACGATGTCGTTGTGGAAATTCTTCGCAGCCAGATGCAGAGGAGTGTTGCCGTCGGAGTTGGGGGAGTTCACCAAATCGTCGATCTCAGGCAACTTCATGATGTGGGAAACAATAAGCAAGTTTCCATTTTCCGTTGTGATGTGAATAATGTTTCATTGCTTGTTGTTGATGAGCTCGACGGTATCAGGGCAATGGTGGACCTGGGCCCACGAAATGTACTCAATTCCTTTAATTACAAGTTCTTTAATTTAAATAATATAAAAATAAAACAAGTGAGGATACTAAATTACTTAAATATAATAAAATTGGCCTAAAATATGTACCAAAACTAACATACAAATTAAGCAGATCAATATGTTTGACCCTTTTAAAAGATAACAAGATCATTTTTATAATCAGAGTGTGGCACTTGTTCTATGAATTCTTTAACTCATTTTCATATTTTTCATGCTCTTATTCTGGAACATAAGAAAATGAAGCTCTCAGGGGGTTTGTAAGAGATTTTAGAATGTGATCTTCCTGATTCTAATTCCTGGAAATCAATTTTTGTTATTCTATTCTTGCTAAACCTTATTTAAACTTCTCCAGTTTGATATTCAGCTTCTCCATTTTCCTAGGAGCTTAATGTCACTCCATTTAATTGGCTTATAGGTTACTACATGACTTTTCTCAATATTTGCCTACAATAGAATAATTTCTTCTTTTATATCAAATTCTACGGCTTTTGGGCTTAATCTATGTTGTCATTATTTTATAATAAATTCTGTATTCAAGTACCAAATTCTAAAATCCTTCGGACATATCAAATCAGATGTCCTTTTATTTGCAATTAAGGTTTTCATGATATGAGGATTTTTTTTAAGAAACAATAAAATTTTAATGGAAGTTGAAATAAATTGGTCCACTACATATGCTTGATTCTACCATGCCTGGCAGAGAATCAGAGCATTTGTTAGTACAGTCTCTCAATACAATGATTATAGAGCATTTAACTCATTTATTGTCTAAGGTTTCAAGACAATTTGAACTAGTCCAACATGCAGATAGTTGTATTGAATTTCTAGATGATCTTTAATAATGTATTTTGATAACAATGTAAATTTATGATCCTATTCAATTTTTTGAATAGTTTTTTCTACAGTTTTTATAGCATAAAGTCATTCTTAGATCAACAATACTTTCCTTTTGGTAGACATCACATTTATTTATCTTTGGTATATTCCAGTTTCTCAACCTTTTTTCTACATGTCTGATTATTGTAGCTTATGAATTTTTTTATCTTTGCACTCCCTATAGTTGTTTCTTCTTGTTTTCTCTTTGAAGAAGACTTAGATAAATCCCAAAAGATTTCAGCCGTCAATAACTATTGATCTATATCAAGATTTTTATCTGCCATATGCCAATGCTACTCCAACTTACTGCCTATTTGCACTCAATAATGCGTCTTACAATGGATAAGCAACTTCTTGGTTTTTTAGATAAAAAAGTACTATTATTAGAAAGTGAAGTACAAACACGCTGCCTAGAGCTTATATTGAAGAAAACAAACTCAGGCTTAAGGCAGCAACACCACAAAATTTCGGACAAGGAAATAAAACACAAAATAACAAGTCAAATATACATAAATTCTGTTATTAGATCCAGCACATCAGTGGTACAGAACGATGAATAGCCGCTTTCGCTAGCCTATCAGCTTCCGCTTATCTTTTCCTTTAGAATTTTAATAATTTTGCAATGGAAACCTGACATCATAAAAAAGTCAAAATCCTCCAAGACTTTGAGCAATCTCCAAGGCCTAATTTCCTTTTTGAAGATGCAAGACATAGCATAAACAGAGTCACTTTCAATCACCAGAAGGTCATAATAAAAATCACCTTTATCGATGATAGAGTTCATTTAATAAATAGATTTTAGAATTGTTGTGATTAATTTTTGTTGTTTTGTTAGGTGATTTTTATAGTAATTTATGCAAATTTTGTGTATTTATGGAAAATGAATGAAAGAGATAGAGAATGAAAGCATTGATGCCAACTTGGCATTGCTGTGCATGAATTTGTCAACAATGACGCCATTTTGGCATAAGTAAGGGATGGAGTATGTAAAATCACAAAGATGGAACAAATTGACGCCAAAATCACCATCGCCGATGCCAAATTGGCTTAGCATTGTACGCCCAATTTCCTACTTCAATCAGGAAACATGACATATAAAAGGACTAGGGTTTTTTGTGTGACATGGAGATTGAAAAGCATAACAGCAGCTTTTAGAAAACAAGATAGCAAGAGAAAACAAGATCTCAAGAGCAAGATTGAAAAGATTCAACCCTGCACTTGAAGATTAATTTTTCTCAATGGAGAATCTTTTTTCTTCTTCGTTTCTTTAATTTCTTTTTATTCTCAGATTGTTGGATGATTATTTTGAAGGTTTCTGTCATGAATTCTAGTAGCTAAATTCCTTTTCTCTCTTAGAGGACATGAGAATTTTGTTGATGTTTTAATGCATGTTTGATTTTTATCTTCGATTGTCATCTATTTCTTGTTAATTTTTTTTATGCTTAACGAAAAGTTTGTAGCCAAGGGTTTATTTCTTGATACGAGTTCATCTTCGAAAGAAGAGACTTGTGTTAGAAGATATGGAGAAAATTGGCAAGATTAACTTGAAGATTGAGAGACCCAAGCATCTAAGAGGTTGAATAAAAAAGATTAAGCGTAAAATCCTTTAGTTTTAAGCAGAGTAAAGAATTACACTAAAATTAGATGGACTTAGGATAATTCATCCTCGAGAGATGAAATTAGACACTAACAAATTCACCTACAAGATACAATGGTGGAAAGGATATGAAAATTAAATAGTATTACAACTAGACAAGATGATCTACCCTAAGAGAGTACTTTGTATTAGTGATTTTTATTAGTTTTTTGAGTTATCAATTAGGTTGAATTTAGTTTAGTTCAATTATTAGTATAGAATTAGTCGATGTTAATTATTATTTTGTCTATTTTATTTACAATTTAATTTTTTTCATCAATTTTATTCAAATCCAATTTTATTTTAATTAATTTATGCACATTCTAGCTATGTTTTACTTGTTCATACTCCTTGTGGAGATGATACTCAAATATTTATTACTATACTAAAACTCGACAACTTGTGCACTTTCGCAACAAATATTTGGGGGTAAATATTTTCAGTTATCCCTAAACTATGCCCATGTTGCTTATTCGTCCCCAAACTATCATTTATTGTACCACTTATCCTGAAACAATTTAATTGTTGCTATTTTATCTTGCCGTCAACCAAACCGTTAAATATAGATGGAAAAGTGCTGCCAAATCAGTAGCCACATTTTTTTTCCATGCCACATCAGCGGCCACATCATTTTTCCGTCCATATTTAACGGTTTAGTTAATGGCAGGATGAAATAGTAATAATTAAATAGTTTTAGGACGAGTTATGCAACACATGATAGTTTGGAGATGAATAAGCAACTTGGGCATAATTTAGGGACAACTGGAAATATTTACCCAATATTTGGTCTTGTTGCCGGGGTCTGTGTTAGAATTAGTTTTACTATAACTAGTTGGTGTTTATTTTTAGTTATTTTTTATTTCTATTTTAATTGAACTTAATTATGTTGGGGGTTGTGTAATTTCTGTTGCTACCAGTGGATGCCTAGAACTTCTAGATGAGGTGATAAACAATTTCATCCTAAGTTGGAGAAAACAGTCAAACCCATTAGAAAACAAAAGAAGATGGAGAACCAAGCGGAAGCTTCCTAGTTAATTGAATTATATAGATTACAAGAAAAAGGTTAGCTCAAGCTGAAAAAGCTAGATTGGCAGTTGGAGCTAAGAACAATGGTGGAGAAAATAATAATAATAAACTAGTGGAAGTTGATTATGAAAATCTAAATCAAAAACCACTATAGGATTACCTTCAACTCATTGTAGCTAACAGTTACCATGAAATTGAAAGATCAATCATCAATGCAAGAAACTTACGACACAATCAAATTTGAAAGAGCTACCTCAAATAATATCAGACTTACAGTATTCCATTTCTCTCTCAGAGACAAAGCAAAGAACTGACTTCACACAACTCCAGTCGGTAGAATGGCCACATGGCAGAAAGTAGCTCCAAAATTCCTTATCAAATTCTTCCCTCTAGCCAAGGCTGCAAAGTTTGGAGCTGAGATTGGCACCTTTAGACAACATAATTTTGAGTCATTGTATGAAGCTTAGGAGAGATACAAAGTTCTTTTAAAAAAAGTGTCCTCACCATGGATACCATAATTGGGTGCAAATTGAGATATTCTACAACAGGATGAATGGGTAGATAAGGACTATTATTGATGCTACAACTAGTGGAACGCTTATGTCCAAAACTTCCTATGAGGCATACAGTCCTTTGGATGACATAACATCCAATAGCTACCAATGGCCTTTGGAAGGAGCTAGTGGAAGGAAAGGAGGTGCCCATGAGGTAGATCAATTTACTCATCTTTTTCGCTCAAGTTTCTACATTAACTAATTAATTTGCAAAGTTTATGAGCAAAGAAGCAGGGTGGAGCTGAGAGCTCTCATTTTTATCAATCCAATGAGGAGTTAGAGCAAGCTAAATTTGTGAACTAGAAAGGTTATGGGTACATACCTAACCCGATGCAAGGGCAATATAATCAAGGTTTCATAAATCAAGACAATTTTAATTAGAGAGGGAACATGAATATGCCTTAACCACTTGGTTATGGTCAACCTCAAGTAGAGAAGAAGTCTTCCTTGAACGAGATGATTGGTGCTTTTATTACTAAGACTAGAAATAGATTTTCCAAGAATGTGAGTGAAATAGATGCTTTAAAGGTACAAATGTCCAGCATTGGGACTTCTGTGGAAAATTTGGATGTACGAATGGGTCAATTAACTAAGGCAGTTAGGTCTTTGACACAAAAATTTTTCCTAAGCAATACTGAGGTGAATCTTAGAGAGCATTGTAATGCCATAATGCTTAGGAGTGGAAAAGAGTTAGCGGGAGTATAGCCTAAGGTCCCACCTAATAATGTTTCTTTGCTCCAATGAAAAAGATGAGTTCCAAGAACGTGACTAAAGGTGTTCAAAAAGATGAATTTGAAAAGCGGGTGCCCGAGCAACAGGATGACAAACAAAAATTAGTTCCTGTATCCACCATTTCATATCCTCAAAAGTTTCAAAAGAAAAAAATATGTGAGTAAATTTCCAAATTGCTTGATATTTTTTAAGAAGCTTGAGATTAATATTTATTTGATTGATGCTATTGAATATATTCCTAACTATGCTAAGTTTATCAAGGATATTGTCTCTAAAAAATGAAATTTTTTTGGAAAAGTCTAATACGGTAAGTGTGTTAAACTGTTTAGCACCTCTGAAGTTAGTTTCCTCACCTCCCAGGTATGATCCCCTATTCTTACTATTTGCTAGATTGTGAATAATGTTGGATTTGAGTTTGGGGGGAACTATTAGGGTTACATAGAGTAGTTTCTTTCAAATGCTTGTCTTTCGTTATTTTGAGTTTATTTTATTTTATTCATTGTTTTTAATTTTAGTGAGTTTGTTTGTTGGAGTGCCTATGCCAATTTCTAAGAAATTTGGAACTGATGACAAGAAATAATAAACAACTTAGTTAAGTTATTGACATTTTGGATATTCCTCAAGTTTGAGTGTCATTGATTAGATTGGAACTTTGTATTGCTTAGATATCTCTATATTTTTAACACAAGAAAAAAATTTCACTTTTATGGATATTTGATTGAGTATGTTAATAATTGCTGGAAATCTCTCATTAACTTGAAATATCTGCTTGATTGATGTTTTATGACTAGAAATTAAAGTAAGAATAGGATATCTACTCTAATGATTCAAGGGATTAGTAATCGGGGGTCTTCTTCTAAGACAAGAGTCGATTTTCACGTAAAACGATACTTGAATTATGAGTGTACAAAGCACCCTTAATTTATGCTAGACTAATAAGCTTGAGTATTTGGACAGAGCCCCTATTGTTATACTTGCCCAATGGAAGGCACAAGAGAAGGAAGAAGCAAAAAAAGACAAGAAGAAGAAAAGAATCTATTCTAATAAAATGGCTAGCCTGTTTGAAAAAAGAACATCAACCCAAGACAACTCCCAACACGCTATTAGTCTGCACCAAATATTCAATGTAATAGAACAGTGAAGGAACAAGTGACCGATGCTCTCGATAAGCACAGAACAAAATGGGCATACGTTGATTTTTTTGGGAATTGTTTAGTTGGTGGTTAGGATAGTTGGGATAGTTAGGAAATAGTTTAGAATAGTTTAGGATACAAGGCATAGATCAAAGACAGATAAGAAAGCAAATAAATATAAATCAGAAAACTCTTCAAACTCTTTCTTTATTTTCGGCAGCTCAAAATTTTAGGGTTCACTTGATCAACTATGACAAAAGGTAAGTTCAACCAATTTTCCACTGCACAATTGTAAAATTTCTTACATGAAATCCATAAATGGAGCTCAGTTCGTGCTGTTCAGTGCTCAATAAAAACAGGTTGAGCTTTTTTCTTAGATTGGCAAGCAAGAAAATTTATTAAGACTAGATAAGCGAGCTCCATCTCGGAGAAACGAGACTTAAATTTTACACCCGCATTAAAGTTTACGCCTGCTTACGAGTTCGCTTTAGCGGCCCTGAAGAGTGTGCACTGTGGAAGTGTGCATTAAACTGTTTAGCACCTCTAAAGTTAGTTTCTTCACCTCCCAAGTATGATCCCCTATTCTTACTATTTGCTAGATTGTGAATAATGTTGGATTTGAGTTTGGGGGGAAGTATTAGGGTTACAAAGAGTAGTTTCTTTCAAATGCTTGTCTTTTGTTTTTTTGAGTTTATTTTATTTTATTCATTATTTTTAATTTTAGTGAGTCTATTTGTTGGAGTGCCCATGCCAATTTCTAAGAAATTTGGAACTGATGACAAGATAAAACAACTTAGTTAAGTTATTGATGTTCTGGATATTCCTCAAGTTTGAGTGTCATTGGTTAGATTGGAACTTTGTGTTGCTTAGATGTCTCTATATTTTTAACATAAGGAAAAATTTTCACTTTTATGAATACTTGATTGAGTGAGTATGTTAATAATTGCTAGAAATCTCTCATTAAATTGAAATATCTGCTTGATTGATGTTTTATGGCTAGAAATTAAAGTAAAGAATAGGATATCTACTATAATGATTCAAGGGATTAATAATCGGGGGTCTTCTTCTAAGTCAATAGTCGATCTTCACGTAAAACGATACTTGAATTATGAGTATGCAAAGCACCCTTAATTTGTGCTAGACTAATAAGCTTGAGTATTTGGACAGAGCCCTTATTGTTATACTTGCCCAACGGGAGGCACAAGAGAAGGAAGAAGCAAAAAGAGACAAGAAGAAGAAAAGAATCTATTCTAATAAAATGGCTAGCCTGTTTGAAAAAAGTACATCAACCCAAGACAACTCCCAACACTCTATTAGTCTGTACCAAATATTCAATGTAATATAACAGTGAAGGAACAAGTGACCGATGCTCTCGATAAGCACAGAACAAAATAGGCATATGTTGATTTTTTGGGAATCGTTTAGTTGGTGGTTAGGACAGTTGGGATAGTTAGGAAATAGTTTAGAATAGTTTAGGATACAAGGCATCGATCAGAGATAGATAAGAAAGCAAATAAATATAAATTAGAAAACTCTTCGAACTCTTTCTATATTTTCTGCGGCTCAAAATTTTAGGATTCACTGGATCACTATAACAAAAGGTAAGTTCAACCAATTTTTCGCTGCACAATTGTAAAATTTCTTACATGAAATCCATAAATGGAGCTCAGTTCGTGCTGTTCAATGCTCAGTAGAAACAGGTTGAACTTTTTTCTTGGATTGGCAAGCAAGAAAATTTATTAAGACTAGATAAGCGAGCTCCATCTCAGAGAAACGAGACTCAAATTTTACACCCGCATTAAAGTTTCGTCTCTTGAAATAGTGTCAGCCCTGAAGAGTGTGGAACTGTGCAGCTAATTCCAACTTCGTTAGTCGATAAACGAAATCAAACGGGTTGTTCTCAATGGAACTGTCGAGGCGATTAGTGGACTTCTCAGCTTTGTGGTCTAACAGGAGACGGAAAGGAGCCAAGAAGTAGAAAAGTGTAGGAAGCAAGCAGGCGATTATGCAGACCGCAATCCCCAGCCACAGGACGTCGGAAATAACCGCGAACAGACCTGTCACAAACGCGACAGTCATGGCTATGAGCGCTACCCAAGTCAGAAGCATCGCGTAAGGCAAGTTGTCCATCAGGGATCAGCACGAGTGGACCGCAGATCGACGGCGCATCATGGCATGGTGGCGTCGCTGAGGACAAAAGCCTTGAAAGCCGAATTATGTAACAGAACGGCCGTGCCCTCCGCCGCTTGTCTGCTGCCGGTAGGCAGCGGAACTGCCGTTGCTATAGAGTTGTTGTTGTCCTGGCTGGCTACAATTCCGCCTGGAACAGTGAAGGCCGCCGCGAATGTGAAGGTGGCGATGAGCGTCGCTACGACGGAGAGCCTCTGAGCCATTTCTCTTTTTTTTCTACCACTCTCGACGTCTGTTTTCTCAACTCCTGTCCCTTTCTGCAGAACTTCCTCTGGATTTACGGGTGGGTATTCCTTAGCCCTTTTCAAAGCTTTCACGGTCAAGTGCTGCCGCAATTCAAATCCTTCATTGTCAGATGCCTTAGCAATGGCCAGAGCGGTTTGATTCAGCTTGTTAGTCGCTCGGATCTCAACTGATCTTTCTATGGACAGAGTGTACGCGACTTCGCTGTAGAAATTCTTCGCTGCCAGATGCAGAGGAGTGTTGCCGTCGGAGTCAGGGGAATTCACCAAATCGCCGATCTCAGGCAGCGTCAAAATGTGGGAAACAATACTCTTGTTTCCATTTTCGGCTGCGATGTGAAGAATGTTCCGTTGCTTGTTGTCGGTAAGCTCAACGGTATCAGGGCAATGGCGGAGCAGGGCCTTCAGAACGGTCAAGTGGTCTTGTTTTGCAGCAAGGTGAACGGGTGCGTGGCCGTTGTGGTCGCGCTGGTACGCGGTGGAGTAGTCCACCTCTAGAAGCTCCTCCACCATGTCCAGGAAGCCGTAGGCGGCAGCATAGTGCAGAGGGTTCCTCTCGTTCTCATCTAGTGACCGAAGGAGATCTGCTTTGGCTTCCAATATCGAACTCATCACACCTAAAATAACAAGAACATGATCACTACACCCATTTAAACATAACTAAGGAGCAAAATATAAAGCGACATAAAAATCTGTGCAAAATGGTGGGACATTTGACCTGAATCTTGACCAAGGACGGCGAAATGCAGAGGAGTTTGTCCGTTGGGTCCAATGTAATTAATGGTGGCCGGATTACGTCCCAAGATGTACTTGGACATATCCGACAACCTCTGGTCAATGGCAATCGACAGCGGAGATTCACAGGCATCGTTAACCAAAAGCAGCGAGTCTCTGTCTTCCAACGTCAGCATCTTCACCACCTCAAGCCAGTTGTGCCGTACCGCACCGTGCAAAGGAGTGTTGCCGCTCTTGTCTTTGACCCTCGCAACATAAACCTTGGAGAACTGGTTCACATGGTTCTTGAGAACATCAACGACCTTAACGTGTCCCGCCCTGGCCGCGATGTGGATGGGGGTTTCGCCGTTGATGTTGCCGCAGAGGACGCGGGAGTAGTCGCGCCGGATGATGTAGTCGACGAGGTCCAGATGGCCGAACCTGGCCGCCATGTGTAGGGCTGTGTTTTGATTGTGGGTTGTCTGGTGGAAAATCTCGGTGCCCTTCACTTCCTCCATGAGTTTAACTAATTGCAGGTTCCCCGTTCGAGCCGCCTTCAGCAGTGGAGCGTCCATGGCGAGCCCCCGTCTCAAGCACCAGGAATTGGGTTCGGATTTCTATGTCTACTCTTATTCCACTTATTCTAAGTTCAAACCTTTTAGATATTTAATTTAAAAAATATGTATATTTTTTAAACTAGGGCAACTTTTAGTTCTAAAACTTTGGCTATGTTTCATTCAAGTCCTAAAATCTTTTACCTTTTCAAATGAAAAAATTTCTGACCATATGGACAGTTAATCCTGAAAATTTTCATCATGTGGTTGCCTGATAAAAAAAGATAAATCGTAGTGAATTTTTTACATTGACATTCACTTATGTGGTTGATTGAGAGAAAAAGATAAATCATGTAATTGTCTAACGCAACTTTATTAAAATTTTAATTGAAATTGCTTGTTAATTATCTTACAGTATATTTAAATCATGTAAATTTTTAATAGTTAACAGACCATCTATATTGTCAGTTTTTCTTCTCTTTAATTTTTTTTTCTTTTATTGGATAACGAATTTTAGTAAATTTATTACTTATTAGCACTCCTAGGTATAAACTCTATCTATATGTCTCCGCTTATGAGGCAGTACTTCTATTACTAACTATTAAAACTTCAACAAAGCTTTAGGATTGATATAGACAATGAAAGAATTTTTATGACTTAAAAAAAGAAAATGTAGAAAGTTTTAGAACTAAAAGTATAATTTCCCTTTAAAGTAGGTATTCCATTTTATAATATAAGATGCAATCATGTTGTTGAGCTCGACCCCCCTTAGACTTGAGCCTAGCTCCTTAATCTTAGACTCGGATTGAGCTTGAGCTCAAGTTCGATGTGTCCTAAAAATGTGAGCCTATGTTCAGCTAGTCTTAATCTCGTTATTGACTCAAGAGCTTGATCGGCTCAATAGAATTAAATATTGATTATAACTTTTGAAGCCTTAGGTTTCATGTCAAGTATTATGTAACTTCAGACGGTAAAACATAAGTAAACCAATATGTAATGATACTATCGTCCAACCAGCACATCAAAAATTGTTTCTTTTTTTTTTTCTACCCATTCGAGACAATCGAATTTCCTAATTTTACTAGCTAGTTAGGGTACTGGGTTCCTAAATTGTAAACTTTCTGAATTTTGTGGACTGTAAGCACATTTTTTTGAATTTGAAATCTCTTATAATGAGGGTGCTTATCATTTGGAACATTTATACAAAGAGAAATAAATAATATCATGCAAAAATGCATATTCACAAAAATTGTCCTTGCAAATCAAATCAAAGGTATGCTACTACCAGTAGCTGAAAAAATGAGCATAACTAATGGAATTAGTAACAAATGTAATTCTTTTATCATTTTTGGACAGATTATTAACGAACTGCATTTTACTAATACATTACAGATGAAATTTATTCGTAATCAATCTCTAAAATTAAGCGCCTAACACCAGTTGCTTTAATTTTAGTTAATTGGTTATAAAATAATTTTTTTTATTTTATGTTTTTTTACTTGGAATTCATTTTAATTAAAAGCCAATACTATATAGTTATAATAATTAATTAAAAATATAATGTTTATAATTTTATTAAATTTTTATGAATTTTTCTAGTTAAAGGCATTAAAAAAATTTCATAAAAATGTAATAAGATCACAAAAATTTACTTTTAAATAGATTATTACATCTACATCATATTAACTTTCAAATATCTCCAAATGTCTCCATTAATTGCCACGTGGATAAGGTTACAGTTGAGAAATAATTTGGGAGGGGTTCGAGCTTCCGCCTTTTTTTTCTTCCGCAAAGATGGCAAGTATTGTTGGGACATTGGGTTGGTGGAGCCTTGAATTCTAATCCTCAGATCCAATCGCTTTCTTCACTTGTGTAAGTGAAAAGATCTTTGCACCTATTTTATTTTCTCCCATTTAAATGAAAAATTTTACGTGGTGAACAAAATTCCAAGGTGGGTCACGTTCTCCTCCAATCATATTCTCTGACATTAAACTACATATGCTTTTAAAACTTCATGTGCTTCACCAACCAATGGATCTTGCCCACATTCGCCTACACATACATGATTATGGAACATATTGAAATTATTACTCTATTATTAATAAATTATTTATTTTGCTTGCTGATGAAGTATTATCTATATTGAGAATTGATTAGCTAGCTATAGATACTGATTTAATGTCTGAATCAAACATTAATTATGTGGACGAAAACCCATATATATAACCCACTTGAGAATGTTTTGTGGTTATGATCTTTTTCGGTGCAACATCACGTGATTGAACTCTTACGCAGGGAAATGGGAAAGGAACAAGTATGTGGGGGTGTCCACGGTCCATGGTGGGAAAGACTTTAGCAGTGATGGGATTTGGGAAGGTGGGCTCGGAAGTGGGCAAGGGCTTCTGAGAAAATGATTCAGTTTGGGCTGTCCCTTAGTGAGCGACGTGGGCTAGCTACTTTCGTCCATAACTTCATTTTTTTATCTTATCCTTATTAGCTTTTCAAGTCCCATCTTCTTTTTCAATGAAAATTGGTAACCACACATAATGAAAGTTTTGGTGCAAATTTGTAATTATCTCAACTTTTTAACTTTTTGTCTATGTATTTAAGTGAAAATCTGAAAATGCCACAAATTACAGATACGGATGTCTCGCAAATTCCTCACTATGCACTATTTCGGATTATTCAAATATTTATAATATTTTATTATTTAATAAATTAATTTATCATATTACTTTTTAAGTTCTTATTTCAATATTCATTTTTCATATTTTTTAGGTTAACATGCAAAACGTAAAAGAACAACCGTTAAATTAACACAAACTTTTTTTTTTTTATATTTCTTAATTTTCACCAATGAGACGAGGTGACTACTTTTTTATCCAAGTCAAAATTAGTACTTTTGTATTCTCATTTCTTTTTTATCCTAGCGAAAATTAGTACTTTTTGTATTTTCATTCTTTTTACAAAAGTATGCATTTTGTCCTTTTTTATTGTAATCTAAACGTGAAAGCAAGAAACATTCGATCTTGTTTATTAAGGCTGGTGAAGTTTAATACTTTTTTTTGTATTTGAAAATTTGGTTCACTAGTTAATGTGTAAAAATTGTTATATTATGGATTCCACAAAAGCCCTTTGAGAAAAAATAAAAGTTCTCGAGAAGTTTATGTATACAATTTTACTGCATATCAGTACAGATTTTTCACAGCCAATTATCAATTGGTGCAAGATACAAAAACACGTGACATAACATTATGACAAAAGTGAATGGGAGAAGATAAGAACGAAGACGGTAAAGTTAGTCTTGACACTAAATATTACCTTTAATCATGAAGAAAGCCAGAGCACATCACATAGCATCTGGACCCTCCCACGCCCACCCAAAGAAGAGTCCGAGCCGACTTCGTTTTGGCTGGATTCGTCTAAATCTAGCGTCTTCTTCTTCTTTCCCTATTTTGCAAAATCTTCTAAGCGGCTCCACCTGTTATTGTTCTCACCCCCAATACTTCGTGCATTTCACCAAATTGCCACTCCAACAGCATCCTGCCTTTCTTTGTCCGTTTCTCGTCTCTTCTCAGAACCGCACTCTCTCTCTCAGAAAGCAGCGCGCTCCTCCTCCTTCCGCCGTGCGTCTTTAGCTGCTTCCCGTCACTACACTCTCTTGACGTCCGCCTCCTGTCGCCACCCTCAGCCCGGTCTGGATCTGGCCATCAAAGTCCGCCTCCCTCCGTCGTTTGTCAATGCTTGTATGAGCAGTGTCTTTTGTTCGCCGACCTCGGAGGCACGATCCGAAAAGTTACCTATTCTTCGCCGATTCTGATATGTTCGGGCATGGATCAGATGACTTCAACATACTTCCATCCTCTTTCTGCTGCTTCACCATTATATCAGATTAGTGCTCCTCAGTTGAAGCCAAGCCCTGTGATTTCAGTTAGCAGGAGCGTGATGCATCTTGATAGCTGGTCGGCGGAGGAGGATACAACGGGGAGGGTTGGCTAGGTGCTGGGGAGGTAGACAAATGAGTGAAGTCTGGTGAGCGAAGTGAGGATCAGTGACGGCAAATTTGTAATTTTGTTCTAAGTGTGGAGTGAGCCAAATTTTATTTCCAATGAAGGAATTCAGTGGTAGAGCAAGAAATTTTTGACAATGGGTAATCATATATTAGACAGTGAAATATCATATTTTACTCCACTTATCCAGGAACACGTTTCATAGTGTTTCCTACTTATTTTTTTTTTTAGCACTGCATAATGTTATGGTAATTTTTTAAATTTATTTTTACATGCTAGGCGTGACGACTATATATTATCTACAATTTTATATTCCATTGGCTTCTGTGTGTTTTTTTTTAAAGTGAGTGAGGTCAATAAACAAATAAACAAACTTAATTATATGTCTCTCATAGATCACATACTTAGGAGAAGAAGGAGAAAGAGACTACAGTACGCCTTTCATCTATATCTTTAATTTCATACGTTTTTTGCCGATTTGCATGAAAGCTTTCCACGGGTCTTGTTCCACATCCTTTAGTATCAGTGATTGACAATAAATATTGTCTTCAATCATCAAGAAAGCCAGTGCACATCACATCGCATCTGGACCCACCCACGCACCACAAAAGAAAAGTCCGACCAACTTCGTTTTGGCTGGATTCGTCTAAATCTGGCATCTTCTTCTTCTATCCCTATTTTGCAAAGTCTTCTAAGCGGCTCCACTTGTTATTGCTCTCACCCTCATGGCCCGTTCTAAAATATCCAACCTGTATTGGTACCACCTTTCCTTTTAGTATGTTTTAACATTTTTTAAAAATATCCAACCTGTCTTGGTACCACATATATGATTCAATAAGATTTATTGTTCACTACTTTTAGTATGTTTTAACATTTTTTAAAAATTACATTGAAAGAATGCATTTTTACTTCAGAATATTAGGCCGCACCTAATTTTATTGAGAATTGCTGAGGGCAGCTACTCATGCAGTTACTCCAATAATTTCCTTTTATTCTTTTTATATGTGATATTAGTTTTAGGTTCTGTTTTGTATTAGTATTAATGGTTAATATTAAAGTTTTAAAAAAATTATAAAAAGATAGTTTTTATTTTTTTACTTCAGTAATTTCATCTTCACAATTAATAATTTATCTAAAATTTTAACATTAATATAAAAGGTGTTCCAAACCAAACCTTAATTTATATAATTTCAACCGGGAATCTAAGGAGTATCTAATATAATATTAATAAATAATAAATTAATAACTATTTATTACTGAAGACGGACCACTACTGGTCGACTGTCACTTTCTTCCTTCTTGAGGTTTTCCTCACTTTCTTTTTTTCTTGAGGTTGTCTCAATAATTGTTTATTCTTTTTTTTCTGAAGCACCATAATTGTTTATTCTATGACCAGAAATCCTCCGGGTGTCATAAGGCAAGCAAAACATATATTTATTTCAGATTTTTTTTTCAATTAAGTTGATTCTTTCTTGTTCTTATATCATTGGAATTATTGTTTAATTTTGGGGCCTGAGTTTATCTTTTGTACCGGTTTCAAAGGATATTAGGGGTGGGATTTATGTGGAGGTATAGCTTTTTGGTTATAAAGAATTAGTATTCTGAAAGTGGAAATCCATCGGGAGATGATCTTGCTAGAAAAATTTGTGGGCCCTTTCAAAATTTTCTGTAGAAACAGTTTGATGTCCTGCAGAAAACCGAACTCAGTCCTTGTTGCAAAATAAAGTGTACTTTTATATACTTCATATCGAGCTCGGTGCTTGTAACAATGATCTGACCCAAGAACCCATTGCTATATAATTTGACCTGAAATTACAGCAGCTGGCTGAAACACGGATGTTGGCACAACGAGAAGCAGAGCTTCGAAGCAACAAGCCAAGGACGGTGACGGCAGTGGTCGGAGGGGGGTGTGGCTAGTTCCGGTGTCATGTATGAGAGAAACACAAGCTTGGGGCAGCTGAGGCGAGATGGAGGTTGAGCAATGAAAAGAATGGATAAGCTTTACTTGGCTATACTTTGTTACGGTCGGTAAGGGGCATATATTGTAAATAGTGGAAGATGGTGGTGATAGACTACAGGCAGAGGAGTTTGACCGGGTGAGAGACGAAAAAAACGTTTATTTAACCGGTTTACCTGGTTTTTCTTTCTTTCTTTCTTTTTTTTTTTTTTTTTTTACCTTAGATAAAAGTATCACATGTCTAAGGAATAAAACAAGAATGTTGGAGCAACTGCAAGAAGAGCTTCCCTAGCACTCTTCAATTTTATTTCCAGTCTAGGAATTCTGGGGTAAAGCAATAAATTTTTGACAATGGGTAAAGATATATTAGACCGTGATTAAAAAAATATTCTCTCCGTATCATAAAAAATATTCATTTTACTATTTACATTAATTAATTAATAATTTTATTTTTTTAAAATTTATTATAAAAATATAAATATTTTATATGAAAATGAAACTTTAAATATTATAGTTTATAAATATTATTTTTAAGAATTTATTTTTAATACATATTAATATAAATATATTTAAGTCAAACTTTAGTTAAAAAAATATAAAAAGATTAATTAATACAAAACGGAGGAAATATCATATTTTACTCCACTTATCTAGGAATACGTTTCAAATTGTTTCCCCAATAATGCTCTGGTGAACTTTTTTTTAATTTATTTTTACATGCTGGGCGTAACGACTATATATTATCTACAATTTTATTCCATTGGCTTGGGGGTTTTTTTTTTAAAGTGAGTGAGGTCAATACTTTAAGTTCAGTTAAAATAATTTTTACCTAATGTTAATGAACTACTTAACAAACTCCCCTTTTAGGTAAGTGGGTGGGGGCAATTCCCCCTGCTACCCTTCTGTACATATATAGAGCCGCCCTTGCCAGGCTGCAAGCAAGCATTCCCTCCAACAAAACAACTAAACAAACTTAATTATATATCTCCCATATATCACCTATTTAGAAGAGGAAGAAGAAGAAGAAGAAGAAGAAGAAAGCGACTACGGTACACCTTTCATCTATATCTTCAATTTCTTAGTTTTTCGCCGATATATTTGATGAAGGCTTTCCATGGTCTTGTTCTAGAACCGATGATGCTCGAACATTTATTTATTTTAAATTATTTATTTGTTTAAAGTCCCGGGCCTAAAATTAATTTTAGGTCAAAAGGATAACATAGGGAAAAGAGTATATTTTATCTACGCCTAAGTCCGAGATTGAATGTGTAATTTGATATTAATACATGAACAATCACCAATAATAAATGAACATGATTTTTTTTCAGTTTTGTTTCTTATATTTATCTGCATCAATTCTGCCTAAAAATCTGAGGTGCACCTAGATGCTCATACACCTAGTTAATGCCGTTAAGGAGGGAAAGGTTCCATTTCTTTTAAATGGAAATGAAAGATGTTATATGTCAGGATTAAAAATTTGACTGAATAATTATGGGAAATATTTACTCCTTTTAAATTTTTTAATTACGCCAATCAGTTTTCAAAATTTTTAGGAGATATATTTACTTTATTCAAATTCTTAATTATAAAAAATTTTTGAATTTGAATCTATTTGAAGAAATAATTTTTATAAATAAATTCAGTTAATATAATAAATATGGTAATTGTTTAAAATGATTTTATTCATTCATGTTTTCACATAATCAAATGTGTTTAGAGAGTTACATACATTTGAATATCAGTTTTATACAATTTGTTACCAGTTTAATATATTAAGAAATTAGTCTCATATTTTGGATATTTTTTGTTAGATTTTCTAAAGAAAATTTAATTTCATGTAATAGAAACTCATGTTATATAATATAAATGCAATTTTTTTAATAGGAAAATGTTTTTGTTCAATAGATTTTTAGTTTCGTACATCAATATTTTTATTTGATACAATAAAAACACAATTTCTTAAATAGAAATTCAGTTTCATACAATACGAATTCAGTTTCATATAAAAGGAACTAAACTTCATACATCAGCATTATAATTTGGTATAATATGAAATACATACTTTTACATTATGAACTTAATTTCATACAATTTTTCTCTGTTTTTCCACCAATAGAAGTGTTGGATGTATTTTCATGTTTCATTGTTGTATCTGCACACAACATTCCAAAAAATTTACTAAGTTTTACACAAATAGTTCATAGCTTCATACAAATAAATCTCAATTTCATACAATTTATTTCCGGTTCCATAAAATTAGCATATATATATAACAACAAGTGAATTTTGTACAAACCCAAAATCATATAAATAAAACCGAGAACCATACATATATCTCTATGTTTTTACAAACCAGATACATACAAATACAATCCAGAAGTATACATAAATATTTATGTTCATTATAAACCCAGAATCATACAAATAAAACACAGAAGCATACATATATATTTATGTTCTTTTTCAAACCTAAAATCATACAAATAAAACCTAGAAGCATACATATGTATATCTATGTTTTGTATATGAACTTGAATAATACAAATAAAATCAAGATGCATACATAAATATTTCTGTTCTTTGTAAACCAGAATCATATAAATAAAATCAACAAGTGTGTATATATACATGTGTGTGTGTTCTTATTTACAAAACAATGTATACCACATAAACAATTAAAACATTAATTTCTGATTCATAGAACCAGACACTTGAATTCACCATTTCCTACTTTTTGTTACTCAGACAATACAAAACTCAGTTAATTAAGCTTTTTTCCACTCAAAGCCAGCAACCTCCGCCCCATATTCATGCAACAACAACCCAAAACCATGCATTAACTCCACGCTCTTATAAACCAAACCTGAAATTTCACAACAGTATTGAGCCCATTCGAGTAGGCCCACAACCTTCCGTATGTTGCAGCCTTCAGCCACCGTTTTTGACCCTTGCGACATGAAGAAGATGCTCCTCTATCTTCGATCATCTCAACACAAACAAGTGAGCCGCCGTCTTCTTTCGTTTGCTCAGTCACCAGTCACACCATCATGCGGTAATTGCCTCCGTTTTCAACTTTTAGAGAAACACACACTCCTTTAGCCGTCTCTCTCTAATCTTGCAGAGGAAATTAGGTTTTTAATTAGTGGAATAAAGATTGGGGAGATTTATATGGAATTTCTTCTTTCTTGGATTGTCTCCTCAAATTTTTCATCCCAATCCCTCACTTTTCAAACTAGAAATGGATGAAAAAGAATGTTTCCTAATATTTCTTAAACATCTGTTAGATGGTACATAAGCACCTAGGGGGACAGTCGACGGCCTCCAATTCTGTCATGTCCAAAATTGCCTATAGCCTATAAGTTTCCTTAAACTTCATTAAAACTCTGAGTTAAATATTAAAAAGAAATTCAGTTTGGCAACTTAAGAACATGGCATCATAGAAAACTTAATGGAACAAGAAATACAAGATGAATTTCTGGAAATTCACACAGAAAACACTTTCATTACCCAAAGTAGTGTTTAAATATTGGAGTACAAAGTAACAGTTTTACAGCCTAAATACAAATTCGATACATAGCATAAGGATCTATCTAGGACATGGAAGTCCAAAGCCTAGGACTTAGTCTTCAATTCAATAGCCGAGAGAGAGATGAACTTCTTTAGCTTTAGCCTAGTAAGACAACAACAACAACCCCTTTTTATCTACAAAATGGTAACCATAAAGGGGGATGAGTTTCTAATGAAACTCATTAAGAGATAATTATACCCAATAAAATATGAATCAATTTAACAGCAATATTGTGTTAGCTTAAAGCCAATGCTCCTATATCAAAATGAACAAAACAGCACAACCAAGCACAGGGAAATATTATTTAACTCAAAAACAACGTATCATTAGTAAATCAATACTCATCCTAAGGCTATATAGAAAAATAATAGGAAAATTAAAGAAAAAAAAAGAATTGGCAAGAGAAAAAAGTTAAAGAAAGAAAAGTGAGAAAAATGAGAAGGCAACAAAAAATTAATAAACGAGAACAAGAAAAAAAAGAGAAAATAATAAAGGCTTTTGTTTTCCACTGTTTTTTTTTTCTTTTTTTGCTTGCCCTGGATCTGAATAATTTTCCCTGGATTTCTCCTTCTTTTTTCAATGATGTTTTTGTGTTTTTCCTTGAGTTTCGTTATGTTCCAGTTTGGTTTTCGACATTTGTTTTGCTGCAACCCAACACAAAAATAGCAAAAACAAGAAAAAAAAACTTCTAGGACTAGACTTTTCTTGACCAGTGGCAGGCATGACTAATTTATAAGAATCTCCGACAAGGTTTTAGTTTCTATATTATAAGAAGATGACTTATGGCATAAATTAGACTTTACATAAGAACTACTCAATTATAAATTATATGACGTTTTCGAATTGTGAGAATGTTGGAGAGTTATTGTAAAATCTAACCAAATACAATATTTTTAAATTTTAACTTTCCAAATTATTTGTATTTTTAAAATTTGTTTAAGAGATTGATTTTAAGTTTGAAAACAAACTTCGAAACCCGTGTGCTCCAATTCGTAAGTGGACGGCTCATTACAGTAAAGGCCACTTCTGGGTCAATTTTGTTTCACAAAATTTAAGCTCAAACATTGACTGACTTAGCAGGGGCGTACCAAGGATTATAGACAAGGGGGCCGAGGCTGGTCACTGACGGTTGCTGTTGAAAATGAAAGAAGAATAGTGAATCACGTCGCACACTGGCACGCCACCGTTGCTCTTAGCTAACTCAATCACTAGACCCACTTTGATGGTGGGCTTCATAACATCTTAAAATTTGTAAACCCGAAACTACCCCTTAATGCTCTCTTCTAGTGTGTTTCACAATCGTTCAGTTTTCTCTTCCGCATCGGAGTTTCCCTCCCTAGCCCTTGGTCTTCCTCTGTTTCCGCCTCTAGGTTCCGCATCAGTCTCTGCTTCTGGAGTCTACTATGGCACTCTCGACGTCCTCAAATCTGTCTCCTCCAAAGAAATTAAGGCTGCTTATGAAAAATTGGCTCTCCAGGTCCGCCTCTTGCTTTTGATAGAAAATGAAAGGGCGGGAAGAGATTATGGATGATCAAGACCTGTTGTCGAAATTCTGCTAAATTAAACAAAAATCCATTCCAATCCCCAAATTCAAGACCTCGGGCGATTGCATCTGTTCCCAAACAAATGGATGATCAAGACATGGTCCAGGAATTCAAGCATCATACCCATGAGTTTGATTTCCCAAGCAGGATTCTAATAAAGTGATGTTCTTTTTTCACCGGATTTTGATTTCCCGAGCAGGATTCTAACGATGTGGTAATGCTCCTTGGTCCAAATGGGGAGGAATTGCTTCTAAAAGGTTTTCGGATCTAAGTTAAATGTACAGATGCTCTTGATATGGATGATCCTGTAGTTGTTCGCTTACACACAAGACTTCCCCATAGCCAAGTTCGGTGGTAGTTGTACCTCTCCACTCGATTTTAGCTGGCTGCTGATACTGGAGTT
>SMDT01001113.1:0-111626 GCA_005392925.1 Aquilaria sinensis
CACTTAGGTCTTTAAGCCCCTTTTGTGTTTTCTTTGCCCACACTTGTCTTCCATAAGCAATTTGGTCCTCCAATAGCACTTTCATACCATTCATATCCTTCCCATAACTTTCCAAAGCTCTTTCTTGAGAGTTTTACAATTAAGTCCCCAAATTTCCAAAAGCTTACAAAAAAGTCCATCGATTGCTTGACAAACAAGCAATTCTTAAGGCTTTTCTTGGAAGCCAAGTTACCAACTTGGAATACTTTTAAGGAGGTGTTGACCATGCCTTTTAGCCCTTTCAATTCAATCACTATGGTGAGAATTACACAATATAATGGCTTTTGACCATTATGCCATACTTTGTAATTCTCCCATTTTTGTGTGGTGGTAACAATCCTCCCCACCTTAAAATTTTGGTCCTCCAAAATTGCCTTTCACTTCAGGCATTCTATAGATACCTTTCCATAAGTTCTTTCTTAGTTTCCTAGGTTGCTTCCCTTTCAGAGTGGTGTGACCACTGAACTTTAACCATGGGAATGAGCTTGTTCCTTAACCTTCTGGTATCCTTGGCTAGGATAGCTATAGGTTTCTCTTCAGATGGAAAGTTAGGTTCCAACTGTATGTCTTCCACTACAATAGCATGCTTTGTGTCCAACAGACACTTCTTAAGCATACTAATGTGACAAACATTATGAACACTTGATATGCTTGGCAGTAGAGCTAAACTGTATGATGCCTTGCCAACTCTATCCAAGATCTTATAAGGACCTATATATATTTGAGCTAACTTGGTTCTTCTGCCAAAGCTAACAAGGCCTTTGGTTGGTGCAACTTTCAGCCAAACATTGTCACTAACCTCAAACTCCAGGTCTCTCCTTCTTTTATTCACATAGGTTGTGATTCTTTGATTGGTTGCCTTTAATCTTTCTTGAATCTTTTTTATCTTCATAGTACTTTCCTCAATAATTTTAAAACTCTAGCCTATCTGAGGCTTTCACCCAACAATAGGGTGTCATGCACCTTCTTCCATATAATGGTTCATAAGGTGCCATGCCAACAGTGTTCTGATAACTATTACTATATAAGAATTCCACCAATGGCAAGTGTTGGTCCCATTCACCCTTGAAATTCAACACATAGCTTCTGAGCATGCCTTCCAATATTTGTATCACCCTTTTAATTTGCCCATCAGTCTGAGGGTGATAAGTAGTACTTAGGTGGATTTTGGTACCTAGTGCTTTATGAAAAGCACTCTAAAATTGAGCTATAAATCTTGGATCTCTATCAGATACAATGGAATCTACTATTCCATGTAGCGTCACTGTCTTTTGGATATACATTTGAGCAACTTCTCGAGAGAATCTATGAGTTTCATAGGTAAGAAGTGGGCACATTTGGTTAGCTTATCCACAATGACATAGATTGTATCATGCCTTAATCTAGAAATAGCCAACCTAGTCAAAAGGTCCATGGTTATGTTGCCCCACTTCCTCATTGTTATGTGTAGAGTCTGTAGGGCAGGCCCTGGCCTAGAAGTTCCTAGACTAGCTCACAATCCCAATTGTAAAATTTAGGTTCTAGCTCTCGGCCAAGCAATCTATGATAACTTTTAAGTCTTATTTTCTTCAGTTAAGAGGCCTGGGAGGTGGCCCAGGTGGCTTTAGTAAAGTTCCATTAATTTCTTGCAGCAAGGGCAAGGCCCAAACCCTTAACTTGCTCCACAAGCAAGGATTCAATTGATTTCTTGCACAACAAGCAAGGCAACACTTAATGCAATTTAAGTGCATACATGGTGTGCATCAAGTGTACTAACTATATGGCAACCAAGAAGCCCACAAGATTTGGTTTAGATTTTGAAAAACCACATACAAAATGTGCATGATGCTCTCGGCCAATTAAGGTACACATAATTGTGTACAACATTTTTCTGATGTAAAGCCCATACTAATCACATAAAGGTGCCAAACCTTGGCCCATAATATCCAGCATACATAACAAGCATAACGCCATCCATAGTCCATACATAACTTGGCATACAAAACCCATTCAAGCAACATAAGTCTAGGCACTAAAGACTACACATATAAACACAAAAGGGTAGTCTACCTAGCAACCATAACATGGCTACACATGCCATGAAACCAAAAGTATTTATGCCAAGTTATTACATGCCAAGACTCCTAATGGTCAAACATGACCTTAAGTATGCCATACAAGAGTACACACTGCAACACCAACCCAATGGCTTGATTCATGGTCATGAAGGAAAACACTATGATCAAAGCTACAGTCCAGGTATCCATAGCTCTCCTAGACAAGTCTCCAACTACTGCCTGCAAACTTCAACTATAAGTCTCGGCCAATCAAGGAATAAGACTTATAATGAAATCAAAATGCTAAGCCAAGCACACATTGGGGCATACCTTACAAAACAAGCAAATATAAACACTAAGCACACACACAAGCAGCTTAGCCTTACTCAGGCCGAATGTCCTTGCCTGAAAAATAAAGGATGGGCAGTGAGCATATAACTCAATAGGATTCACTTAAAACATATACAACTCATATTGAGTCTATTTAGTTAAGCTGAGTAATCACTCTCAAAGCTTAACCTCCCATTAGTTAGCTTAGCCTGCAAAACAAACACCAAGACAAGAAAAACAGGCATATACATATACAAGACAGATAAATAAGTCAAATATTTCATAAGTGGGGTTAGCATGCACAAGGAAACACCAAAGCACACAAGTACACACACACACTCCACAATGTTGCTCTCGGCCATATAAGCCATACATGTACCCATGTGCATTTCTTGCACACAAACTTACCAATACACCATTTCCATTTGGAGCTCCCAAAATGCCAAGCAAATAGGCCACATTTACTTGCATTTCTAGTACATGTACCATAGTTAATTAGCTAATCAACAAGCAACCAAGTATAAACACTAAGCCCATCAAGAAACTAAGGTCATTTGGCAAGTTTAACCATCACTTAGCCAGTCTAGACACTTGATTCATGGTGTATATTACCAGGCAAAGTCAAGTGCCAGTGAACCCTACCTCAAATAGCTCTCGGTCTCAACCAAGTTTCAAATGTCCAAGTGCTCTTTAATCACAACGCCTAGCATAACAACACATAGGCATCATCATACACATCCATGGATTAAACTACCATGACTCAAATGAAGAACACTAGAATGCACACACTTTAGCTCTCGGCCAAAGTGTCCAATATGTCCATATATGTACTGCCCATCATTCTGTCATACCACATGATACTCTAATCACCAATGAACATTTTCCATAGTAGTATTACCAAGTAACCAAGTGAAATGCACTATGTTACCATAAACTAAGCTCTCGGCCAAAGTACACATTTTCACATATTTGTGTCACTCATCCAACTAACCCAAAACATGATCAAGTGGCCATCAAATGACAATGCTCATGGCACAATTACCATGTAACCCATTGAAGTACATCATGATATACCAAATCAAGTTCTCGGCCAAAGTGCACACCTTCACATACATATGTTCTCTATCAACTAACTCCACACATACACATCAAAACATCAATAACTAATGTTTCATGGCAACATTACCATGTATTCAAACAATGGGCACTAAATTATGCCACTTCAAGCTCACGGCCATATAACCCAATTTCACATAACAATGTTCCTCACCCATTCAATCCAACATATGATCATCAAAGTATCACTAACCAATGCCCATGGCACTAATACCATGAAATCAAGAGGAACACATGATTACCTCAAAGTGCACTTTCGGCCAACACACTATCTTTCACAAACTTGGTGTTCTTCACCCCAACAACCTAACACAAGGTTAAATAATCATTAACAAGCATCACACATGGATTAATTTCCATGAATTCCAAGAAGAACACCAAGAACACTTGTTCATCACATTCGGCCAACATTCCACTTTCAAACCGAAGCATTTCTTGCTCATTTAACTTAATACGTCTTCAATTGAGCACTTAGGTTCCTTGTACATGGAAGAACTACCATGAATTCAAGGAGATATGGACATTACCTCAAAACCCTAGCTCAATTAAGCTCGGTTTCCTTGAATCTTCAAGAACCAAGCTTGATTCCAAGCAAGCACAAGCCGAAACACTCTTCTCCAAGCTTGAATCCTTCAAATATCTTCAAGAATCTTGGATGTCAAAGCCAAAATGTGAAAGAACTCTCAAGAACACTCTCGGTTTAACAATAACAAGCAAGCCTGAAATGAACAAATGGCCTTGGACTTGATTTCGGCCGAAAGTCATGTGTTTTTAGTTGGCTAGAATGCCAACTTTGCCTTCCACAATTTTGCATGGTGCAAAGTAGTCTTCCAAGCCCATATACGTACAATGCCGCCCTTAAACTTATGGTTAAATGTACACTCAAGTCAATTCTTGGCCCATTATGCCAAGCACATGATAAACACAAGTACCAAGATGTCATAAGTACCCTTGTAAAACCGGCCATGTAACTAAACAAATGACTAGTTAGCTTAACTAGTAACTAGTGAATAGTACACTAGTGGTAGACAAGAATTTGACTAGCAATCATTGTTGTCTCCCAAAAATGGTCTAGTCTTGGACTAGCCATCATAAAATTTTGCATGGCCAACAATGCCATCCTTAAGCTTGTGGTTTCACTTGTACCACTTAACGTAGTGCACAATTTAGTCCCCTTTCTTTGTTTTCTGTCAGCATTCCCATAGTACATTTTCTATGTGCAATTAACTCCTGAAAGTCTCCAGTTTTGCACATAAGTCACTGTACTAGTCTCTAGAGCTTCTCTTACTTGCCCTTTCTGTTTTCTCTCATTTTCCTTGGTTTTCCTTGATATTCCTTGGCCTAAGCCAAGCACTCAGGAGGTGCCTAACACTATCTCCTCTCCCAGCGCGTACTTCCGGCTGAAAGTGTGATCAGGAAGCCTGGCGTCACCCGAAAGAGACACTATCGCTGACCTCGGAGGGAACGAAGCTAAGCACCCCGAATTTGGGACTTCGGCAAGAACGCCGGGCATCGCAAAGATGGTGACGGCTCCCTCGGGGGACCGAACTCATCGCCTTCGAATAGCGGAGGACTAGCTATCAAAAAAAGAAGAGAATCTCCCCGAAGGTGGAACCCCCGAACAAGGGAACCCCCCGAAAGCATGAGCATAACTCCCGAAGAAGGGCGACCGTGCAAAGGAATGACCTCGCCCAGAGGACCTCGGGAGTACGGTATGAGCATTTAAGAAGCCTCTGACATGCTGCCCACAGACGTTACATGTCACCTCAAATGGCGATTTGACACGCCAGCGCCGTCCAGGTCTTGTCACGACCTGTCTTGGTTCAAGGCTCAAAGAGCCTGCCACCGGCTACTCGCCCCCTACGCCCAGAAACACAGGGAACATCCAACCGAACACGTGTCGCCATCTGAGCGGGCTGAGTTTCTCCATAAATACCAGGGAACAGACCCTGGCAAGGGGTTCGACTCCTCCTCCTTGAGAAGGCACAGGCAAGCCCACTAAAATCTCTAGTGCTTCCTCTTCACCTTCCCAGGAAACTAACTTGGGCGTCGGAGGCTCCTCCCCGAAAAAACACTCCGGGGACCTCCTAACCCTCTTCTCTGAGCTTTTCAGGCACGCCCCTCTGGGAAACCTCAACTCCCGACGCTCTCCTTCACAGGAAGTCCTCCTGGAAACCACCATGTCCTCCAGCGAAGATGTCCCTGGACATCAATAGTGAAGACATGGAAGTGATAGCACACCCTCTTAGCTTCATGTAGAATCTTGAATCACCTCAATTGGACACCCGATCGAAAAGCTATAAAGAAAATAAACCAGGTGTCAATGTTGTCTCAGCGTTGCATCGCCCACAGTTGTCAACATTCTACCAATTTTTGAGGTATTGGTGATGAGTCATGGGAACTCGTATTGATTGGCATTGCATCACCAATCCTGTGTAATGCCCAGAAAGTTTCCCATTTTACTGCTATGATCATTGGGCACTTCCCAAATGTATCAAACATGTATGGATAGCCCTCAAAATTCACATACATGTAGTACACATTACAGAGACCACAACTAACCATCACAAGCCTTCCTATGATGCATTATAACATCATTCCAATCAAGCCAAACACACTAGTCCACCATGATCAAACCAAACCACTACCTAATTCTATTCCCAAAACTACTCGATTTCATCAAGCAAACTTTATCCAATAGCATTAATCAAGCTTGAAAACATAACTCCCTTACCTTAGTTTCAATGCACAAGCAAGAATCAATCAACTCTTCCACCAAAAATTGAGTTCCTTAAAAGTCCACCTAGTTCCAAGCAACGAAAGGCACAAAACACCAAATTACTAACTTCTAACCAAAACCCAAGCTTCTAATCACTTCCTAAACAAGAAACAACCAAGAAATCACACATTACCTCACATAAAAAACAAGGGATGGCTGGAAACAGGTTTCCAAGCTTCAAAAATGTGAAATTCCACTTGGAACAAACTTCCTTTGTCATAAACACCCTTGGTGGCCTCCATTTCCATGAAAATCACTTGATTTTGAGCTTGAATTGATGGAGAATTGGTAGAGAGAAGGGTGAGCTCGGGTTTAAATGTGAAAATGGCAGCTCTCCCCTCCTTTATCAATTTATATGCTCCTTTAAACCCCAAGCCACCAAACTATTTAAAAGGTTACATATAAGTCCCCGTGTTTAGGTAACATTATCAAACTTGGTCAAATCTTGTTTATTTGAACTAAACTTGAGTTAAAAGTAGAAGTTAGGATTTGAAACTCATTTTTAACTCTTAGGACTTAGCCCGACTCTTCGGGATGCAGAATTACCAATTTGCGTCCGAACGTCATTTAGTACCTTAAATTTCTCGGAACTTAGTAAAGTTTGCCCAACATACTTATTCTTGCTATGTGAACTTGAAATAAGGTTCCAAAATAGCTTTCCACTAGGAAAGCGATAACATGAGGTGTACTAGTATACTTTTTTGAAGGCAAATAAAGATTTGAGAAAGAATAGTTGGTATTTTGGATTGCTAGTCCTACCCTTTCAAGGCCAAATTCTATCATTTTCTATGGTTTAAAGGTATTTTTTTATGTTCCTGAGTAGAATTTCTTATTTATCTTTACTTCCTTAGATTTTTCTTGATTTGTTTTTCATGGTTTATTAGAGCTTATTTGATTGTTTATGGCTACAACTTGACCTTTTAAGCAAGGTGACTTGAACATTGATCCACAGATGAAGCATAACCTTTAATAAATTGACGAAGGAAGTAAAAGCCAATAATAGAATATACTCTTTGCTTCTAACATTTGATTCTAGTGAGCCTGAAGGTTTAAAGCATGAATTGATGGCTTTCCAATATAACCAAAATCAAGAATCGAAGCAATTAGCCTCCCCTACATTAGACCAACAACCTTTATGCTTTACTTTTATAGCTTTAAGTGAGAATGTTGCTTTTGAGTGTAAATATAGAATAATACATCTTTTGCCTTGTTTTCTTGATCTTGCAGGTAGAGATCCTCATAAACAACTTCAGGAGTTTCATGTCATATGCACCAGTATGAAACCTTCTGAGAGTACTGGAATGAGAGTGTTAACACTTGGAATGAGATAAAATATTTGTTCTTAGAGAAGTATTTTCCAGCATCAATGGTGGCCAACATAAAGAAGGAGACATATGGCATAAGGGAATACTATGCGGTGACTTTACATGAGTTGTAGGAGAGGTTTAAGACGCTGTGTATGAGCTACCCCCATTATTAATTTAGTGAGCAACTAGTAATCCAATATTTCTATGAGGGCCTTTTCCCTACTGATAAGGGCATAATTGATGCTACTAGTGGAGGAGTTGTGGTGGACAAGACTGCTAAAGCTGCTAGAAATCTAATTGCCACCATGGTAGCAAATTCCTAGCAATTTGTCTATAGCCTTAACTCCCCATCTAAGCATGTTATCGAGAAAATACTTCATCCCTTGAACAACGAGTTGCTATTCTAACTTCTCTTGTTTGTTAAATGGTTGTCGGTAACATGCAATTGGCAAAGACTTGTGGGACTAGTTTGGTTGTAAGGAATCCCACAAATATGTGCCCAACTCTTCAAGACATGTCCATAGACAAAGTGAATACTGCAGGAGGTTTTCCTAGACAACCATAGAGGAAGTATTATCCCAATTAAAATACTCACAATCAAGAATAAAGAGATCACCCCAATTTTAGCTATAGGAATCAACAGGCAGATTAAGCAGGAACTCAAAACTACTCAAATTTCTGACAATATGAACACCCACTTTTCTTTATGCAACAACAAGGCAAATTTTCTAATTCAGGTATGTCTTTAGAAGATATTGTTATGTCTCTTGCAATTGATACATTTCAATTTTGATAGGAGACAAAGGTCAGTGGTCAGAGTTTGGAATGTCAAATTCATCAAATGGCAAGTGCAATTAGTTGACTGGAGGAACATTGTTCAGGGAAGCTACATTAACAAATGGTGATCATTCCCAGGGAGAATGTAAGTGCCATTTCCTTGAGAAGTGGTAAGCAAATTGAAGCTTTGGAGAAGGTAGCTATTACATCATTCGAGCTAGAAAAGGAAGAAAACATTCCCAATGATGATGAGGTGCCTCAATGTAAATTTCCACAACTGTCAAAATATGAACAAGTGCCCCATTTCCCCAAGATTTAATTGAGAATAGGAAGTGTGAGAAAGTTTTTGACTTGTATAAGACTTTTAGCAAACCCGAGGTCAATTTTCCACCTTTAGATGCCATTAAACAAGTACCTCGATATGCTAAATTTTTGAAAGATTTAGGAACTGCCAAAAAGGAATAGAAACTTAAAGGATGTGAGAAGGTTAGAGTAGGGTAAAATGTTTATACTATAATTTAAAGAAAACTCCTAGAAAAGTACAATGATCAAGGTATGTTCACTGTTCCTTGTGTGGTAGGCAACACTAGAATTGAAAAGGCCCTATTAGATTTAGGAGATTTAATTGTTGCCATGTCATATTTTATATGTGTTTCTTTGAAACTTGGATGTTTGAATGAGACTAGTGTTGTGATTCAACTAGCTAGGATATCTAATGCCTACCCTAGGGGAAATTGGAACAGTGTCAAATTTTTTTATTTTTTATATTTTTTGGACCTCACAAGTAAGAATATATTGATATTTCCAATAAATCCTCTTCATCTTAGATTTTCCATAGAAATCAAAATTAGATCATGTCTTCATGTATCAAATATTTCTTTGAGGCATCATGATCCTCCTGTATGTTTTGTTACATATGAGCCATCAATGAAGAATGTAGAATATTCATGTAAGTTCTATAACTAGTAAGGATATTGTTTTTTTGGTACACAAAAAGGAATGGAAAACAAACAACAATGAGAATGACCCAAGAGCACCAGTAGAAAGGAATAGAAAACAAACAACAATGAGAATGACCCAAGAGTACTAGTGGCTAAAACATTGGCATATTTGACAGCCTACCACTTTATCACTAAGATTATAACATGATGAAGGGACTGATCAACGAATGTATTTATTTGACCATTCTTTCCACTTCTAGCAGCAATGCTAAAAACCCTACAATTTGAGCAAAGCATTGGGAACAAGTTGTCATAATAGTTTTGCTATTGAAATTTTATGAACTTGCATATGAGAACATATCAAGCATGGGCCTAACTTTAGTCATAAGAAGCAAAGGACAACATGCAAGAAGCTGGCTAAAAAATGGTAAGACACTTGGAGAATGATTACTAATCACCCACGCCATAGCCCCTTCTTTTAATACAGGATGCTAGGAGCCATCAACATAGAAGCTGTAGGACGAGTGTCATTCAAGGAGTATCCTAAGAAGCAAAACATTGGTGGGGATTTGGTTAGTCCAACATCAGAGTTTGGATTAGGTTCTCTTTCACTAGCCTAAACCCTTGTTTTATATCATCCACGTTATGAAAATATAAGTAGCATCACTATGATTTCCTTTAAACATTGCTTCATTGGGACTTAGCCAAATGCAATGTAAGAGACCAATGATACATTCAACAAATTATGTTTCACACTTAAAGTCAGGCCTCAACATCTTATAGATCCAACTAGTTCAATCCGCCTGAGGATTTTGCACAAGAGCCATGTTAATCATTGAGCAAACCCTGGAACAGTTCGGGCAAAAGAGAAAAAATATGACCCAAATCCTCCACTACACCATTATATAGAAGGCAATTTGGATTGTCAACTACATTCCATTTCATTAGTTGAAGCTTGGTTTGGTGGGCATTATGGATACATTTCCAAACAAACAACTTGAACTTAACAGGTAAGGATACGACCCATAATTTTTTTAAGGAACCCATGTAGAGCCACATTCATCCCATTGGTAGCAAATGGTGCCCGAGTCATAATCAGCTAAGAATACCATTTCCTTTTAGTATAGCTCCTATGCTTAGCATGTGCCCACACTGGCCAGTCTTTCATAGAAGTACCCCTCATTGTATAGGAACAAATGGCTTCCCCAATCTTAACCAGGAACATAGTCCTTACTCGAACACAATCCTAGTCTAAAGTTTAGGGTCCAACATGTCTACAGCACTCCTAAGAGAAACTTCTCTAATTGCATACTATCGTACCAAAATTGAACATAATCTAGGGATTCAATAATCCTACCTAGTAATGACTACACTACCATCACCTTGGTCGATTATCAAAACAGCCAAAAAGAATTTTGGCCTCACTATCAACTCATAATAAATAAATTTGTACTATAATGATGGAAACCAAGTCGAATCCCATAGGAAAATTTTAACCAAAAGCTTCCTAATAGAAAACTGAAATAAAATATTAGGAAGGGAGTGTTTGCAATCAAAAATAAAATTAAAAATAGTAAGTGAATAAAAATTAAGAAACTTATCAAGTAAAAAATCAATGAAACAATCAAGAATGCAAGCCTTGGTATCAGTCAACAACCACCACCAAATCCATACCACTGATCATCGATGCATTACAGATCAATCAAGCCTTTGAATATTCATCATTGGTCCAATCTTCTTACCTCTCCTTGGTCATAGTTAATTAGAAAACCAGTGATCTAACAAACCCTAATTGTTAAATAATCTACGACAAGGGCTTCAGTTTAATTTAACAATTGCTTTAAAAATTAGAGAGAACAATAAAGCTAAACAATGCAAACACATGCGGTTGCATTTAATTTAGTTTAATGTTGTCCATAAGACCTAATCATTTCTGGCATAACAAATCAATAAACCTTAGTTACTTTACAAGTTAGAGGGATCAAGCAATTATGGATTTGATTACTGACCTAGCAGAAGATTAAATTCAAACAACAACTAGTTGGCCTCTAAGCATATAAAAGAAACAATCATGAAATTCACCATAGAAGAACACCCAATACACAAAGTATTAATTGACTAAAAAAAAAATTGATGTCACAGTGCTAAAGAATTTTGGGTTTCAGTCTTCTTCAACCAAGAATAAAATGATTAGCCGAACATGCCCATGGAAAACAAAGAGAAGGAAATGGAAAAAAAGATGGTCAAAGAGAAGGGCGAGAGCAGCCAAGAAATGTCATAGGTTTGTTGGTCCTTTTGTAAAAGATGAATAAAAATCTAACCTGAAGGAGAAAAATAATAAAAACTCCCCAAACTCTTCATATCTAAAACATTAGCACATAAACATAAAAGATTAAAAATAACTAGAATACTATAGTATGATCAGCATAAAGTTATCTTTCAAATGGAATTTTCACCCACATAGTTTAAAAGCCTTCAAAATTAATCCACATCAAAACTAGTTTTAGAGTTGCGATGCAAGAAACATTTTAGAACATCAGCAACAACTTTGAGCTTAAATGTCACCTTGATGCAGCAACTATCTCTGAAAACTCAAAACATGAAAGTTGTAGAGCCCGTATTTCAAAATGAGATTTGAATTGCATAAAATGGACATATGTTACCCACTCCGGGGTAGTCCAACTATGGTGCCAAAACTGTAAATTTAAACTCCCAGCTTTGGTGTGTATTGTAGGTCATCAGAACAACAGCCTTAGTGTATATACTAAAGTGACCCTCTTGAGCACTATGTAAATACATGCATATTGGTCTAACCATAACACACATATTTACATTTATGCACCCTATGGTAGCTAAGAAGGAAAACACTAGCATAAGTCTTAGTTTTGGCTTCCGCACAGTAGGCAATCTTGTTAAGTTCTAGCGACCAGCTACTGCACCTTTAACATCCACTAATAAAATGTATCATTCTAGCCACATACCCCCTTGTTTTCTTTGCTCCATTACCAAGTGGAGACTTAGAGCAAACCAAGGAATTTTTTTTAAAATCAATAGCCCACTTATGGACCAAGTTATGGATTTTTCAAGTTGGTTACAAAATTCTGACCAAATGAACAGTAACTTAGCCAACTTTGCAACATCATATCTTTGGCTACATGGCTCCAAATTTAGAAACTCCAAATCCTAGTTCAACCTCCCTAGGTGTGGTCAAAATTTTATACCAAGATTCCTTCTACACAGGGATATATAGAACTTTAAGCTCAGAGTCAAAATTCTGGTCACTTTATGACCATTTTGCCCATACAAAATTTCATAAGTATGAAAACACTTCATTCACAAAGGGAAAACCTTCGAAAGCTATCCCATATATGTCTATTACACATAGGAATTACATTCCCTTGCTTTTAACAACTTTATGTGGCCAAAACATAATTTACAAGTAAGCAGCCCATCATTCATACGTAGGTAGGCTTGCACCACATCACATACATAGCCAAAACATTACTCAATTGTTCACATTCTTGTCTCATTTTACATACACTACATGTACATGCATACATGCACTACAATATGGTCTTAACTCAGCTAAAAATGCACCCTAGGTTACAAGATTGCTTGAGACACAATGGACTGTAGAACAGGATGTTGGACAGCTGCTGCACAACACAATAAGTACCACCATTAAAAATACCAAATTTGATTGTAAAATCACCAAACTTTCCAGATCATAACTGGACATATAGAAGTTCACGTACCTAAAATTTTAGATCAAAACTCAAACGAAAAATGTTAGCTTAAATCTGATCTTTCTGCTGGACCTAAAATGACAGAATTAAGGGGAGTAAGTTTCATTGAGAAACTTAGTAAGCGTAACACTTGGTTTTAATAGACAATGTGACCATCATCAAAACCTGCATCCAAAGACATTAAAACACAAAAGCCACAATGCATATATATAAGATATAGCGACCAAATGCAGCAGCCATTCACAACCAACAAACACATGAAATGCAGCAGCAACAATAACCATAAATTAGTCCATAAAACACATAATAAACATAACCAAATCACTATGGAAGCCTTCCTCAAGCTAATGCCTTCTCTTAGGAGGATTTTAACAGTATTTAGTACTAACTTTGGGCTCTAGAAACCCTCACTTTATTGCTTTCATTGTGCACTTAACACTAGGTCACAAAACCTTCAATAAGTGCACTCCCTTCACTAAGCTTGGTTCATCAAGCTCATGGCTCTCTTCCAAGCTCAGCCCTAGCTCCATGGACACTTAAAAATATAGAAAACAATCCATGAAAGCAAGAGAACCCTTACCTTAAGTGTAGTTCCTTTGTGATCTACACTGACTATAAGAGCCTAAAGTACTTGGTCACTCAGAAAGAGTTGAACATGAGGCAAAGGAGATGCGTAGAGTACATCAAGGACTATGACTGCATTATAGAGTACATAGAGGGCAAAGACAATCTAGTAGCAGATGTCTTGAGCAGGAAGTACACAGGACTTTTGAAGGAAGGATCCATAGCTGATCATGATGAGCAGAATAGTCTGCTATGCCTATGGCATAAATGGCATAAGTGGGAGGAAGCCCAAATTTACACATTGACAACTCAGTCTAGATGCATTGAACAAGCTAGAAAGGCATAGGAGACAGATCCTGATTTGAAAAAGATCTCAGGAGAAAAAAGGTTCCTTTTATCAATCCTTTGCCTACAAGCAATGGTTACTGTATTTCAAGGACCAAATCTATGTGCCTAAAGGACCAAAGCTTAGGGATGAAATACTTGAAGAAGCTCACATAAGCAAGTTGAACATCCATCTAGGAAGTGAGAAAATGTATAAAGATTTGAAGACTCACTTCTGGTGCCCAAATATGAAGAGAGACATAGCAACTTATGTCTCCAAATGGGCCACATGCCAGAGGGTAAAGGTAGAGCACCAGAAGCCACCTGGTACCCTACAGACTCTACCTATACCAGTAAAGAAGTGGGGCAACATATCCATGGACTTTTTTACTGGGTTGCATATGACCACATTAAGGCATGATATAATCTGGGTCATTGTGGATAGGCTAACCAAATATGCCCACTTCTTACCTATGAAACTCACAGACTCCTTGAAGAAGTTAGCTCAGATGTATGTCCAGGAGATAGTGAGACTACGTGGAGTGCTAGACTCCATTGTATCTGATAGAGATCCAAGATTTATAGCTCAATTTTGGAGTGCTTTTCATAAAGCAATAGGAACCAAAATCCACCTGAGTACTGCTTATCATCCTCAGACAGATGGACAATCTGAAAGGGTGACACAGATACTGGAAGACATGCTCAGGAGCTATGTGTTGGGTTTCAAAGGTGAATGGGATGAACATTTTCCATTGGTTGAATTCTCATATAACAATAGTTACCAAAGCACCATCGGTATGGCACCTTATGAAGCATTATATGAAAGAAGGTGCATGACACCCCACTGTTGCTTAAAAGCCTCAGACAGGCTAGAGTTGGGTCCTGAAATTATTGAAGAGACAACTGCCAAAATCAAGAGAATTCAAGGGAGATTAAAGGCAGCCAATGAAAGCACCACAGCTGATGCACTTCCACATCTTCATTGTGCAACATGATGAACCTAGAGCAGGAACTTCCGGTGAAGGGATGCTTGGATGAGGAGTCTCTGGTGAGAGAAGGACTGTAAGGACTCAGAAAAGCAAGGGTTAGGAGCTCCCCGGAGTGTTTTTCCAGGGGAGGAGTCCCCGACGCCCAAGTCAGTGTTTGGAGATGGAGAATAAGTAATAAGTGGAGAGATTTTTCCCTTGGAGTTGAATCCCCTTTCCTGAGGCGTTTCTCAAATATTTATAGGGAGGTGTACAGGAGAAGTCTGTTTGCCACAGCCCGCCCAGATCGTGACACGTGTTTGGTTGGATGTGGTCTGTACCTCGGGAGAGGGGGGCCTCTAGCCGGCCATAGGCCGCTTGGTCAGGAGCCTAGGGCGGCGTGTCAGAGCGTGTCCGAGGGTGGCGTGTCGGGGACTGTATGAGGTTGGTGTGTCAGAGGCTCCTCAGCCACTTTGTCGTACGCCCACGTGGCCTTTTTGGGGGACCGAACTCCTTTAGAGTACATAGCTAATTTGGGGAGGTAAGCTCCTTTGGATGGAGGTCCCTTGTTTGCACAAGGCACCTTTAGTTGGGCTCGCCTAAGGTCGGGCTCGGGTACCTGATGATGGCACTTCATGAGCGCGCCCCAAGGGTTGCCCAAAGAGTATCCGAATGTGGTTTTGGGCACGTGAGGTCGGCGCGAGGTCACCCTCGGGGAAGGTGGTGACCCTCCAAAGTTGGTGCGCAGACACGAAATCCTTCAGAGGCGATAGCCCTTCGGCTATCACATGCCCCCCTCAGAAAATCGAGGATGTTTCTTCAGTTTGGGGAGTTTTGGGAGCCTTTTTATGGCAAGCGATGCTTGGTCTTGCCACTATGATGGGCTTCCTGCCGAAGTCTCCTTCTTCCCAGGAGAGAACTCCAGCGAGCTAACGTGTTCTACTGAGGTAATTATTCTGGAGTTTGAGTGGTGTCCCTGGCTTTTCTACCAAGGTCATTGTCTTCCCATTACATATGGGTGCATTATTTCAGATAGGGTTATGTATGTCTGCTAGTTGTCAGGGTCGTGCCCTCATTTCTCGTGTTGGCTTGCACATGGCATGTGGTAATTGGGGGTAGTCGCGTCGGTTATGTTGGGTTTCGGGAGCCAAACAGCGTAGCAAAATTTAACCAAAACCCTCCAGGATCCAAGTGAAACAAGGTAAATCGAGTGTTCAAAAATTTTCATACCTAATTTTCGGTTGAGATCTCTCACTCAACTGTAGAGTCGAATCACAAAACTTGAACAGTTGACATGTTCAAGCTCTCTATGGTGTCCACACGAGCCTCTTGGGATGACCAAGCTTCCACCAGGTCCTAGCAGATGCATATCTCTTGCCCTCGCAGTGCTAGCTTGCATCCTCCAAAGAATTGCAAGAGAAGAGTGCGGCTGTCCTTTTGGGAGGCTAGGGCAAGAAGACCTGTGAATTTCGCACTAGAAGTTGTATTTATAGTGAGACTCAACTTCCAGGCCTAATGGGTTTCAAAGCCCTAATCCAATTAGGCTTTAATTTCAGGCTTAATAATGGCTCAACTATTGGGCGCATTGTTAATACGAAATTATTGTGAAACCAAAACCCAAATTATTAGCCCATGCACTCTAATGATCCAAATAGCTCTATGTGTGCGACCTAATAGGCTCTTACCACGTTGGCAATGATCATAAATCACATGTATGATCATAAGCAATGAGCGGTGTCTAGCAACACATCATTGCTACCCAAGTGACAAGATTGTCGATGATTCGACTAAACCTTTATGATCATCACCAATATATGCCACTGTTACTTTGTCCAATATATCAAGACTAAGCATGAGACATGGTATGTGTCACTCTCGTATAGCCCAATCTTTGGTTTCTTGATTACCGAGTATACCAACTTAAACTGATGACATTGATATCATATATCAACTCATTCGAGCATGGCCATGCATTTTTCTAAGTCTTACTCTATCAAGGGGCCCGAAGATATCACTCCCGTTACATAGGAGGGACAAATTGCATCTTGATCATACAAATCCCTCCAGATGATATGTGACATACCCAATGACCTCTTTCAAGTTCACTCAATTACGAGCAACAAAGGAAAGTATCAAAGTATGTGACTCACATGTAGGGAACCTTGATGATCTTAGGTCGAAGGACTGCATATACCATGATCATTATGAGAATCACTTATGACACTCATATAATGATCCATGTAGTGTTCTCATGTTGGGTCGGTCCAGTACATAAGTTCTCTAACTTGTACCCATATGCAGACTATATATCTCATATTAGTCTCCACATATGCTAGTCGTTATGTATTATTACAACCCACTCCATAATAATACTAGACTAGGGACGTTTGAGAATATCATTATTCTAGGGTTACAATTTTGTTTGTTAAGTTACACAGAAAAAAAAACAACAAAAAAAAATGCTAGATTAATGCCTTAATAAAATATCATGACTCAATGTGCAAAAATACAATCATCTCATGATTGGCCTTTTGGGCACAACACTAACAGGTTACACCAGCCGCGTCTTTTTGCCTTTGAGGAGTAATTATGGCGACGATTCACCTTCACAGAGTAGTTATCATGATGATTCGGTTACCCGTCTTCGGTCTATATAAACCTTCCTCCCCCTCATGGTCCTCATTTGCTTTCTTTTCCCTCTGTCCTATTCTCGTTTGTTTTCGAGCTCTTCTTTCTCTTTTGCGGCAGTGCAAGCGGTGGAGTGATTTCCGGCAACCATTTACGACAGCATCCTTTAATCCCAACTTCGGTAAACGTTTTGGTGGGTTTCCCTTCCAGAGGACCCTCGGTCTCCTTGGTTTATATTTTTTCTAGTCCCCGAAGCTCTTTTCTTTTTTCCCGAAGTCCCTGATCCTTTTTTCTGTTGTCTTCTTCTTTTGCTGAACATGTATTCCCCTGTCCCCCTCATGTTTGTCCAGGCTATTCCTGAGAGCTGGCAACCTCTCATGTCTCACCCATGTTGTTCCACTTCGGAAAAATTAGCGAAGTGGACAACTAAATTTTTTCTTCCTTCTTATGCCACTACCAGGCTGCCCCATCCTGACCATTTTAGCTTCATGAATGACGATAATGAGGTTACCATTTTTCGAGCTGAACTGAAGGCCGGACTTCGGTTTCCCCCACTGAAGATGATTTGTGACTTTTGCCAATTTCATGGCATAGCTGTGAATCAGCTTCCTCCCAACTTTTACTGTTACTTTCACGCTTTTCTTTGCATGTGTGGGGTTTTCAAAATAGAACCCCACTTCAACAGCCTATGTGAGCAAAAAACTGAGAGGATTGGAATTTGAGGTTGGTGACAATGTTTGGCTAAAAGTTGCACCAACCAAAGGCACTATCAGATTTGGTAGAAGAACCAAGTTAGCTCCAAGATACATAGGTCTTCATGAGATCATGGACAGAGTTGGCAAGGTAGCATACAGGTTAGCTCTACCGCCAACAATGACAAGTGTTCATAAAGTTTTTCACATTAGCACGCTTAATAAGTGTCTATTGGACACAAAGCATGTTATTGTAGTGGAAGACATACAGTTGGAACCTAACTTGACATATGAATACAAACCTATAGCAACTTTAGCCAAGGATACTAGAAGGTTAAGAAACAAGCTCATTTCAATGGTTAAAGTTTAGTGGTCACACCACTCTGAAAGAGAAGCAACCTAGGAAACTGAAAAGGCCTTATCGAAAGGTATCCTAAAGAATACCCGAACCTAAAGGCTATTTTGGAGGACCAAAATTTTTAGGGGGGGGGGATTGTTACCACCCCACAAAAATGGGAGAATTACAAGTGTGTCATAATGGCTAAAAACCATTACATTGTGTAATTCTCACCATAGTGATTGAAGTGTGGGGGGTAAAAGGCATGATGAACACCTCCTTAACAGTGTTCCAAGTTGGTAACTTGGCCGCCAAGAAAAGCCTTAAGGATTGCTTGTTTGTCAAGCAACCTATGGACTTTTTTGTAAGGTTTTCAAAATTCGGGTACTCAATTGCAAAACTCTTAAGAAACAGGTTTGGAGAGCTAGGGAAAGGATAGGAATCGTATGAAAGTGCTATTAGAGGGCCAAATTGCTCATTGAAGACAAGTTTGGAGAAAGGAAACACCAAAGGCAATAAGGACCTAAATGTCCTAGTGTAAACCTTAAGGTGTTCAAGCTTTTGACTTAAGTCTAAGGATGGAATTGTGGGGTTATCCCACCATGGGGGAGGCAGCCAAGACTTGATAAATAGTCACAAATGTTGGGCACATGTGTACCAATGAGTTTAGGACAAAGAAACCATCATTAGTAAGAAGGAAAATGACATAAAGCAAGGTTAAGTTTGTTAAGTGTGTTTTGTGCCCTTAAGCTCATTTAAGGCCATTTAAGTGGCCAAATCACTTATCTATCTCTCATTTTCATCCTCCTCCAGCCCAAGAACATAGCCATACTTCCTCCATAGCCACTACACCTTCAAACTTGCAATTGGTTGAAATTGAAGGCAAAAGGAAGCAATTTGTAGCTATCTGGTGCTAAAACTTGAGTGCACCTAGGATCAAGCTCCAATTTTAGTATACACTCAAGGTAATGGTTCTCTTGCTCACATGGATTTTTTCTTATATTTTCAAGCATCCATAGAGCTAGGGCTAAGCTTGGAACAGAACCATGAGCTTGATGAACCATGCTTAGTGAGGGGAGTGCACTTATTGAAGGTTTTGTGACCTAGTGTGAAGTGCACAATGATGGTAGTAAAGTGAGGGTTTCTAGAAGCCAAAGCTAGTACTAACTATTGCTAAAATACTCCTAAGACCAAGCATTAGCTTGACGAGGGCTGCCATAGTGATTTGGTTATGTTTATTAAGTGTTTTATGGACTAATTTATGGTTATTGTTGCTGCTACATTTCATGTGTTTGTTGGTTGTGAATGACTACTGCATTTGGTTGCTACATCTTGTATATATGCATTGTGTTTTTTGTGTTTTAGTGTTTTTGGATGCAGGTTTTGATGATGGTGACATTGCCTATTAAAACCAAGTGTTACCCTTACTAAGTTTCTCAATGAAAATTACTCCCCTCAATTCTTTCATTTCAGGTCCAGCAGAAAGATCTTATTCAAGCTGACATTTTTTGTTTGATTTTTGATCTAAAATTTTAGGTACATGAACATCTACATGTCCAGTTATGATCTGGAAAGTTTGGTGATTTTATGAGCACATTTGGTATTTTTAATGGTGATACTTATTGTGTTGTGCAGCAGCTGTCCAGCATCCAGTTCTGGAGTCCATTGCGTCTCAAGCACTCCTGTAACCTAGGGTGCATATTTAGCTGAGGTAAAACCACTTTGTAGTGAATTTGTGCATGTACCTGTAGTGTATGTAGAATGAGACAAGAATGTGAACAGTTGAGTAATGTTTTGGCTATGTATGTGATGTGGTGTAAGCCTGCCTAAGTGTGAATGATGGGCTGCTTATTTGTAAATTCTGTTTTCACCACATAGAGTTGTTAAACGCAAGGGAATGTAATTCCTATGTGTAATGGACATATATGGGATAGCTTTGGAGGGCTTTTCCCTTGCGAATGAAGTGTTTGCAGACTTATGAAATTTTGTATAGGCAAAATGGTCATAAAGTGACCAGAATTTTGACTCTGTGCTTAAAGTTCTATACCTCCCTATGTAGTAGGAATCTTAATATGGAATTTTGATCACACCTAGAAAGGTTGAATTGGGATTTGGAATTTCTGAATTTGGAGCCTTGTAGCCAAAGATATGACATTGCAAAGTTGGCTAAGTTACTGTTCATTTGGTCATAATTTTATAACCAACTTGAAAAATCCATAACTTAGTCCATAGGTGGGCTATTGATGTAAAACAAAATTCCTTGGCTTGCTCTAAGTCTCTAGTTAGTAATGGAGCAAAGAAAATATGGGGGTATGTGGCTAGAATGATACAGTTTATTAGTGGAAGTTACAGGTGCAGTAGTTGGTCGTTAGATCTTAACAAGATTGTGTAATGTGTGGAAGCCAAAACTAAGACTTGTGCTAGTGTTTTCCTTCTTAGCTGTCATAGTGTGCATAAATGTAAATATGCATGTATTTATATAGTGCTCAAGAGAGTCACTTGAGTATGTATACTAGGGGTGTTGTATAATTACCTACAGGACACACCAAACCTGGGAGTTTAAATGTACAGTTTTGGCACCATAACTGAACTACCCTGGAGTGGGTAATAGAAGTTGAAAATATAGAAAACAATCCATGAGAGCAAAAGAACCCGTACCTTGAGTGTATGCTGAAATTAAAGCTTGATCCTAGGTGTACTCAAGTCTTAACACCACATAGCTTCCAATTGCTTCCTTTTGCCTTCAATTTCAATCAATTGCAAGTTTGAAGGTGTGGTGGCTATGGAGGAACTGTGGCTGTGTTCTTGAGTTTGAGGAGGATGAAAATGAAAGAGAGATAAGTGATTTGGCCACTTAAATGGCCTTAAATGAGCTTAAGGGCACAAAACACACTTAACAAGCTTAACCTTGCTTTATGTCATTTTCCTTGTCACTAATTATGGTTTCATTATCTTAAACTCATTGGTACACATGTGCCTAGCATTTTTTACTGTTTATCAAGTCTTGGCTGCCTCCACCATGGTGGGATAACCCCACAATTCCACCATTAGACTTAAGTCAAAAGCTTGAACACCTTAAGGTTTACACTAGGACATTTAGGTCCTTATTGCCTTTAGTGTTTCCTTTGTCCAAACTTGTCTTCCATGAGCAATTTGGTCTTCCAATAGCACTTTCATACCATTCATATCCTTCCCATAACTCTCCAAAGCTCTTTCTTGAGAGTTTTGCAATTGAGTACCCAAATTTCCAAAACCTTACAAAAAAGTCCATAGATTGCTTGAAAAACAAGCAATCCTTAAGGCTTTTCTTGGTGGCCAAGTTACCAACCTGGAACGCTTTTAAAGAGATGTTGATCATGCCTTTTTCTCCCCCACACTTCAATCACTATGGTGAGAATTACACAATATAATGCTTTTTAGCCATTATAACACACTTGTAATTCTCCCATTTTTGTGGGGTGGTAACAACATCTACATCCAAAATTAGGCCCAAAATACTACAACCACTTCTAAACCAACAATCATGCACAAGTCGCAACTTCAAAGCTAAATTTAGTCCCATTAATGTGCAAATTGGGTTCAAGGTATTCATATGACTTGTAGCTCTAGGTGTTAGATTTTGAATGAATAAAAATCCCTCCATTAATGTGCAAATTGGGTTCAAGATATAATTTTTTCTTCTGGAACACCACCAATCTCTCAAAATCAAGAAAAAACACAACCATTAAAACTTCTAAAATTGCAAACTAAATTCACTTTTAATCAATTTAGTTTAGATATGCTCTAAGCTATAAAACATACTAAAAATAGATTTTTAAGATTCAAAACACATTAAAATGAGATAAATATGAGAGAAATAAACATAATAGTTGTAAGCTCATCACACTTATAAACCAACACAAACACGGAGAAAGAAGTTGACGTCCAAATAGTAAACTCTTCCAAATCATTGTGGGACGTGACCCTTCTTTAGCTTTCTATAATGTAGAGGATTAACCGTATTTTGCTTGTTGGACATGCATAACAAGTGAATTGTGATCCTAATGCCCTAGCCACCATAAGGTTCTAGCCAAAAGTGCTTTATTGAAAAGTCGAATATCCTGTATTCTAAGGCTACCGAGTCCTTTTGGGAGTGAAAAGAAAAACCTATTTCAAAACTGGATGACTTTATCCTGATCTACTCCTCTCCACCAAAATCTCACAAATGATTCAATTATCTCATCACCGGTAGTAACCTGAGTTTGAAATAGAGACATTACATAGATTGGGAATGAGCCTTGAATTAGAGTTAATCTTCCCGTTGGATTGAGAAGTTTTCATTTCTAGGAAGCTAATTTTTCCTACCAACCCATAAAAATGGAAGAATTACAAGTGCGTCATAATGGCTAAAAACCATTATATTATGTAATTCTCACCATAGTGATTGAAGTGTGGGGAGTAAAAGGCAGGATCAACACCTCCTTAAAAGTGTTCCAAGTTGGTAACCTGGCCCCCAAGAAAAGCCTTAAGAATTGCTTGTTTGTCAAGCAACTTATAGACATATTTGTACGCTTTTCAAAATTCAGGTACTCAATTGCAAAACTTTCACACTAACCATAAGAGCCTAAAGAACTTGTTCACTCAAAAAGAGTTGAACATGAGGCAAAGGAGATGGTTAGAGTACATCAAGGACTATGACTACAGTATAGAGTACATAGAGGGCAAAGGTGATCTAGTAGCAGATGCCTTGAGCAAGAAGTACACAGGACTTCTGAAAGGAGGATCCATAGCTAATCATGATGACCAAAATAGTTTGCTATAACTATGGCCTAAATGGCATAAGTGGGAGGATGCCCAAATTTACACATTGACAATTCAGTCTAGATGCATTGAACAAGCTAGAAAGGCATAGAAGACAGATCCTGATCTGAAAAAGATCTCAGGAGAGGAAAAAGGTTCCTTTTATCAATCCTTTGCCTACAAGCAAGGATTACTATATTTCAAGGACCAAATCTATGTGCCTAAAGGACCAAAGCTTAGGGATGAAATACTTGAAGAAGCTCACACAAGCAAGTTGAACATCCATCCAGGAAGTGAGAAAATGTATAAAGATTTGAAGACCCACTTCTGGTGGCCAAACATGAAGAGAGACATAGCAACTTATGTCTCCAAATGTGCCACATGCCAGAGGGTAAAGGTAGAGCACCAGAAGCCAGCTGGTACCCTACAGACTCTACCTATACTAGTGATGAAGTGGGGCAACATATCTATGGACTTTTTAACTAGGTTACGTATGGCTTGATTAAGGCATGACACAATTTGGGTCATTGTGGATAGGCTAACCAAATGTGCCCACTTCTTACCTATGAAACTCCCAGACTACTTGGAGAAGTTAGCTCTGATGTATGTCCAGGAGATAGTGAGACTACATGGAGTGCCAGACTCCATTGTATCTGATAGAGATCCAGGATTTAAAGCTCAATTTTGGAGTGCTTTTCATAAAGCACTAGGAACCAGAATCCACCTAAACACTGCTTATCATCCTCAGACAGATGGGCAATCTGAAAGGGTGATACAAATACTGGAAGACATGCTCAGGAGCTGTGTGCTAGATTTCAAAGATGAATGGGACCAACACTTGCCATTGGTGGAATTCTCTTATAAAAATAGTTACCAAAGCACCATTGGCATGGCACCTTATGAACCATTATATGGAAGAAGGTGCATGACACCCCATTGTCGGGTGGAAGACTGTGGAAGCCTCAGACAGTCTACAGTTGGGTCCCAAAATTATTGAAGAGACTACTGCCAAAATCAAGAAAATTCAAGAGAGATGAAAGGCAGCCAATGAAAGGACCACAGCCTATGTGAACAAAAGAAGGAGAGACTTGGAATTTGAGTTTGGTGACAATGTTTGGCCGAAAGTTGTGCCAACCAAAGGCATTGTCAGATTTGGTAGAAGAACCAAGTTAGCTCCAAGATACATCGGTCCTTACGAGATCTTGGATAGAGTTGGCAAGGTAGCATACAGGTTAGCACTACCACCAAGCATGTCAAGTGTTCATAACGTTTTTTACATCAGTACGTTTAAGAAGTGTCTATTAGTCACAAAGAATGCTATTGTTGTGGAAGACATATAGTTGGAACCTAACTTGGCATATAAAGAAAAACCTATAGCTATCTTAGCCAAGGATACCAGAAGGTTAAGAAAGAAGCTCATTCCTATGGTTAAAGTTCAGTGGTCAAACCACTCTGAAAGAGAAGCAACCTGGGAAACTGAAAAAGACCTTATGGAAAGGTATCCTAAAGAATATGAAAAGCTAAATGGTATTTTGGAGGACCAAAATTTTTAAAGGGGGGGGAGGATTGTTACCACCCCACAAAAATGAGAGAATTACAAGTGTGTCATAATGGCTAAAAACCATTATATTCTGTAATTCTCACCATAGTGATTGAAGTGTAGGGTGTAAAAGGCATGATCAACACCTCCTTAAAAGTGTTCCAACTTGGTGACTTTGCCCCCATGGAGTTTTTTCTAAGGTTTTGGAAATTCGGGTACTCAATTACAAAACTTTTACAAAATAAATTTGAAGAGTTATGAGAAGGATATGAATGGTATGAAAGTGCTATTGGAGGACCAAATTTCTCATGGAAGATAACTAAGGACAAAGAAAACACAAAAAGGCATAAAGGACCTAAGTGTTCTAATGTAGGCCTTAAGATGTGTATGTCTATGACTTAAGTCAAATGGAAGTTTTGTGGGGTTATCCCACATAAGGAGGGGTGCTAAAGGAAGATAAGGATGGTCAAATGTGGGTCAAGAGATTAAGACTAATAAACCATAGTCTTGTAGCAAGGGAAATGACATAAGACAAGGTTAAGACTACTTATGTGTTTAGTGTACTTTTGACTATTTAAGTAGTCAAGACCACCTTTGCTCCTCTAAATTTCAGCCTCCACCAGAAAAAAAGAAAGCCAGCCCTCTCCTCCATACTTCCTCCATAGCCACCATGCCTTCAAACTCAAAACTACTTGCAATTGAAGTCAAGGAAGCACAATTGGAAGCTATTTGGTGCTACTGCTTGAGTGCACCTAGGATCAAGCTTCAATTTCAGCATACCCATCAAGGTAATGGATCTCTTGCTTACATGGATTGTTTACTATATTTTCAAGCATCCATGGAGCTAGGTCTAAGCTTGGAAGAGAGCCATGAGCTTGATGAACCAAACTTAGTGAGGAGTGTGCACTTATTGAAGGTTTTGTGACCTAGTGTGAAGTGCACAGTGATGGCAGTGAATTTCTGGGTTTCTAGAGCCCAAAAATTATTACTAACTACTATTAAAATCCTCCTAAGACCAAGCATTAGCTTGAGGAGGGCTAACATAGTGATTTATTTAAGTTTATTGCATTTTTTATGGACTAATCTATGGTTATTGTTGCTGCTGCATTTTATGTGTTTGTTGGTTGTGAATGTCTTCTACATTTGGTTGCTATATCTTGTATATATGCATTGTGCTTCTTGTGTTTTAGTGTCTTTGGATGTAGGTTTTAATGATGGTTACATTTCCTATTCAACCCAAGTGCTACCCTTACTAAGCTTCTCAATGAAACTTACTCCCCTCAATTCTGTCATTTCGGGTCCAGCAGAATGATCACCTTCAAACTAACCATTTTCATTTGATTTTTGCTCTGAATTTTTGCACACATTAACTTCCATATGTATAACTTTTTATTTGGAAACTTTGGTGATTTTAGAAGCACATTTGATATTTTTAGTGATGGTACTTACTGTGTTGTGCAGCAGCTATCCAGCATCCTGTTTCTGGAGTCCATTGCATTCAGGTACTCCTGTAACTTAGGGTGCATATTTAGCTGAGTTAAAACCATTTTGTAGTGCATTTATGCATGTACATGTAGTGTACATAAAATGAGACAAGTATGTGAACATTTGAGTAATGTTTTGGCTATGTATGTGATGTGGTGCAAAGCTGCCTAAGTGTGAATGATTGGCTGCTTACTTGTAAATTCTGTTTTGGCCACATAAAGTTGCTAGATGCAAGATAATTTAATTCATATGTGTATTTTACATGTATAGGATAGCCTTGGGGGGCTTTATCTTTGTGAATGAAGTGTTTGAATGGTTTGGAAAAATTGTATGCGCAAAATGGTCCAAAAGTTGCCAAAATTTTCCAGTACCTAAAGTTGAATAGCTTCTTGTGTAGAATGAATCTTGGAATGAAATTCTGGCTCCATCTAGAAGACTTCTAGAGGTTTAATGGAGCTTTGGAATTTCTAGATTTAGAGCCCTGTAGAAAAAGTTATGACATTGCAAAATTAGCTAAGTTACTGTTCATTTGCGCAGAATTTTGTAACCAACTTCAAAAATCCATAACTTGGTTCATAGGTGGGCTATTGATGTAAAAAAAAATCCTTGATTTGCCCTAAGTCTCTAATTGGTAATGGAGCAAGGAAAATAGGGGGTTACATGGCTAGAATGATACAGTTTATTAGAGGAAATATGAGTGCAGTGGCTGGAATTTTTTAACCTAGTAAGAATGCTTAATGTGTAGAAGCCAAAACTAAAGCTTGTGCTAGTGTTTTTCTTCTTAGCTGCCATGGTGTGCATAAATGTGAATATGTGTGTTATGGTTAGACGAATATGCATGTATTTACATAGTGCTCAAGAGGGTCACTTGAGTAAGTACACTAGACATGTTGTTCTGATGACCTATAGGACACACCAATCTTGGGAGTTTAAATGCACAGTTTTGGCACCATAATTGGATTGCCCCGAAGTGGGTAACAATTTTGATTCAACTCTAGAGCTCAAGAAGTCATAGGATGAAGTCTACTAATAGTCACAGTGAAAGGGAATTCCTAGATACATGGTAATAACTTTTTTTACTATGAAAGGTAGAATTTCCTTAAATGCCTAAATCTGTTCTTCTGAAGATTTCTACTCAAAGTCCATTCTAATTTATAGTCACTACTTGATATATTTGAAAAGCTTTCTTTAGATGATGAATAGTTTTTCTCTGTGATAGGAAAAAAAATGTAATCATCTACAAAAGAAAAGATGAATGATGCTAGGTCCTAAGACACTAGCCTTGATGCAACCATTTGGCTACTGAGAATGCAAATAACTCAAGAACACTTCATTGCATAAGACAAATAGGTATGGGAAAAGGGGATAACCCTGTCCCAAACCTCATTTTGGGGAAAACCATAGGGTAGAAACAATTATTTAAGAGAATAGTGTACAATCCAACACTAGAGAAAGTTCATTGATTTTAGTACCATTGATAGGAAGCTCCAGTGAAGCTTATTGTATGCCTATGCATATCCAACTTTAAGGCCACTTTGAAACCTCGAAGGCCACTGGACTTCTTGGTACTCGTAATGGTATGCAAGAGCTCTTGGGAAATTATAATATTGTCATGAATATTTCTCCCAAGGACAAAAGTGTTTTGGTTCTCTGAAACAAGATAACCAAATAATGGTTTTAGGCAATTAACTAGAACTTTAAAGATGGCCTTGTAAATTGTATTACAAAGACTAATGGGCCAGAAATAATGATTTGAATCTAGAAGTTGAACCATGAGATTAAAATAATATAAGTACTGTTAAGCTTTTTTGGGAGAAATCTTCTTTAGAGAAAATAATAGACTACATGAAAAATTGAAGACACTATAAAATCGCAATACTTGTTAAAAATCATTGGCTACAAACCATAAGGACCAATAGCCTTAAAATTCCCCATCTGGACAGGTCCATTTTAATTCTTGAGTCAATAAAGAGGTGAAGCAAGGCTTGATGATGGAAATAGTCAAATTTTCGTTGAATGTGGCTACATGAGAAATCCTAAAGATCATTATTAGGATCCTCTTGAATATTATAGCTGTCAACAAAGTGCTAATGATTGCAAGACCAAATTTGATCAAGATTGGAGAGCCACAAATTAGTAGCTTTATCATTCAAAGAATGAATTCTATTTTTCCTTTGTCTGTACTTGGTAGCTAAATGACAAAACTGTTAGTGTTGTGCCCAAAAGCCAATCAGGAGATGATTGTATTTTTTGCACATTGAGTCATGATATTTTATTAAGGTATTAATCCAGTAATTATGTTTGTTGTTTTGTTTCTGCGTAACGTAATAAACATAATTATAACTCTAGAATAATTATATTCATAAATGTCCTTGGTCAAGTATTATTATGGAGTGGGTTACAATAATACATAACGACTAGCATATGTGGAGACTAATATGAAATATGTAGTCTACATATGGGTACGAGTTGGAGGACTTGTGTACTGGATCGACCTACCATGAGAATGCTACATGGATTATTATATGAGTGCCATAAGTGATTCTCATAGTGATCATGGTATATGTAGTCATTTGACCTAATATCATCAAGGTTCCCTACATGTGTGTCACATATTTTGATACATCCTTTTGTTGCTCGTAACTGAGTGAGCTTGAAAGAGGTCATTGGGTCTGTCACATATCATGCAGAGGGTTTTGTATAATCAAGATGGGATTTGTCCCTCCTATGTAACTAGAGTGATATCTTCAGGCCCCTTGATAGAGTGAGACTCAGAAAATGCATGGCCATGAGTTGATATATGACATCAATGTCATCAGTTTAAGTCAGTCTACTTGGTAATCAAGAAACGAAAGATTGGGCTATATGAGAGTAACACATTCCATGTCTCGTGCTTAGTGTTGATATCTTGGACAAAGGGATAATGGCATATATGGATAATGATCATAAGAGGCTATTAGGTCGCATACATAACGCTTATTTGGATTATTAGAATGCATGGGCTAATTATTTGGGTTTTGGTTTCATGATAATTTCATGTTAATAATTGGCCTAAAAGTTGAGCCATTATTACGCACAGAATTAAAGCCTAATTGGATTAGGGCTTTAAAACCCATTAGGCCTGGAAGTTGAGTATCACTATAAATACAACATATAGTGAGAAGTTCGTAGCCTTGCCCTAGCCTAAAAAAAAAAAGACAGTTGCACTATTCTTTCGCTATTCCTTGGAGGATGTGAGCTAGCATTGCGAGCGCAAGAGAAACGCATCTGCTAGGGTATGGTGGAAGCATGGTGATCCCGAGAGGCTCATGTGGATACCATAGAGAGCTTGGACACGTCAACTGTTCAAGTTTTGTGATTCGACTTTATAGTTGGGTGAGACATCTCAACCGAAATTAGGTATGAAAATTTTCAAACACTTGGTTTATCCCATTTTACTTAGAACCTAGATGGTTTTGGTTAAATTATGCTACACTTGTTTGGCTCCTGAAACCTTACAGAAACTTAGCATTAGTATCCTCAAGGGAAAGCCAATTAAGCATAAATGTTTGTGCCATTTTCATTTCTTCATCTGCAAGCAAACCAAATAGTTCTTCTCTCTTTTGTCATATAGCATATGCATATAAGGGTGGATCTAGAGCGAATTATAACTCATGTAATTGATATGAGTAATATTAATATTTCATGACAAATCCTGAACATTTGATCTATCCCAACCCCTTAAAGTAGGTAGCATTTTCTTTGCACTTGGTAGCAAGCTGGACCATGAATGAACAAGTACCTGGTTCAGTCCAAATGTCTTGTAGATTTTCTTCACATTGTAGATACCTTATCCAAAAGGATTTGAAGTAATGAGGCTGATGTAGAAACTAGGTCTTAAGTAAAGTTGTTAGCAACAATGGGGCATAATCTGATACTTGAATGGATAGATTTTGCAGAAAAAAATCTGTATATAGATTAAACCAATCAGTGGAAGCATAAGCATTATCAAGAACTTCAAAAACAACATTTCACAATTGGCCATTTGTTATTGTTTATCTTGGGCCATGGTATCTCGAAGGGACTAAGGCTAACTTCTCAAGCAAAGACTGCAAAAGACAAGCCATTGGGCTTCTATTAGCATTCCATCCAATTTTTCAAATTCATTCAACACCTAATTAAAACCACCCAAAGGAATAAAAAGCTCAAAATAGCATAAAAGAGAATATCTAATTTCATCCCATGTATCACCTCACTAGTTCAACTTGGGTTTTCCATAAACTAATGTCTAAAGCATACATGCCAAACGCTCATCTTGCACTTTTAATAAAATGAAATTCTAAACAAAGTAATGCACTTCATCATCCCATCCAACCCACACGCCTCACATTCAATCATTTGTGTCAATTAAAGCTATATTACAAATCCCACTAGAACTAAATTTGGTATTGACTTCTTCACTTTCTAACTTGGTTTCCATCAAGGAAGCAATATTTGGATGATTGGATCACATAAGACTACAAATATAATCAACCACAATGAAGTGGCCTAGTACACAGTAGCCCAAACTTAATAGTTTCATAGAGAAGTTGGGGGTTGTTTAGAGCCTACCACCTGAAACCCATCATCAAAAGTAATGCTATAGAGATTTGAAACTAAAAAAGATCCAACTAGGTTTCATAGCACAACATGCTATGTTGTGAAGAAAGCAAAACCCAACTATCAATTTTGAAGAACTTCAATTATGGAGTAGAATCCATCTCTAATGTGAAAGAACATGGAACTGACTTATATCGTTTAAATGGTACCTTAATGTAAAATGGCACTTCCTACTTCCAATAACATTTCAAGGAAGGTGAATGCATCTTCTTAAGTTGAAGCATCTCAATGGTAATGGAATTCATCCAATGCATACTAGGATCTAATAGGGAATGGAATTTATCCACTAGCATCACTAACTCTGTAAGCTCCATATGACTTGGCCCTACAACAATTGGTGCCTCTGAAGTAGGACAGATGTGTTTCTTCATAATTCACATAAAAATCTTCCCACTACATTAATGAATTGTGTGTATGTGTCAAATATCTCTATACTTATAAATATGTGAACTCCTAGGCAAACACACTTATCATCAAAGTATAGTAGTAGCAAGTATCAAGATCATTTTTCTTAGAAACAGAGTTGTCTATTGTATTCAACCTCCCTCTATTATCTACAAGACAATTAAAGGAGTTTGGTTAACTAACTAACTTGGAATTAGCTAAACTAAGCTAATGTAGTAAAAATAATAACTAACAAACTATTGCCAATGGAAAGCAATTAGATAACAAACAATAAGAAATTTCATACTTAGATATGAATCCCCCTAGAAATCATTTATGTTGTTTTTTCCTCACTTTAACAATATTGTGATTAATATGGACCGTGGATTACTATCTAATTTAGATTAGCTCCCTATTATTCCTATTACACTAATCTATATTCTTGAGTTATTGATAGGGTGTCTAGGCCAACCACATTCCCTAAAAATGTATTACTAGCCCTATGACCCAACTACTAGGTTTGACTCTAGGTTAGAGGTATTATATCACTCCTACTACTCTTGGTTACGATAATATCCCTTCCTCCCATTGGTGAGCGACAACAAACACACCGGATATTACCTACATATGTTTATTATCCCACACTGAATTAATAGGCTTGCTACTATTAAACAATGCAACAAAGCACATTAGATAGATCGGATGGAAATCATAATCATATTAAACCAAAAGTAATCACAATCACAAAATCATCTTGGGGTTCATATACTCAAAGTATGAGTAGGAAAATTAGTTCATAGTGTGGTAAAATAAACACAACAAAAACAAAGAAAAATAGGGAAATAAAGTCTCCATCCCTGAAATGCTTGTTATCTAAGAAATCATTGATTTGATGTGCATTAAATGGTGCTAACCATTAAATCTACCTATAGCAGCCTTTCCTATGATAGTTCTCTTTTTTTTTATGTGGTTTTTTCACCTCCTCTTCCCCATTATCGCTATTTGGATGAAATAACCTGAGAAAAGCCTAACAGTAGTCGAAGGAGGATTGGAACACAGCCGTGTTCAAGGCCATGTGATGCGAACCCCAATGGTATAAAGACCATGAAACACGCCCAAGATGTTTTTCAAGCTCCACAAGACATCAAAGAGACTAGGTTTGAAGACCGCCACCCCTAATTAACCTATGACTAGAAAGGAGAAGTATAAGAACACTAAGAAGACAAGCACACTTGTGCACTAAGGTAGCCCATAAAGAACCAAAGAGAAATTCTCTCCAAAGTAGCAATATTATTTCATGTCAAGGCTATTTTTTTTACAACCAGAATATATACCTATTTATAGGCCTAAAATAGGGTAAAAGACTTAGCAAAATTCGCAGCCCAAGTCACCTAGGAAACCTAGTTACAAAGGACTCAAGAAAACCAAGTCAAACTAGGATTTCTACACCCTTTTAACACATGTTTAAGCTGTGCAACAAATTCCATTTATTCTAAGTGACCTAAATCACTTCCATGGTCTAAATAACATCCTAAATAATGTAAATAAATATGAAAATAAAATAAAATGCATTACAAAACAAGATTGGCCATAAAAACCCCAAAATAGTCTTCTCGGGTAGTTCTTGCTTGTGTCTTCAACTTCAAGCTGAAATTTGACCTTGATACAGCCATGATTTCTCAAAATGGAAAGCATGAAAGTTGTAGATATCTTTTTAGCTTCGAAAAAACACCTGAATAACAAAAAAGAGACATCTAAAGCCAAAGATATGCCCAAAACACTGCAACTACTTCTGAACCACCGATGACTCACAAATCACAATTTTGAAGCTAAATTGGACCCCCTTAACCTAAAAAATGGGTCTCATGGTATGAATATGATTTGTAGCTCTAGATGTTAGCTTTCCAATGAATCAATCATTACTTAATTGCAATTTTTTTAGCTCAAGATATGATTTTTCTACCAGAACATCGCCAGTCTGTGAAAATCCAAGCTTGGGCATCATCTCCATATGATTCCTTCCATGTTCCAGCAGCTCCTTGTGAAATTCCATGTCCATTCTCCATGAAGAAGCTTGAAACAAAGGCTTGTTGTGCACTTGAGAGCTCCTTAGCTTTCTTCCTTTTCATGGGTCCACTAGAAACCTTCAATGGGTCCTTGCCTTCCTTGATTGTGCCTTCTTTGATCATATCACCATGTAACATATATGGAACTTAGAATTTGATACTCTAATGATATAGATTGGATCTTGGGCATGGCAATAAGACACGAGCGTGAAACTCAAAAGCACAGGCATGTAAGGCACTAACATGGGCGTGTAACTAGGCGTGTCTGCTCCAAATTTTAACAAAACTTGCAATTCAATTCTAAAACCTTGTAGAAACGCTTCCTAACTCAAATGAAGCTGAAATATATTCAAAAAATGAAATATGAACTAATCAATCACCCAATCTTAGCATAAACACATCAAAAGACAGGCAAATATATGGGAATACACTATAGAAATCATAGCTAAATATGAGCATATCATATTTTTCCCTGACACTTGACCAATTGCTTGCCCTTAAGCAAAAACTCAAGAGAAAAATTTGAGAAAGATAATTAGAACCCTAGATCCATACTCTTAGCGAAAGGTATTTTTAAAGAGAGGGAATCGAAATTCAAGGGTCTTGAGAAATTAACAAGACTACCAACCATGTAATACTATTAATCTAACACTTTCCAAAAGAAAATAATTTAATAGAGACAGTTCATTCTCAAGCTTGTAACCCATATCTCTTGAAACTTAAGGGAAACATTAAACTTTCACGTAGACTAAAAAGCACAAGGCACACCAATTCTAAGCTCACAATGCACAACCATTCTAGCTACAAAACCATGGGTTTGGGCTAATAGTTTGAACTTCTCAATTATCTCTATTTTTCTTCAAAAAGTTCTCTTTATGTGCAGACAACTTTTATAGCAAGTGTACAATATAGGGAGCATTGTCTGCACCCAAGCTAGTTCTCAACACAATCCAACATGATTCATTGATCATACTTGTGCTTTGATCATTTTTTTTAAGCTGTGATAGACTCTTGATTTGGGAGAAAGCCCTAACTTACTTCAACACTGAAAATAGAATAGTATCATAGCTTCAAAGCATACATCATTGATTACACAACAATCAAACAAAAATCCATCAACCAAACTTACCATTAACAGACATAGAAACTCAAAACTTACCATGTTCTGAATAGTGTACTAAACACGAAAACTTGATGAACAAATAGCTTTTAGAGACCATTTTCCACTAGCTTGTTAATTAATTACAAAAAATATTTGAAAAACAAATACTCACAAAGTGAAAGATTTTAGGAATCACTTACTTGAGCTTCAAGCTAAGAAATCAAGATAATAAATTAATAGTCACTCTCTAATAATAAGAACATGCTCAATAGACTGATTCAAAACAATTAAGCTCCAAAAATTTAAAAACTTTCAGAAAAAGAACTTAAAAGATATTCAGGAACAATCAAGATAATTAAAGGGCTTAAAAATAATAACACCCATTCCCCCACACTTAAATTGTACATTGCCCTGAATATACTAATATGGACAACAAAGCAAAAAAATAAGGGGTGATCAAAATTGACACTGCCCTTGAAAAAAAATTAGTTTCTTGTCATGCAAGTCAACATTCCAAAAGTTCCATAAAAAGGGTTGATCAAACTTCATATTCACATTCAAGGTTTCCAAGAAAATAGAAAAAAATTATAAATAACAAAATCATAGTAGAAAAAACTAAGAAATATAGCAACTCGTACGAATCAAAATGAAAGCAAAATAGGAGCAATTGTAACTCCAATAACAAGTCAAACATAACTAAAGAGAATAAAAGAAACAAAAATAGTAGTGACAGTATCCATAGTAGGAACATGATAAAAATAAAATGAATATCTTGGATGTCATCATATCAAGCATACTTTGAAGGTGAAGCTACTTTCTCCTTCTTGATAAAGCACAGAATCATGAACATCCCCCTTTGCATGAATGAGGATACTTGAACAATCCTGCACAATTCACGTTCTATACCCAGTACACTCTTTCTTGATCCTTAGAGTCATGGATGCCCTACTGGCTCATCAACTAAATGAACAACTCTAGGAACAATATTTGAACTCACAAGTCACTCATAGCGTCTCTGATACTCTTTTAAATGAGTGCCCCCACATTAATCGGGAAATAAGCAGCTTGCACAAATAGAATCTCTGCCTTCTCCTTGGTAATATCTAGGGCCAATAAAGTGGGGAGTAGACTTACATTGATAAACACAAGCTATGTTTAAAACTCTCAGCAGGATGGGTGGGTAGGAAACCTAGCTGCGTGATGTATGAAACTGTCATTTCATAAAGAACAATAGCCATCCCCTCCAATGATAACTGGTGAACAGGCCCTATAATATTTTGGATGCTAAAGGATGTATTAACCTGGTGGGTAAATATCATCAAGCATTTTCTTCTTTTCCTGACCTACATTAGGGGTCTCCAAAAGTGACCATAAGCATGACTGTTTGCATAGAACTCATGAACAGATGTCAAAGACACAATGTTGGAGGTCTGTAGATGGCTTGCCACACACGGAAACTAATGGTGCCCAGGATGGGTTGGTTTCGAAGGCTAGAATAGTCAAAACCAAGCTAGTGCATAACTTCCCCTTCTACTATGGCTTCATGTAGCTGGAAGGCTTGGAGAAATATAAATCAATTACGATCCCACTGTTACTCCTACTAAGGCATGTTTCATTCTTTGTAATATGACATCCTAAAAATAGTAAAAGATATAGCCCAATGCTACAACAATATTCAATTCATAACCCCAATTTATACTCCAATAATTAGAACTTCTAACAAAAATTGACTGGAATTCCCTTATATCAACTCACTCAATTTAACTTAGGCATTAAGTTGACCAGGCTTAATAACCAAAGTTAATGCATAGTAATTCAAGGAAAACAAATCAAGCAATTCAAATTTCTTTCATATTTCTCAAGTAACTTAACCATTACTATACAAAAAGACTTCAATCCCTAAAATCCATGAAATTTATTGCAAATAAGTTAAACAAGGCATTTCCAATAATTAATAAGTCATATAAACATCCATTAAAGTCATAAATTCCATAGAATCAAACATGCATATATAGAATTTCATTAAACATAAGATTCCTACCCTTGCTCTTCCAAACATATACCCCATATTTCCAACTTTAACAAATGATGTGATCAACTAAAAATAAACTTTATGAAGCATGAAAAATTAACCAAATAACTTATATAAGACTACCCGTAGCAAGAAATCAGACCAATCTTCCATAAACTTCAAATAAACTTGGATAGAGAAAGTTACTTCTAAAAAAAGAAAGATAAGGATTTGGAAATGAAAATCTATTATCTACCAAAGAAAGAAGGTCTTATGAGGGTGAAAAACCTTACTCGAGGTGTGAGGAATATAGGGTTTGAGTTTGAAAGCATGGGGAAGAAGTATGACTGAGTTTCATGTGAAATGGGCAAGAAATGACACAAATGAGCTTTTATATTCACGAGACTTGGCTCTAAACACGGGCATCACACTACCTATGCTTACTAAAACTTCTTGAACACGCTGTTAAAACATAGCTATGATAAGTGCTGTGTTTAGTGTTTAAACCCTAAAATTTAAAAAGCATATAGCTGAAACATGGGGATAAACACGGGCCTAAAAACTACCAACCATAGGTGGCATGCTTTCAAACATGAGCATGAGGTAGACCATTTTTTAAATCTAGAGCTCAAAAATTTTGAAATCCAAAAAATGACATGGGTTATAACATTGGCATGACTAACATCGCATTAGACAAACACTTTTCTTTACACTATGAGGATTAAGACCATGTATGTTTTCTTGGACTTAAAAGTTTTAAAATAAAAAAAAAGACATTTTGCAACTTGGGCATGATATAAACTATGTTTAAATAACATGTTTAAAAACATGAGAATGTTTGCATATTTAAATTCAAGAATTTTAGTTTCTTGCAAACATGGGTATGAGCATGGGCATGATAGAAGCCACGTATTAAGAACAGACTTTAGAACATAGGCATGACACAAATCATGTTTGGCTAGTACAGCTCACACAAAAATGTTGCTTGAAAAATCAATTTAGTAAATCAAACAAAGATGTATTTGAAATATGTTGGGTGACACATCCCTAAACATGGGCATGTCTGAGGTGTGTATGGCCCCTGGAACAAATGAAAAATTGTCAACTTACCTAGAATTAAGCTTAGCTTTTTCTACTATTTTTGAACAAAAAACTCGCCCCATAACGATCTAGATTCTTATGCCAAAATACAGATCATGAGATTATCGAACAACAAAAAGGTAATTAAATCTACTCATAATAAAATTAAAGAAGTGACAAAAAAGTCAAATGAAAATTTTAATGCTTAGGTTGCCTCCTAAGAAGCGCTTGGTTTAATATTGTTAGCTCTGTTAGTGTTGGGCCTAAAAGGCAATCATGAGATGATTGTATTTTGCACATTGAGTCATATATTTTATTGAGGCATTAATCCAGTAATTGTGCTTGTTGTTTTGTTTCTGTGTGACATAATTAATCCAGTATTATTATGGAATGGGTTACACTAATAGATAAAGACTAGCATGTTTGGAGACTAATATGAGATATGTAGTCTAAATTTGGGTACAAGTTGGAGAACTTGTGTACTAGAGCAACCCACCATGAGAACACTACATGGATGTTTATATGAGTGTCATAAGTGATTCTCATAGTGATCATGGTATATGTGGTCGTTTGGCCTAAGGTCATCAAGGTTCCCTACATATGAGTCACATATTTTGATAGTTCCCTTTGTTGCTCATAACTGAGAGAACATGAAGGTGGTCATTGGGTATGTCACATATCATATAGAGGGTTTTGCATCATCAAGATGGGATTTGTCCCTCCTATGAAACGGGAGTGATATATTTGGGCCCCTTGGTTAAGAGAGATTGAGGAAATGCATGCCCATACTCGGATGAGTTGGTCTAGGATATCAATGTCATTAGTTTTAGTGAATTTACTCAGTAATCAAGAAACCTTATATTGGGCTATACGAGAGTGACATATTCTATGTCTTGTGCTCAATCTTGATATATTGGAAAAAGGGACAATGACATATACGGATAATGGTCAAACAGGTTTAGTTGAATCAATGACTATCTTGCCACTTGGGTAGCAATGATGTGTTGCTAGACATCGCTCATTGTTTACGATCATAAATGTGATTTATGATCATTTCCAATATGGTAGGAGCCTATTGGGTTACTCACATAGAGCCAATTAGATTATTTAACATGGCCGTTCTCAGCCTTGCCCATGAAGCCTATGAAAGCTAGTCCCACAATGGATGCAATCGGCTTGTTGTATATGTGTGCAAATTAAAACTTTAGGATACTAGTTGATTAACCTAAAATATGCAAGATGCTTGCTCTTATGCTTTGACAACAGTAAATATAAACAATAAAAATATTCACTTGGCCAAGATATTTTCAAAGAAAACAAGTTCAAATAGCCAAAGTATACAAAATCAACATTTGTATGATTAATAGTATACATAACAACTGTGTGAGGGTAATCAATGTAAAGTAGACAAATGCTCTTCACCCAAGGGCAACCCTAGAGTCTAAGGCTCAAACATGGATAAAGAAGGCAACTAGGTGTATAATATATACAAGCCTTGATTAAGATCTCCTCAAACTAACTCTTACCTTGGAGGTAAGTCCTAGTGGTGAGTCGTAAAAGTCCTATCCACATGCAGTTAGGCTCTACGGCCAAAAAAACACTATAGTCAGCACTATTACTTAACCAACAAGTAACCAAAGTAGACTAGAATTACAAGGATTCTAAAGTGAAGTACTTGCAAGAACAAACTACCATGACAACCCCCAGCAGTTCTCTAGCCCAACAATGTCAGAATCTACACAACATAACTAAGGAGTGAGAATTAAAGAATTCTTAGTAAGGGGTCTTCACCTACAAGAAAGGTTACTAAGGCAACACATAAGTGAACATATGTAATCTGTTGTGAGCTCTTACAACCTGAGGCTAAACTTATGTGCACAGGTTTTAGTCCCTTAGGACTTGTCATCAACCTAGTCCTTGAAATACAAGGTAGAGCCTTGCGTACTAGCAAGCCTAGCTGACTAGCCTGACTAGTGAATAATCACTAGCTAAAGCTCCCTTATGTTCTATAGGGGCATTATGGTGGGAATATTGAAGACTAGGCCTTAAAGACCCACCAAGTACACTAAGGTTCCACATTGAAACCTCATGCCTAATGGCACGGCTACATCACCAATGGTACTAAACATTTCATCCAAGCAAGTGATACCTCATTTGTGGCCCTTTGTTAACTAGTTTTCTTATTTATGGTAAAAGTGTCCCTAAAACTTAAGAAAAATCCTATGTCTCAGATGAGTTTTGGAAGCCTCTGAGTATCCTCAAGATACTTTAAACCCTAAGTACTCTAAACACCCCTTGGAACTCCCCTCAAACCATCAAGCAAAATTGGAAATTTATGGCCAACATAATTGTGGAAAATGCGTCACTACACATCAAAAAATAGGGGATAGCTAGAAATGTGGTTTCAATAAAAAAAAATGAAATTCCACATAGAGCAAGCTTCCCATAGCATGTATACCCATGGTGGCTTCAATTTTTTCCAAAATCTCTTGGTTTTGGGCTTCAATTCATGAAGAAATCAAGGGAGGCAGGTTGAACTCGGGTTTGAAGTGTAAAATGGCAACCACCCTTCACATTACCAACATTTGTACTCTTTTTAAAACTAAGCCACCAATGTTTATGAAATGTTACAAAAAGCCCCCTTTCTTAACTAGTAACTAGTCAAACCATACTCAAATCTTGTTTATTTGAGTTAAGTTTGGGTTTAAAGAAAAATTAAGGTTTCCAAAACTCAATTTTAACCCTTGGGACTCAGCCTGAGACTTTGGGATGCAAAATCACCTTTTTACCTCTGAACTCTATTTTGTGCCTTAAACTCCTCAGAACTTAATGTACTTTGCTTAACACACATATTCTTGCTATGTGAAGTAGAAATAAGGTTCTAAACTAGGTTTTAACTACTTTAACTTCCTCAAACAAGCCTTCATCTGGGAGATTCATAACATTATTTGAGTGCATGGGCCAAATTCTTTGGGTTTTGGTTTCATAATAATTTCGGATTAATAATTGGCCTGAAGGTTGAGTCATTGTGAAGCCTGGAATTAGGCCTAATTCAATTATGGTTATGAAGCCTACCAGGATTAGGAGTTAAGCCTCACTATATATAGATCATATAGTGAGAATTTTTGTAGCCCTAGCCCTAGCCACCCAAAGGATGAAATTAGAAGGGTTTTGCAAAGTTCTAGTTGCACTCTCCTGTTGCCTTTCCTTGAAGGATGCAACCTAGCACTACGGGTGCAAGAAGAATGCAGCTGTCGAAATATGGTGAAGGGTGTGGTGATCTATGCCATTTGTGTGGATGCCGTAGAAAGCTTGAACATATCAATTGTTCAAGTTTTTTGTTTGACTCAACAGTTGAGTGAAAGATTCTAGCGGACTAGGTATTACAAATGTTGAACAGCTGATTTACTTCGTTTCACCTAGATCCTGGAGAGTTTTGGTTAGTTTGCGTTGTGTTTGTTTGCCTCCCAGAGACAATACAACCTCGACCTTCCTTGATAGCTCAAGAAGAATCTTTCTTCCTCTCTAAGGCCTTGACATCAGAATGGCCATTGACTTTATGATAGAAGGATGGGTTGTACACTCCTCTTGGATCTGACTCAGCTATATGTTTTTGACCTTATTCTAGCTTGGTTTTTATCGTATTCACATTGTGCTTGCCATGGGAGAAGAACACTTGTTCTTGGTGTTCTTGGGTATTCATCTTGGATTCTTTGAAGAGGCTTGGAGCTCTTCTGGAGCTCACTTACTCCATCTTGGGTTCCTTATTTCCTCTTTCTTGAACTACACATTGATGTTATTTGGTTTATTAGTTTGTATATTCTTAGTCTAAGCTTCAAATAGTTTGTGATGCTCCAAGACATCCTTTATGTATGACATGTTGGCCCTCAAAGGTGCTTCTTTTGAACGGTATCTATGGTAGTGAAGAACAAAGGTTAAGGAGTTCCCCGGAGTATTACCGGGCAAGGAACCTTTGAGGCCCAAGTTAGAATATGTAGAATAAGTACAGGAGAGCAAAAGATAAAGAGGTATGTATTGCTATATAGTATTACCTAGGAGCCTCCCAGGTATATATAAGAGACCTACGGAGAAGGTTTTTCTTGTTCTGCACTCTGGGGTAGTACAGTTATGGTGCCAAAGTTATGCATTAAAAACTACCAAGGTTGGTACGTTCTGTAGGCCATTAAATCAATACTCTTACTGTGCACACCCAAGTGGCCCTGTTGGGCACTATGTAAATGCATGCATATTGGTCCAGCCATTATGCACATATGCATATTTTATGCACACCCTAGTAGCAAAGAAGGAAAACACTAGCACAAGTCTTAATCTTGGCTACCACGCATTAGGCAATCTTGTTAAGTTTAAGTAACGAGCCACTGCTCCCGAAACTTCCTCCAAAAAATTGTATTAATCTAGCCATGTACCCCCATTTTTCTATTTCCTTCATTATCAAGTAGAGACTTAAACCAAACCATGGAATTTTTTTTTACATCAATAGCCCACCTATGGACCAAGTTATAGATTTTTTAAGTTGGATACAAAATTCTGACCTAATGAACAGTAAATCATCTGAATTTGTAAACATCATAAGTTTGGCTACAGCGATCAAAATGCAGAACTTCCAAATCCTAGTTAAGCCTCTGGATGTTTTCTAGGTTTGGTCAAAATTTCATACCAAGATTCATTCTAAATAGTGAGATATAGAACATTAAGTGCAGGGTCAAAATTCTGTCCACTTTATGGCCATTATGCCCATACAAAATTTCATAAATGTGCAAACACTTTATTCACAAGGGGTAAGCCCTCCAAGGCAATCCCATACATGTACAATACGCATAGGAATTACATGCTCTTTCCTCTAGTAACTTTAAGTGGCCAAAACAAAATTTATAAATAAGCAGCCTATCATTCACACTTAGACAGCTTGTGGATTGCTTCCCATACATAGCCATTTAGCCCACAAATGTTCACATACATTGTCCAAACTTTACATGTATTACATTTACATGCACCCAAGCACTACAACGTAGCCTTAAATCAACTAAAGACACACACCCGAGCCACAAGAAATGCTTGAGACACAATGCACTTGAAAACAAGATGTTGGATAGCTACTGTGTAACACATTAAGCACCATCACTAAAAATAATAAATGTGCGCATAAAATCACCAAAATTTTCAGATCATAACTAGACACATGGAAGTTCATGTACCTAAAATTTTAGATCAAAAATCAAATGAAAAATGTTAGTTTCAACGTGTTCTTTCTGCTAGACCTGAAATGGCCAGATTTGAGGGGAGTAAGTTTCATTGTGAAACTTTGTATTGAAATCACCTGCATCCAAATACACTAAAACAAAAGAAAACACAATGCAAATATGTTATCACCTCACAAAAATGGGAGAATTACAAGTGTGTCATAATGGCTAAAAACCATTATATTGTGTAATTCTCACTATAGTGATTGAAGTGTTGGGCTAAAAGGCATGATCAACACCTCCTTAAAAGTTTTCCAAGTTGTTAACTTGGCCCCCAAGAAAAGCCTTAAGGATTTCTTGTTTGTCAAGCAACCTATGGATTTTTTTGCAAGGTTTTGGAAATTCAGGTACTCAATTGCAAAACTATCAAGAAATAGACTTTGAGAGTTATGAGAAGGATATGAATGGTATAAAAATGCTATTGGAGGACCAAATTGCTCATGGAAGACAAGTTTGGACAAAGGAAACACTAAAGGCATTAAGGACCTAAATGTCTTAGTGTAAAGCTTAAGGTGTTCAAGCTTGTGACTTAAGTCAAAGGGTGGAATTATGGGGTTATCCCACCGTGGCGGAGATAGCCAAGGCTTGATAAATATTAAAAAATATTAGGCACATGTGTACCAATGAGTTTAAGATGAAGAGACCATAATTACTGATAACGAAAATGACATAAAGCAAGGTTAAGCTTGTTTAAGTGTGTTTTGTGCCATTAAGCTCATTTAAGGCAATTTAAGTGACCAATTCACTTAACTCTCTCCCATTTTCAGCCTCCTCCAGTCCAAGAACATAGCCACACTTCCTCTAAAGCCACCACACCTTCAAACTTATAATTGATTGAAATTGAAGGCTATTGCTTGGATGCTTCAAGGATCAAGCTTGATTTCTGACCTACCCACTTTGGTAACGGTTCTCTTGCTCTCATGGGTTGTTTTCTATATTTTCAAGCAATTATAGAGCTAGGGCTAAGCTTGGAAGAGAGCCATGAGCTTGATGAACCAAGCTTAGTGAAGGGAGTGCACTTACTAAAGGTTTTGTGACCTAGTGTGAAGGGAGTGCACTTATTGAAGGTTTTGTGACCTAGTGTGAAGGGAGTGGACTTATTGAAGATTTTGTGACCTAATGTGAAGTGCACAGCGATGGCAGTGAATTGAAGGGTTTCTAAAGCCCAAAGTTACTACTAACTACTGTTAAAATCCTCCTAAGACCAAGCATTAGCTTCAAGAGGGCTGCCATAATGCTTTGGTTATGTTTATTATGTGTTTTATAGAGTAACCTATGGTATATGTTGCTACCACATTTCATGTGTTTGTTGGTTGTGAATGGCTGCTTCATTTGGTTGCTACATCTTGTATATATGCATTTGTGGTTTTTGTGTTTTAGTGTCTTCCCCAATTCTGTCATTTCAGGTCCAACAGAAAGATCTGATTCAAGATGACATTTTTCATTTGATTTTTTATGTTAAATTTTAGGTACATGAACATCTACATGTCCAGTTATGATTTGGAAAGTTTGGTGATTTTACGAGCACATTTGGTATTTTTAATGGTGGTACTTATTGTGTTGTGCAGCGGCTGTCCAGCCTCCTGTTCTGGAGTCCATTGTGTCTCAGGCACTCCTATAACCTAGGGTGCATATTTAGTTGAGTTAATACCATTTTTTAGTGAATGTATACATTTAGTGTATGTAAAATGAGGCAAGTATGTAAACATTTGAGTAATGTTTTGGCTATGTAAGTGATGTAGTGCACAGCTGCCTAAGTGTGAATGATGGGCTGCTTACTTGTCAATTCTGTTTTAGCCACATATGGTTGTTAAATGCAAGGGAATGTATTTCCTAGATTTAATGGACATATATGGGGTAGCCGCCTTGGAGGGCCTTCCCATTGTGAATGAAGTGTTTGCACACTTATGAAATTTTGTATGGGCAAAATGATCGTAATGTGATCAAAATTTTGACTCTGCACTTAAAGCTCTATATCTCCTTGTTTCGGATGAATCATGGTATAATATTTTTACTACATGTAGAGAACACCTAGAGGCTGAATTGGGATTCGGAATTTCTGAATTTGGAGGCCTGTAACCAAAGATATGATGTTGAAAAATTGGCTAAGTTACTGTTCATTTGGTTAGAATTTTGTAACCAATTTCAAAAAATCCATAACTTGGTCCATTGGTGCGCTACTAATGTAAAAAAAAATTTCTTTAGTTGCTCTAAGTCTTTACTTGATAATGGTGCAAATAAAATAACAAGTTACATGGCTAGAATGATACATTTTATTAGTGGAAATTATAGGTACAGTGGCTAGTTAGTAGAACTTAACAGGATTGCCTAATGTGTGGTAGCCAACATTAAGAATTGTGCTGGTGTTTTGCTTCTTTGCTGCCATGGTATGCATGAAATGTGAATATGTGTGTGATGGTTGGACCAATATGCATGTGTTTACATAGTGCCCAAGAGGGCCACTTGGGTAGGCACACTAAGGGTAGTGTTCTAATGGCCTATAGAACATTACCAATCCTGGTAGTCTAAATGCACAATTTTGGCACCATAATTGGACTACCCCAAAGTGGGTAACAAAATATCCAATATAGAGCATCCAAATGCAGCAGCCAAACACAAACAACAAACACATGTATGTGGCAGCAAGAATTAACATAGGTTAGTCCACAAACATGTAAAAAATACAATTAGATCACTGTGGTAGCCCTCCTCAAGCATAATCTTGGTCTTAGGAGAGTTTAACACTAATTAGTAATAAATTTGGGCTCTAACAACCCTTAAATTCACTGCCATCATTGTGCACCACACACAAGATCACAAAACCTTCACTAAGTGCACTCCCCTCACTAAGCTCGGTTCTTTAAGCACTTGGCTCTCCTCCAAACTTAGCCCTAGCACCATGGATGGTTAAATAGTACAGTAAACATTCCGTGAGATTAAGAGAACTCCTTCCCTTGATTGTATGCCAAAATTAGAGCTTCATCCTAGATGCACTCAAGTCTTAGCACCAAATAGCTTCCAATTGCCCTTACCTGGTTTTAATCGCTTCTAGCTTCAAGCTTCGAGGTGTGAAGTGTGGAGGTTGGTGATGGCTGGTCGGGTTGAGTATAAAGGGGAAAAATTGTGTTTGGCTTCTTGAATTGGCTTTAGAGCACTAAACATTTTACCAGCTCACAAAAATGGAAGAATTACAAAGTGTGGCATAATGGTCAAAAACCATTATACTGTGTAATTCTAATCATGGTGATTGAAGTGTGGGGGGTAAAAGGCATGATCAACACCTTCTTAAAAGTGTTTTGAGTTGGTAACTTGGCCCACAAGAAATACCTTAAGGATTGCTTGTTTGTCAAGCAACCTTTGGACTTTTTTGTAAGATTTCAGAAATTCGGGTACTCAATTGAAAAAATTTTACGAAAGAGACTTGGAGAGTTATGAGAAGGATATAAAAAGAATTAAAATACTATTAGAGGACCAAATTTCTAATTAAAGACAAGTAAGGACAAAGAAAACACAAAAAGGCATAAAGGACCTAAGTGTTCTAATGTAGGCCTTAAGATGTGTATGTGTTTGACTTAAGTCAAATGGTGAAATTGTGGTGTTATCTTGCACTAGGGAGGGCAGCTAAGGCATGGAATAAGGAATTCAAACGTGGGCCAAGAAATTAAGGTTAATAAACCATGGTCTTGTAGCAAGGAAACGTCATAAAGCATGGTTAAGACTGGTTAAATGTGTTTGTGCACTTCAGACCATTTAAAGTCCATCTTGGCCTTTATCTCTCCACAATTTTGGCCTCCACCAACAAAAAGAAAGCCAACCCTCCCCTCGGCACTTCCTTAATATCCACCATTCCTTCAAACTTGAAGCTACTTGAAATTAAAGGCAAAAGGAAGCAATTGGTAGCAAACTATAGCTATTGCTTGGGTGCTTCAAGGATCAAGCTTAAAATTTGGCCTACCCATCACAGTAAGGGGTTTATTGCTCTCAAGGATTGTTTAATATATTTACAAGCATCCATGGAGCTAGGGCTAAGATTGGAAGAGAGCTATGGGCTTGATGACCAAACTTAGTGAGGGGAATGCACTTATTGAAGGTTTTGTGACCTAGTGTGAAGTGCACAATGATGGCAGCAACTTGAAGGGCTTCTAGAGCCCAAAGTTAGTACTAACTAGTGTTAAAACTCTCCTAAGACCAACCTTAAGCTTTAGGAGGGCTTCCATAGTGATTTACTTAAGTTTATTGCATGTTTTATGGACTAACCTATGGTTTTTGTTGCTGCTTCATTTCATGTGTTTGTTGGTTGTGAATGCCTGCTACATTTGGTTGCAATACCTTCTGCATATGCATTGTGGTTTTTTGTTTTAGTATCTTTGGATGCCAATTTTAATGAGGGTCACATTTCCCTTAGAGTACTAGTGTTACCCTTACTAAGTTTCACAATCAAACTTACTCCCTTCAAATCTTCCCATTTCAGGTTCGGCAGAAAGATCACATTCAAACTGACCTTTTTGGTTTGATTTTTAAATTGAAATTTCAAGTATTTCAACATTCCTGTATCTATTTATGACCTACAAATTTTGGTGATTTTAGGAGCACATTTGGTATTTTTAGTGATGGTGTTTACTGTGTTATGCAGCAGTTGTCCAGCATCTTGTTTCTGGAGTGCATTGTGTCTAAAGCTCTCTTGTAACTTGCATGCATGTTTTAGCTAACTTAAGCCATTATGTAGTGCATGAATTCATGTACATTTAAGGAATGTAAAGTTTAAACAAGTATGTGAACATTTGAGGATTGTTTTGCTATGTATTTAAATGTGGTGCACAAGCTTTTTAAGAGTGAATGATAGGCTGCTTGTTTCTAAATTCTGTTTTGGCCACATAAAGTTGCTAAATGCAATAGCATGTAATTCCTATATGTATTGGACATGTATTGGACAGCCTTGGAGGGCTTACCCCTTGTGTATGAAGTGTTTGCACACTTATGAAATATCATATGGGCAAAATGGTCATAAAGTAACCTAAATTTGGAGTCTGCACTCAAAGTTCTAGATATCCCCATGTAGAATGAATCTTGGTATAAAATTTGAACCACACCTAGAGCACATCAAGTAGTTTAATTGGGATTTAGAATTTCTGCATTTGGACCCTTGTAGCAAAATTTATGACGTTGCAAAATTTGCTAAGTTACTATTCATTTGGTCAGAATTTTGAATCCAACGTCAAAAAGTCATAACTTAGTCCATAGGTGGGCTATTAGTGTAGCCAAATTTCCTGGTTTGGTTTAAGTCTCTTATTGATATTGAATGAAAGAAAACATAGGGGTATGTGGCCAAATTCGTAGAGTTTTTTTGGAGTAAGTTTTAGGTGTAGTGGCTAATTACTTAAACTTAACAAGATTGCCTAATGTGTGATAGCCAAGATTAAAACTTGTGCTAGTGTTTTCCTTCCTTGATGCCATGGTGTACATAAAAAGTGAATATGCGTGTAATGGCTGGACCAATATGCATGCATTTACATAGTGCCCAAAAGGGCCACTTAGGTGTGCACACTAAGAGTATTGTTCTTATGCCCCACAAAATGTACCAACCCTGGGAGTTTTAAATGCACAATTTTGGCACCATAACTGGACTACCCCAGAATGTGTAATAGATGTTGGTATCAAAGCATGGTTTGTACATGTACAGGCAGTTGCATTTTCATTCTAGCTATATACATGAACTCAGTGTGGTCAGCTGCTAGCGTTAAGTACCATGAAAATACCCATGATCTTTTTATGTTCTCTATGTTGAATCATCAATGCATGAAGTTAACATGGTTGCCACAAGGAGTGGGGAACCACCTCGATGGCCTCTTACTGAATCTGGGTGACAAAGAAATGGAAAAACTAGAGGGAATCAAGGTCAACAAGGGGCACTAAACCCTAAAGTGCCTTACATTTGGTTAGAGCTTCAGATAAACTTAGCTCTAGTCAATGAAAACTCAGTAAGGCTGATTCAGGAACAACATCAAGGTTTTCTAAGTAGCACCAGTTGAAGCAGTTCAGAGTGAACAACAGCGACCAGAGGAGGAGGCTATGAACACTGATGGGTTTCGGGAGCCAAACTCCGCAGTGGAATTTAATCAAAACCCTCCAGGATCCAAGTAAAATGGCATAAACCGGGTGTTCGAAAATTTTCATACCTAATTTTCGGTTGAGATCTCTCACTTAACTGTAGAGTCGAATCACAAAACCTGAACAGTTGATGTGTTCAGGCTCTCTATAGTATCCACACGAGCCTCTCGGGATCACCACGCTTCCACCACATCCTGGCAGATGCATTTCTCTTGCGCTCGCAGTACTAGCTTACGTCCTCAAAGGAATTACAAGAGAAGAGTGTGGCCGTCCTTTTTGGGGCTAGGGCAAGGAGACCTGCGAATTTCTCACTTAAAAGTTTTATTTATAGTGAGACTCAACTTCCAAGCCTATTGGGTTTCAAAGCCCTAATCCAATTAGGATTTAACTTCGGGCTTAATAATGGTTCAACTCTTTGGCCCATTATTAATACGAAATTAAAGTGAAACCATAACCCAAATAATTAGCCGATGCACTCTAATGATCCAAATAGCTCTATGTGTGCGACCCAATAGGCTCTTTCCATGTTGGCAATGATCATAAATCACATTTATGATCATAAATCACATTTATGATCATAAGCAATGAGCAGTGTCTAGCAACACATCATTGCTACCCAAGTGAGAAGATTGTCGATGATTCGACTAAATCTTTATGTTCATCATTGATATATGCCATTGTCCCTTTGTCCAAGATATCAAGACTAAGCACGAGACATGGAATGTGTCACTCTCGTATAGCCCAATCTTTGGTTTCTTGATTACCGAGTAAACTAACTTAGGCTGATGACATTGATATCGTTTATCAACTCATCCGAGCATAGCCATGCATTTTCTAAGTCTCACTCTATCAAGGGGCCCAAAGATATCACTGCCGTTACATAGGAGGGACAAATCCCATCTTGATCATACAAATCCCTCCGCATGATATGTGACATACCCAATGACCTCCTTCAAGTTCACTCAGTTATGAGCAACAAAGGAAAGTATCAAAGTATGTGACTCACATGTAGGGAACCTTGATGATCTTAGGTCGAAGGACTACATATACCATGATCACTATGAGAACCACTTATGACACTCATATAGCGATCTATGTAGTGTTCTCATGGTGGGTCGGTCCAGTACACAAGTTATCCAACTTGTACCCATATGTGGACTACATATCTTATATTAGTCTCCACATATGCTAGTCATTATGTATTATTGCAACCCGCTCCACAATAATACTAGACTAAGGACGTTTAAGAATATCATTATTTTAGGGTTACGATTATGTCTGTTAATTTACGCAGAAACAAAACAACAAACATAATTGTTGGACTAATGCCTCAATAAAATATCATGACTCAATGTGCAAAAATACAATCATCTCATGATTGGCTTTTGGGCATAACACTAACAAACACGTTTAAGCATCTTCCTTCTAGAAGATTGGGAAAGAAAAATGATGAAGTTGATGAAGTGGAAGATGAAGATAGGAGAAATCCTAGAGAAAGAAGAGTGAGATCTAAGATTGGCCAAGGCTTTAGGGCCAATCCTTCAATATATGACCATTCCTCCACCAAGAATGAGATTGAGGAAGATCATGAGAGAATAGGTAGGAGAAGACATAGAGACCATGGAGAGCATCAACATGCTAAGGGTTCTCATAGATCCAGAAGACATAGAGCTAAGGATCTAGATGGCGTAGATGAGGTCAGACTACTGGAGAGGTTCCAAGGACTCAGGCCTCCATAGTTCGTTGGAAGAGGTGAGCTTAAGAGAGTTGACGAGTGGTTAGTATTCATTAAGAAGATATTTGAGAGGATGCCACTCAGCTGTGCCAAGAAGGTGTCACTGGCTACTTATAACTTGGTAGGCACTGTAGAAATATGGTGGAGAAGCACTAGAGATATGTATGCTGCCCAGAAGGGCAGAAAACCAGGAAAAGATATTCAGATGAGTTGGCCAGAGTTCACTCAGCTATTTCAGGAGTAGAACATCAGTGATGCCATCCAGGATATGAAGCAAGCTAAATTTGATGCTCTAAGGTAGGACAGCCTCAGTGTCCTAAAGTATGAGCACAAATTCAATCAGTTGGTGAGGTATGCTCCTTAATATCTCAAACTAGAGGAGTTAAAGTTTAGTGGTCACACCACTTTGAAAGGGAAGCAACCTGGAAAACTGAGAAAGACCTTATGGAAAGCTATCCTATAGAATACTAAAAGTTAAAAGGCAATTTTGGTGGACAAAAATTTTTAAGGGGGGTAGGATTGTTACCACCTCATAAAAATGAGGGAATTACAAAGTGTGGCATAATAGTCAAAAACCATTATATTGTGTAATTCTCATCATAGTGATTGAAGTGTAGGGGATAAAGGGCATGACCAACACCTCTTTAAAAGTGTTCCAAGTTAATAACTTGGCCCCCAAGAAAAGCCTTAAGGTTTGCATGTTTGTCAAGCAACTTATGGACTTTTTTGTAAGATTTTGGAAATTCAGGTACTCAATTGAAAAAATTTCACAAAAGAGATTTGGAGATTTGTGGGAAGGATATGAATGGCATGAAAGCACTATTGGAGGACCAAATTGCTTATGGAAGACAACTAAGGACAAAGAAAACACAAAAAGGCATAAAGGACCTAAGTGTTCTAATGTAGGCCTTAAGATGTGTGTGTCTTTGAGTTAAGTCAAATGGTGAAATTGTGGGGTTATGCTACACTAGGGAGGGCAGCCAAGGCATGGGATAAGGAAGCCAAATGTGGGCCAAGAAATTATGGTTAATAAGGCATGGTCTTGTAGCAAGGAAAAGATCATAAAGCATGGTTAAGACTAGTTAAGTGTGTTTGTGAACTTAAGACCAATTAAAGTCCATCTTGGTCCTTATCTTTCCATAATTTTGACTGCCACAGGCAAAAAGAAAGCTAGCCCTCTCATCCCCACTTCCTCCATAGCCACCATACCATCAAACTTGAGGCTACTTGAAATTGAAGGCAAAAGGAAGCAATTGGAAGCAAACTAGAGCTATTGCTTGGGTGCTTCAAGGATTAAGCCTAAAATTTGGCTTACCCATCTTGGAAATAGATATCTTGCTTTCATGGATTGTTTACTGTATTTTCGAGCATCCATGGAGCTATGGCTAAGCTTGGAAGAGAGCCATGAGCTTAATGAACCAAGCTTAGTGTGGAGAGTGCACTTATTCAAGGTTTTGTTACCTAGTGCAAAGTGTACAGTGATGGCAGTGAATTGAAGGGTTTCGAGAGCCCAAAGTTAGTATGAACTAGTGTTAAGACTCAAAGTTGCCTTTTTAGTTTGAGTTTTGATCAAAAATTTAGGTATTTGAACTTCCATGTATCTAGTTGTGATTTGGAAAGTTTGTTGAATTTATGAGCACATTTGGTATTTTCAATGATGGTGCTTGCTGTGTTATGCAGTAGCTGTCCAGCATCCTGTTCCTAGAGTGCATTGTGTCTAGAGGTCTCCTGTAACTTGGGTGCTTGTTTTAGCTCAGTTAATGCCATTATGTAGTGCATGGATGCATGTACACATAATACATGTAAAGTTGAAGCAAGTATGTGAACATTTGAGGATTGTTTTGCTATGTCTGTAAATGTGGTGCACAGGTTATCTAAGTGTGAATGAAAGGCTACTTGTTTGTAAATTCCACTTTGGCCACATGAAGTTACTAGATGCAAGAGAATGTAACTACTATGTGTATAGGACATGTATGGGATAACCTTGGAGGGCTTAACCCTTGTGAATGAAGTGTTTGCACACTTATGAGATTTGGTATGGGCAAAATGGTCATAAAGTGACTAGAATTTTGAGTCTGCACTCAAAGTTCTACATCTCCCTGTGTAGAATTAACCTTCATATAAAATTTTGACCACACCTAGAGCACATCAAGTGGTTTAACTGGGCTTTTTAATTTCTACATTTGGAGCCCTGTAGCCAAAGTTATCACATTACAAAATTGGCTAAGTTACTGTTCATTTGGTTAGAATTTTGTTACCGACTTCAATAATCCAGAACTTGGTCCATAGGTGGGCTATTGATATAAAACCAAATTTCATGGTTTGCTTTAAGTATCTACTTGATATTGAACCCAAGAGAACATAGGGGTACTATTGGGTTTCGGGAGCCAAACAGCGCAGCAAAATTTAACCGAAATCCTCCAGGATCCAAGTGAAACGGGGTAAACTGGGTGTTCGGAAATTTTCATACCTAATTTTTGGTTGAGATCTCTCACTCAACTGTAGAGTCAAATCACAAAACCTTAACAATTGACATGTTCAAGCTCTCTATGGTATCCACATGAGCCTCTCGGGATCACCACGCTTCCACCATGTCCCGGTAGATGCGTTTCTCTTGCGCTCGCAGTGCTAGCTTATGTCCTCCAAGGAATTGCATGAAAAGAGTGCGGCTGTCCTATTGGAAGGCTAGGGCAAGAAGACTAGTGAATTTCTCACTAAAAGTTGTATTTATAGTGAGACTCAACTTCCAGGCCTAATGGGTTTCAAAGCCATAATCCAATTAGGCTTTAATTTTGGGCTTAATAATGGCTCAACTTTTGGGCCCATTATTAATATGAAATATAAGTGAAACTATAACCCAAATAATTAGCCCATGCACTCTAATGATCCAAATAGCTCTATGTGTGTTACCCAATAGGCTCTTACCACGTTGGCAATGATCATAAATCACATTTATGATCATAAGCAATGAACGGTGTCTACAAACACATCATTGCTACCCAAGTGACAAGATTGTCGGTGATTCAACTAAACCTTTACGATCATCATCAATATATGCCATTGTCCCTTTGTCCAAGATATCAAGACTAAGCACGAGACATGGAATGTGTCACTCTCATATAGCCCAATCTTTGGTTTCTTGATTACCGAGTAGACCAACTTAAACTGATGACATTGATATCACATATCAACTCATCTGAGCATGGCCATGCATTTTTCTAAGTCTTACTCTATCAAGGGGCCCGAAGATATCACTCCCGTTATATGAGAGGGACAAATCCCATCTTGATCATACAAATCCCTCTGCATGATATGTGAAATACCCAATTGATACCATTTCGCATCTTTATTGTGCAACATGATGAGCCTGAGGCAGGGACTTCCGGTGAGGGAATGCTTGGGTGAGAGGTCTCCGGTGGGAGGAGGGCTGCAAGGGTTCAAAAAAGCAAGGGTCAGGAGTTCCCTGGAGTATTTTCCGGGGGAGGAACATCCGATGCCCAAGTCAATGCTTGGAAATGGAGAATAAGTAGGGAATGGACAGGTTTTCCCTTTTTTGAGTCGGATCCCCTTACCTGGGGCATTTCCCAATTATTTATAGGGAGGTGTATAGGAGAAGTCCGTTTGCTAGAGCCTGCCCAGATTGTGACACGTGTTCGGTCGGATATGGTCCGTACCTTGGGAGATGGGGGCCTCTAGCCTGCCATAGGCCGTCTGGTCAGGAGCTTAGGGTGGCGTGTCTGAGCGTGTCCGAGGGTGGCGTGTCAGGGACCGTATGAGGGTGGTGTAACAGAGGCTCCTCAGCTATTTTGTCGTACACCCACGTGCCCTTTCCTAGGGACTGAATTCCTTCAGAGTGCTGAACTTATTCGAGGAGGTGAGCTCCTTTGGAGGGAGGTCCCTTGTTTGCACGAGGCACCTTCGGTTAGGCTCTCCCGAGGTCAGGCTTGGGTACCTGATGATGGTACTTCGTGTGCGTACCCCTAGGGTGGCCCAAACAGTATCCAAAGGTGATTTTGGCCATGTGAGGTCGGTGTGATGTCACCCTCGGGGAGGGTGGTGACTTCTTTTGTCCGAAGTTGGTCCTTTTCGTTTCCTTAGGGTAGTGCCTATCCGACTTGTCCGAGGGTGCTGCGGCCCTCTCTTTGCCACAGTTTTGTCATGTCTGTTTCAACCGGAGCTGGTGCGCTGGCCAGGGGAGGCGTGCACACGCAGAGTCCTTCAGGGGACGATAGCCCTTCAGCTATCACATGCCCCCCTCCCCCCACGGAAAATCGAAGATTTTTCTTCGGTTTGAGGAGTTTCGGGAGCCTTTTTGTGGCAAGCGGTCCTTGATATTGTCACCATGATGGGCTTCCATCTGAAGTCTCCTTCTTCCTAGGAGGTAATTCCTCTAGCGTTTGAATGATGTCCCTGGCTCTTCTGCCGAGGTCATCGTTTGAGGTGCGTACTTCCACTGACCTTTCTGTCAGTGAACCGTTTTGTCTTCCCATTACATACGGGTGCGTTACTTCGGATGGGGTTATGTAGGCCTACCAGTTCTTAGGGTCATGCCCTCGTTTCTCATGTTGGCTTACGCATGGCAGCTGATGAGTGGCGAACAGTTACATCGGTTACATAAATTGCATTTCTTCATCTTCGGGGAGCAATAATGATGACACTTTGCCTACCCCCTTCGGCCTATATAAACCCCTCTTGCCTCAGACCTCTACTCTCTTTTCCTTTGCTCTTATTGCTCCAAATCTCCTTCTAGTCTTTTTTCTCCTGTCGGCAGCGGTTATAGTGGCGGAGCGATTTTTGACAACCCTTCACGACGGCGTCCAGGAATCCAGATTTCGGCAAAACTTTCAGTGGTTCTTTCTTTCCAAAGTTCTTCCTTCCTTCCGAAGTCGTTTGTTCCGAAGTTTTGTTTTTTCGAAGTCCTTCGGTTCTCCTTCTTTAGTTTTTCCGAAGTTACCTCTCTTCTCTTTGATAAATGTCTAACCCGACTTCTCTGATGTCCATCCGTCCTATTCCCGAGAGTTTTCTCCCCCTTGAGTCTCATCCATGGTGCACTACTTCGGAGAAAATAACAAAGTGGGTGGCGAAATTCTATCTCCCTACTTATGCCGTCCCGAGATTACCTACCTCGAGCACAAACGATTACATGGCCCATTCTGATGAGATCACTGTTTACCGAGCCCAACTGAAGTCTGGTCTTCGGTATCCTCCCCCGCGAATGGTGTGTGAGTTCTGTAGGTTTTATGGGATTGCCGTGAACCAGCTTCCTCCAAACTCTTATTCTTATTTCAATGCCTTTCTTTGCATGTGTGGGGTCTTTAAGATAAAGCACCATTTTCTTTTCTTCATGCAATATTACAAGCTCCACCCGGTCTCGAAGAGTGGCTTCTACTTATTGCTTCCTCGAGGATCCAAGAGCAAGAAGTACACCTTTACCTTTGGTATGAAGGACAGCTGGCGGGGGTGGCCAAAAAAGTTCTTTTTCCTGTCAGTTCCCGAAAGATGGAGCTACGTTTTGACCAGATGGACTTCAGGGGTGTTGAAGACTAACGTTGTTGACCCTTGGAAGCTGCTGACCTCTGGGTTGGCCGCGGAGTTTGACGAGCTCGACCGACGCATTCGGGCTGTTGTGGATTGGGACCTCGAGGTCCCTTCACGTTCCTTATACCCCTTTCCCATTAAGTGGGACCTTACGTCCGAAGAGGTCCTTCGGGAACTGGGGGTAATCCACGAGCACAAGTTCGACTTGAACCTACCTGTGCCTCTTCTCCCAGGAAAGAAGGCATGGTTGGTGATGCTTCTTCGGGCGGAGATCTCATACGAGGCTTTTGCCGAGAGTAAGTTATCTCCCAGGTTTAGATGCCTGTATTCCTTTTGGACTTAGAATGATGTTTTTTCCTTTTGCAGAGATGGGTGATCAATCTGCCAAGTTCTATAAGTCCCTTTTTTTTCGGTCAGGCTGAGAAGGGGGAGCAGACGCGGAGGAAGGCACCTGCGAAGAGGAAGAAGACTAGTGGGGGGCCATCAAAGGCAAAAAAAGCCAAAGCAGACGTCCTTCCCCCCCTCCCCCGAAGACGTCGTAGAGGTGCAGGACCAGTCGCTTGCCCAGTCTCTTGCCCATGCCGACCCATCTTTGAATCCTGCCCTTCTTAAGGTGCCTTTGAGTCTAGATACTGCAAATGAGACTTCGGTCGAAGGTACTTCACCTCAGGAGTTCAAGGAAAGCCGGAGAAGGAAGGGCAAAAACATTCCCGGTAAAGTCCGTGGGATGGACGATGCCGAGGATGCCGTCACTGAGGTTCCACCAGGTTCGTTCCTTAGCTGTCTCTCTATGAATTTTGGTGTTTTTGGAATCTACGATTTTATAGACGAATGGCTAAGGGATGTCGTACTAATGGAACTTCAGAGTGATCTTGCAGAGGAGGTGATACCTGCTCCTTGGGTGGAGGCCCATGCCCGGAAGAGGGCCCTTCGGGATAGCCATATCCCGAAGGACAAGGTACCGAGGGAGCCCTTCTGGTCTTTCACGGAGGACATGAACTTGTGCTTCGAGGACAGCCAGTTGATGGCTCCCCAAATGGCGAAGGGTGTGCTGACGAATGCCACCTTTCAGTCGCTCATCGCCGAATGCCCAAACGAGGAGATTCTCGAGGCGAGGATGAGCGAACACGCTACCCAACTATATTTCTTCTTTCTTTGTTTGGGGACTTAGAAAAAATTTTCTTCTGAGTTTTTGTTACCCTCTGACTCTTACTCGGGGCTTTCTTTTTTGCAGTTCCTAGCGTACAGTGGATATTTCCAAGCCTAGGTGGCAAAGCAGACTGAGGCTCGTTCTCGGTCCGAGACTTCACTGAGGTGGGGAAGGGAATTCTATTCCAGATACATCCTCAAGTACAATGAATTGGACAAAATTGCCAAGGAAGAGGTGGAGAATCTTCGGGCCGAGCTCCAGGAGAGTAAGAAGGAGCTCCTTGTCGACTTTTCGTCCAAGGTTGAGGACCTCGGCGCAAAGTGTGTCGTTCTCTCTTTAGAGAATGAAGTCCTTTGAAAGGAAAAGGCAGATGATGCTGAAAACCTTATGAAGGCACTTGCTTTGAACGCTGATCTCCAAGCCAAGGTCGATCTGTTGAGGATAGAGACCAAGAAGAAGAAGAAGAAGAAGGTCGAGAGGGAGGTTGCTGAGCTCACTTCTGACCTAGCGAATTTGAGTGCCGAGAAGGACCAGTCCGACCAGATGATTAAAGTGTCTTTCCAAGATGGTTTTTGTCTGGCGCATCAGCAAGACCTTTCTCGGCACCCCAAACTCAACCTCTCCTTCTTGGCTGCTTTGGATTTTCCCAAAGAGCCCAAGTGGATGTGGTTGAAGTTGGAGTATCTCAACCTCCTGCCAGTTGCACCCGTGCCTTCGGATGCTCCCATTCAAAAGAAAGATGCCAACGCCGAGGAGGTACCGGATGCTCAGGCTCAGCAATAGGCTTTTTCTTCTTTCTTTTTCTTGTAGTCTGCTCTTTTGTACCACTGCCTCTGAGCTATGAATGAAATTTTTTTTCAAAGGTTTGGCTAAGTTTTCGCTCTTTCCTTTGATCACCATCCTTTGGGAGCTTGTATGATTTTATGTGTGCGTCTTCAGCAAACATCGACGTTCAAAATCTTGCCTTCAGGAGGCTTCATATTGTTCCTCTTTTAGCAAAAATTTTCCAATACGTGAACCATTTCTCTTTTCCACACGTATGCCGCCGAGCCTTAGGCTTTGCTAGGAGCCCTTTCCAGCAACGTGATCATATTCGTATGCTTTTATTTACTGGTGATTTCGGAGAGGAGTAATCATAAGCTTTTCTTCAAAAAAAAATGTCTAAGTGTAGAATTTTTTCAAAGAATCTGAATGCCAAGTGTTTCTTAACTCTACTCCTTTGGCGTCGCCTAATTTATAGACCCCTAGGCGGATCTCCTTGAATTCGACCTTTCGGAAGATGAGGTCCCCTTTCTTGATTCCTTTTTTCTTCACGTGCGAGTTAGTAGCATCAGCTACTCTTTGTTGAAAAGCCTTCCTCCTGAGTTCGGCCATTTCCCGATGTTCTTTGGCAAGATCTAATTTTTCCCTCAAGCCAAGGTTGTTTCCATCTTCGTTGAACACCTGTATTCTTACTGAAGGCTGTATAACCTCAATGGGAATAATGGCTTTTGTACCGACCATGAGTGAAAAAGGAGTTTCTCTCGTGGCCCTTCTAGGAGTTGTGCGATAGCTTCATAGTACACTTGGGAGTTCCCCTGGCCATTTCCCCTTTGCTCCTTTTAGCCTTCTCTTCAGAGCCTCTTTTATTGTCCTATCGGATACCTCGACCTGCCCATTAATTTGGGGATGGGCTACCAGGGCAAAGCGTACTTTTATGCCGAGGTTAGTCATGAATTCTCGGAACCCTTTATCGGTGAACTGGGTACCATTGTCGGGCACTATTATCCTTGGTATGCCAAATTGACAAATGATGTTCTTCCAGACGAACTTTTGGGTATCCTTCACTAAGATCGATGCCAAAGGCTCTATTTCAATCCACTTAGTGAAGTAGTCTACTGCAACTATGCAGAACTTCACTCCCCCGGGGGCGCTTGGGAGAGGTCCGATAAGGTCAATACCCCAGACGGCGAAGGGGCAAGGGTAATTTGCCGAAGTTATCTTCTCTAAGGGTAACCTCTGGATGTTGGCGTGTCTTTGGCAATTGTCACATTTTTTAACAAATTGCCTTGCATCCTTTCTTATGGTAGGCCAAAAGTAACCTTGGTGAAGTAGTACTCCTGCGAGGGCATTTGTTCCTATGTGGGAACCACAGGCTCCCTCATGAACTTCTTCGAGGATTGTTCTGACATCCCCTTCACTTATGCACCTCTGTAAGAGGCTTGCATACCCCTGTCGGTATATTTCCTCCCTGATGAGGAAGTATCTCCCAGAGCATTTTCGCACTTTTGCGGCCTCGGTAGGGCCTTCAGGTAGTGCCCAATTTGCAAGGTATTTCTTGATGGAATCTTGCCATCCTTCTCCCGAGGTTGGCACGCACATTATCTCTGTGCTGGGTTGACTCAGCACCTCGGTGTGTTCTTTGGACTTGGCCAGAGTGTCAGCTTTAGCATTAGCTCTTCGTGGCACATTTTCTACGTGTACCGAGTCAAACTCTTTAATGAGTTTCTTGATGAGATCATGATATTTGGCCAAGGTTGGATCCTTTGCAGCGTAATCTCCCGTCATTTTTCGGACTACTAGCTGTGAGTCACTGTGGGCCTTAAGGTTTCTCACACCAACCTTTCTGGCCAGTTTTAATCCTGCTATGAGGGCTACATATTCGGCGATATTATTGGTGACATTGAAACCGATTTTGATGGATTTGGTGGCTTCCATACCTTCGGGACCTCGGAGAATCACTCCAACGCCTTGGTGTTCGGTGCCTGAGGCACCATTGACAAAGAGTTTCCACTCTGGTTCAACTTTATCAGGTCTTCTGAGGTGATTTTAGCAATCTCGATTTTTGGAACTTCGGCGATGAAGTCAGCCAATGCTTGGGCTTTTATTCCCTTTCATGGCTCATAAGTGATGTCGTATTCCCCAAGCTCGATACACCATTTTGATAGCCTTCCCGAATGCTTTACCTTCTTCAATATGTCATGAAGAGGTAGGCTACTTCGAACAATGATGGTGTGTCCTTGAAAGTAGGGCCCTAGCCTCTTACCTGCGAGTACTAAGGCATAAATGGCCTTTTGAAGCAATGGGTACCTGACCTCGGTGCCGTGCAAGGACTTGCTTACATAATATACTGGCCACTACCTTCTACCCTCTTCTCTCACTAGGACTGAACTCACAGTTTTTTCAGTGACGGCGAGGTAAAGGATGAAAGGCTCTCCTTCCCGAGGTTGCCGAAGTGTTGGTAATTGGGTTAGGTAGCTTTTAAGCTCATCCCAAGCTTTTTGACATTCTTGGTTCCAAGGGTGCTCCTTGGTTCCGGTGTTGCCTTTGCTTTTGGTTGCTTTGGTAAGCACCTTGAAGAATGGTCAACATCAGTCACCGTACCTGGAAATGAATCTACTAGGAGAAGTGATACTTCTGGCGAGCCTCTGTATATCTTTAGTGGTTGCAGGTGTTCGGACTTCTAACAAGGCTTTGACCTTTACGGTGTTGGCATCTATTCCCCTTTCTGACACCATAAACCCGAGGAACTTTCCTGCGTTTACTCTAAACACGCACTTCTCGGGGTTAAGGCGAATGTCAAACTTCTGAAGTCGTTGAAAGGTTTCGTCTAAGGTCAAGATATGATTACTAGGCATTCTGCTCTTCACTATCATATCATCGACATATGCTTCCATGTTCCTCCCGATCTGGAAGTCGAACACTTTATTCAACAACCTCTGATAGGTAGCCCCTGCGTTCTTAAGCCCAAAGGGCATCCTGACGTAGCAGTAGGTACCAACTTTGGTAGTGAAGGTGGTTTTTTCTTCATCTTCAGGGTTCATGCGAGTTTGATGATACCTGCTGAAGGTATCGAGGAAACTGAGAAGACCATACTCGGCGGTTGAATCCACCAATTGGTCTATGGTTGGCAAAGGGTAGGAGTCTTTTCGACAGGCATCATTCAGGTTCTGAAAATTGATGCACATTTAGAGCTTTTCACTCCCTTCTTTTGTGGCGATAACCACGTTGCTAAGCCATTTAGGGTATTTAACTTCCCTTATTACCCCTGCCTCCATCAGGTGCTTAACTTCCTTTTTAATGAAGGAGTTCTTATGAACCGACAAGTTTCATTTTTTCTGCCAAACCGGCCTTGTGTTAGGGCGTACTTTAAGTCTATAGTGGATTATGCTGAGGCCAACCTCAGGCACGTCTTTCGAAGAGTAGGTGGATAGATCTTTGTTCATTAGTAAGAAAGATACAAGCCTATCTTTGTCATCCTTGGCCAATTTTTTCCCACTCGGGTGTTCCGGCCGGGGACCAGCTCTACATCTTCTGTTTCTACTTTTTCCAACTCTTCTACTCCCTCCTTAGCTGTCTTTTCGCCTATCATGGAGGCTCCTTTAGTAGTCGAAGTCTGTACTTGGACCTTCGCTGGGCTTTGTCTAGCCTTGGTTAAGACCCTCCTGACCTCGAATTGGTCATTGAAGATTTCTGCATCTCCTTCTTCAGTTGCAAAGGTGACTGTTAGGTACTTTACATTCGGGTGGATGTGGAGATTGCCTTGAGTTTGCCTTCCAAGGATGGCGTTGTATGATGATGGAACGTCAATGACGATGAACATCATCATAACGGAGGCGAACAACTCCTCCTGACTCTGAGGTGAGGTCCCTTTCAACATTAGGGGTAGATCGATATATCCAAGGACGGGGAGCTCGGATGGCCTAACCCCGTAGGTGGGGGATTTGACTGTGTTGAGTTCACCTTTTGAAATGCCTAGGTTAGGTAGTAGGTGTGAGAAGATGACGTCAGTGTTGGAGCCGTCGTCCAGAAGTACTCTCTTGATGTCCCAACTCCCTATCCTTGCCATGACAAGGAGTAGGTCATCGTGGGGGTACTTCACAATGGACCCATGGTTCTGAACAAGCCTTTTCAGCGAGTTCTCAAACTCTATTATGGAGATTTTTTTTCTCTTTCTTTTCCTTTCAGCCGAGGGTATCCCTGTAGTGATGGTTTGTATGACCCCTGCTGATTGTGGAAGAGTTTTTTGAGGACCTCGGTCCCAACGTCTGTCAGAGTCATATTCCTTCTCGTCCCCCCTTCTTTGTTCTCCCTTTCTCCCCTTCGGAGAAGGTATTCGCAAGTACCGGCGAAGTTGGCCTTGCTTTATTAGAGACTCAATGTACTTCCTCAGTTGGAAACAGTCTTCGGTGTCATAGCCATGATCTCAATGGAATTGGCAGAACTTCTTCATGTTCTTCTTGTTTTCCGAAGTCATGGCCTTTGGCCTTGGAACAATAGTCCCTTGCCTTTCTAAGGCCATGAGAATGCTGGCCCTCGTGGCATTCAAGGGAGTGAACGTAACTGGCCTTTTACCCCTTTGTTTTTGGGGCCTTCCTCCAACCTCATTTTGGTGACGATGCTGGTGGCTTGGTCCTCCGGCCCGAGGGTGTTCCACCTTAGGTCCTCCCATTCTGAGTTCTTCGGCCGTCATATGCTATTTGGCCCTTCTGTAGAACTCCCCGAGAGTGTCTGGGGGGTCCTTGGAGAACTTATAAAAGAGCTGGGAGTCTCTCTGAAGTCCTTTTATCATAGCGAGGATGTAAATATCGGGCCGAGAGTTAGGCACGCTTAGTGCTTCTCAGTTGAACCTTTCGACGTAGTCGCAAATGGTTTCCCCACTTCACTGTGCTATGTCGAACATCTGTACCGGCATCTTGGCTGTTGGCCTGCTACCAATGAATTGTTGGGTGAAGGTAGTAGACAGTTCCTAGAAACTCAGCAAGGTTCCGTGGGCCAGGGAGTTATACCATGCCGTTGCTGGACTAGAGAGGGTCACCTCAAAACATTTGCAGAGGGTAGCGTCATCTGTGCCGTGGAGCACCATGCTTCACTTGTACTTTGTCAGGTGCACCTGGGGGTCACTACGCTGGTCATAGGTTTCCAAGCATGGCACCCTGAAGTCACTAGGCATGGGCGCCTCCACCACTTGCCGTACAAAGGGTGACTCTTCTCCGGTATAAGTGTCGAACAATCTTGACCATACTAGTTTTCGGGAGATCTGCCTCTCAACCTTTTCCAGTCTTCCAAGCATATTTTCCATGAGGGTGGCTGTGTTAGGTTCCCCTTGTTGCCTGGTGGTTGCCGGCAATGGTGAACTTCTTCTCCTTCTTAGAGAGTAACTTCGGCGGAGAGGAGACTGGGACCTTCGGTACGGGGACGAACTCCACCAACAGGAGGTCCTAGTCTCCTTTGGGGCCCTTTCTCTGGTGGGTCGTACCCTAGGGGGCACGTCCTCCATAGAAGATGCATCGTGAGAGCCCTCACTCCTGGAACTCTGGTGGGTGGACCTCGAGCTTCTCTCCTGGCGTGCTGCCTATGGGGAGGTCCTTCTGACCGGAAGAGGATGGGGCCACCTCTAAACGATTTGCTGAGTCATTTTCATGATAATGGAGCGCTGGAAGTCTCGTAAGAAACCTAACGTCACTGTTAGAGGGCGGTCATCCTCCAGCGTAGAAGTCTCTATAGTGGGCTGCTTGGTCGCCAACTGAGCCTCCGGCGTAGAGGGGGACTTCGGGAGCCCCTTGTCTTTGGAATGCCGAGTCTCCACGACGGTGACCTAGGAAAGGGTTCCCACAGACAGTGCCAAATGATGCCCTTCCGTATCTTCATTGTGCAACATGATGAGCCTGAGGTAGGAACTTCCGGTGAGGGAATGCCTGGATGAGAGGTCTCCAGTGAGAGGAGGGCTGCAAGGGCTCAGAAAACCAAGGGTCAGGAGTTCCCCGGAGTATTTTTCGGGGGAGCAACCTCTGATGCCCAAGTCAGTGCTGGGAAATGGAGAATAGGTAGGGAGTGGAAAGGTTTTCCCATTTTTGAGTCGGATCCCCTTACCTGGGACGTTTCCCGAATATTTATAGGGAGGTGTACAAGAGAAGTCCATTTGCTAGAGCCTGCCTAGATCGTGACACGTGTTTGGTTGGATGTGGTCCATACCTCAGGAGAGGGGGGCCTCTAGCCGGCCATAGGCTGTCTAGTCAGGAGCTTAGGGCGGTGTGTCAGAGCGTGTCCGAGGGCAGCGTGCCGGTGACTGTACGAGGGCGATGTGTCAAGGCTCCTCGGCTATTTTGTTGTACACCCACATGGCCTTTTCTGGGGACCGAATTTCTTCGGAGTGCTAAGCTCATTCGGGGAGGTGAGCTCCTTTGGAGAGAGGTCCCACCTTCGGTTGGGCTTTCCTGAGGTCAGGCTTGGGTACCTGATGATGGTACCTGAGGGTGGCCCAAACAGTATCCAAAGGTGGTTTTGGGCATGTGAGGTCGTCGCGAGGTCACCCTCAGGGAGGGTGATGACTCCTTCTGTCCGAAGTTGGTCCCTTGGGTTTCCTGAGGGTAGTGCTTATTCAGCTTGTCCGAGGGTGCTGCGGCCCTCTCTTTGCCGCAGTTTTGTTGTGTCTGTTTCGACCAGAAGTGGTGCGCTGGCTAGGGGACACATGTGGAGTCCTTCAGGTCTATCACCAATGACCTCTTTCAAGTTCACTCAATTACAAGCAACAAAGGAAAGTATCAAAGTATGCGACTCACATATAGGGAACCCTAATGATCTTAAGTCGAAGGACTACATATACCATGATCACTATAAGAATCACTTATGACACTCATATAATTATCCATGTAGTGTTCTCATGGTGGGTCGGTCCAGTACACAAGTTCTCCAACTTGTACCCATATGTAGACTGTTGGGTTTCGGGAGCCAAACAGCGCAGCGGAATTTAACCGAAACCCTCCAGGATCCAAGTGAAACGGGGTAAACCGGGTGTTCGAAAATTTTCATACCTAATTTTCGATTGAGATCTCTCACTCAACTGTAGAGTCGAATCACAAAACCTGAACAGTTGACGTGTTCAGGCTCTCTATGGTATCCACACGAGCCTCTCGGGATCACCACGCTTCCACCACGTCCCGGTAGATGCGTTTCTCTTGCGCTCGCAGTGCTAGCTTGCGTCCTCCAAGGAATTGCAAGAGAAGAGTGCGGCTGTCCTTTTTGGAGGCTAGGGCAAGGTGACCTGCGAATTTCTCACTTAAAAGTTGTATTTATAGTGAGACCCAACTTCCAGGCCTAATAGGTTTCAAAGCCCTAATCCAATTAGGATTTAATTTCGGGCTTAATAATGGCTCAACTTTTGGGCCCATTATTAATACGAAATTAAAGTGAAACCATAACCCAAATAATTAGCCCATGCACTCTAATGATCCAAAATACTCTATGTGTGCGACCCAATAGGCTCTTATCACGTTGGCAATGATCATAAATCACATTTATGATCATAAGCAATGAGCGGTGCCTAGCAACACATCATTGCTACCCAAGTGACAAGATTATCGATGATTCGACTATACCTATATGATCATCACCGATATATGCCATTGTCCCTTTGTCCAAGATATCAAGACTAAGCACGAGACATGGAATGTGTCACTCTCGTATAGCCCAATCTTTGGTTTCTTGATTACCGAGTAGACTAACTTAAACTGATGACATTGATATCGCATATCAACTCATCCGAGCATGGCCATGCATTTTCTAAGTCTCACTCTATCAAGGGGCCCGAAGATATCACTCCCGTTACATAGGAGGGACAAATCCCATCTTGATCATACAAATCCCTCCGCATGATATGTGACATACCCAATGACCTCCTTCAAGTTCACTCAGTTACGAGCAACAAAGGAAAGTATCAAAGTATGTGACTCACATGTAGGGAACCTTGATGATCTTAGGTCGAAGGACTACATATACCATGATCACTATGAGAATCACTTATGACACTCATATAATGATCCATGTAGTGTTCTCATGGTGGGTCGGTCCAGTACACAAGTTCTCCAACTTGTACCCATATATAGACTACATATCTCATATTAGTCTCCACATATGCTAGTCGTTATGTATTATTGCAACCCGCTCCACAATAATACTAGACCAGGGACTTTTAAGAATATCATTATTCTAGGGTTACAATTATGTTTGTTAAGTTACGCAGGAACAAAAACAACAAACATAATTGCTGGATTAATGCCTTAATAAAATATCATGACTCAATGTGCAAAAATACAATCATCTCATGATTGGCTTTTGGGCACAACACTAACAATCTCCCACTTGCACTAAAGCCAATCATCCATGTATCTAATACCGATGGACCTAGAATGGCTATCATGCTTTTGCTGCGTAAGGGGCTTTGTCAGTGGATCAGCAATGTTGCTATCTGTCGAAGTCCTGCATATCCTTACATCACCCCTCTCGATGATCTCCCTGATGAGATGATAGCGTCGGAGTATGTGTTTGGATCGCTGGTGAGATCGAGGTTCCTTAGCCTGTGCGATTGCTCCATTATTGTCACAATAGAGCTCTATCGAGTCGACAATGCTTGGAACCACTCCAAGTTCAGTGATGAACTTCTTGATCCAAACTGCCTCCTTTGCAGCATCAGAGGCGGCAATGTACTCAGATTCTGTTGTAGAGTCAGCTACTGTCTCTTGCTTTGAACTCTTCCAGCTCACAGCACCACCACCAATACAAAACACATAACCAAATTGCGATCTAAAATCATCCTTATCGGATTGGAAGCTTGCATCGGTGTAACCCCTTACAACGAGCTCATCTTCACCTCCAAAGACCAAGAATGCATCCTTAGTCCTTCGTAAGTACTTAAGGATGTTCTTAACAGCTGTCCAGTGACTCTCACCGGGGTTCGATTGGTACCTACTCGTCATGCTCAAAGCATATGAGACATCGGGACGAGTACATATCATGGCATACATGATAGATCCAATTGCTGAGGCATATGGAATCTTACTCATGCGCTCTCTCTCCTCGGTTGTACTCGGACACTGAGATCTAGAAAGAGTGATACCATGTGACATGGGCAAGAATCCTTTCTTGGAATCTTGCATGCTAAACCTCTTTAGCACCTTGTCAATATATGTACTTTGACTTAGGCCAAGAAGCTTTCTAGATCTATCTCTATAGATCCTGATGCCTAACACATAGGCTGCTTCACCCAAGTCCTTCATAGAGAAACATTTCCCTAGCCAAGTCTTCACAGACTGTAGCTCAGGAATGTCATTCCCGATGAGTAGTATGTCATCCACATACAACACCAAGAAGACAATAGCGCTCCCACTAACTTTCTTGTAGACACAAGGTTCATCTTCATTTTTGATAAAACCAAACTCTTTGATTGCATCATCAAAATGAAGATTCCAACTTCGAGAAGCTTGCTTCAGTCCATAAATGGACCTTTGCAACTTGCACACTTTATTGGCATTCTCAGGAGTGACAAAACCCTCAGGTTGTGTCATGTACACATCCTCAAGTAGCTTTCCATTTAGGAATGCAGTTTTGACATCCATTTGCCATATCTCATAATCATAGTGTGCAGCAATAGCAAACAAAATTTGGATGGATTTAAGCATAGCAACTGGTGAAAAAGTTTCATCATAGTCAATACCATGAATTTGCTTGAAACCTTTTGCAACCAATCGTCCCTTAAAGGTAATCACATTACCATCCATGTCAGTTTTCTTCTTGAAAACCCATTTGCACCCTATGGGTTTTACCCCTTCAGGTGGGTCAACCAAAGTCCATACTTGGTTTTCATACATGGATTCCATCTTGGATTTCATGGCCACTAGCCACTTCTCAGAGTCAGGCCCTGACATAGCTTGTTGGTAGGTTGTGGGCTCATCCTGATCCATGAGCATCACATCACCGGTGTGAGTCATGAGAAATCCATATCTCTCGGGCTCACCCCGAATCCTACTAGACCTACGTGGGCTCTGTGCTACAGGAACAGACTCTCGACCAACATCTTGCGGTGTCTGTTCAGGTGTAGTAGCTGGTTACTTAAACTTAACAAGATTACCTAATGTGTGGTAGCCTAATGATTTCCTTCCTTTCTGCCATGGTGTGCATAAAATGTGAATATGTGTGTAATGGTTGGACCAATATGCATGCAATTACATAGTGGCCAAGAGGGCCACTTGGGTTTGCACACTAAGGGTATTGTTCTGATGCGCTATAGAACATACTAAACCTAGGAGTTTTAAATGCACAATTTTAGCACTATAAATGGACTACCTAGAGTGGGTAACAAAACACCCTTATTACCGTTAGTGATGCTCTATGTCATTGTTCGTGTTACTAACCATGGATTCTTTGTATTAAGCTCATTGGTCCACATTTTGCCCACATTTTTTTACCATTTTTCAAGCCATAGCCAACCTCCCCCATGATGGGGTAACTCTACAATTTCACCCTTTGACTTAACTCAAAAGCTTGAACATCTTAAGGTTTACACTAGGACATTTAGGTCATTGATGCCTTCAGGGTTTTTGTTGTCCAAACTTGTCTTTTATAAGTAATTTGGTCCTCCAATAGCACTTTCATACCATTCATGTCCTTCCGATAACTCTCTAAAGCTATTTCTTGAGAGTTTTGCAATCAAGTACTAGAATTTCCAAAACCTTACAAAAAGGTCCATACGTTTTTTGACAAACAAGCAATCCTTAAGGCTTTTCTTGGAGGCCAAGTTACCATCTTAGAACACTTTTAAGTAGGTGTTGATCATTCCCTTTACCCCTGACACTTCAATCACTATGATGAGAATTACACAAGATAATGGTTTTGTTTAACTATTATGCCACACTTTGTAATTCTCCCATTTTTGTGAGGTGGTAACAGTTTTACCTGAGTAAGATAGATATATTAGGAACCTTGCCTTACTGCTTGGCCAAGGCCAAAAATGCAAGATAAATGCATTAAAAAAAAGAGGGCTTAAGTGAAAATATGGACTATCATGAGTAGAAATACCTGAGGCTTATCGGGTTTGTTTGTGGAAGTAAAATGGCTTAGGTTGGTGGCGGTAAGAAACAAAGCTAGAGGCTAAAATGAACATCTATTTGGGTGTTAATTAAGATGTGAAAATTTCATGAAGGGATCGAAATGTGCCATGCAAAAAGTAAGCTTACTCGGGCTAGCATTAGCCCTATTTTTGCACCATTTAGCAGCTAACTGGATTGCATGCTTCCACTTAAGTCAAAAATCCTAATTTCATTTCAAAGCTCCATTTGTGAGTCAATGCTTGCGTTCTTGATGAAGGAGGTTTGGGTTCTTGGTGATTCCATGACAAATTGTGATACTTGGAGCTTGAATTGAAGAATCATGCTCACATTTGGTGTTCTCGGCCAAAGGCGACCAAGTAAGGTTGAGTTCAGAGCTTGATATTGAAGAATTGAGCTTAGTTAAGAGCGTAAGGTAAAAAATTGGTAAGGATTCACTAAGTTCTACTTGATTTTGATATTGTTCGATGTTCAACTAGATATTAGGCATCTAGGTGATAGTATTCTTAAGCTAAATGAGCTTGGACTTCCATAGGGGTATGTGGTTACCTCCGGGTATAATTGATTGGTTACTAGCTAGTTTCCTATAAGCAAGTACTAAGGTTCTTCACGGGTAGTCCAACCTTTAAATAAGCTTGGAGCTCTAGTGGAATGGGGCATAAGGGGGAAGTTTTACGGATTGGAAATATTGTACTTGCTAGATAGGCTATTGGCCGAGATTGAACAATGTGTGTGGTTTGTGAGTTGTGTGCTTTGATGCTTTGATTGTGCTTGCTAAGCATTTCTAGTTGTAGATGTTATGTATATGTTGTTGTATATACTTGTGTTTCGGTGTTTTCATGTCTTTGTTGCAGGTTAAGCATGAATATAGGAGGTTAAGTCTTCGGACTTAACTAAATAAGCTCTAATGGGTTGATTGAAATCCTCACTGGGTTATATAACTCATGCCCTATTTATATATGTGTTTCAGGAATGGGATTTGAGCTTGATTAGCTTGTGTATACTGAGCTTGCTTTCGGTTATGCAAAGGTATGTACTAAACCGAGAAGGTTGGCTCAATACGTGCTTAAAGCAAGTCTTGTATATCTTGGCAGACTCATGTGTTTGAGTTTTTACAGGCTTGTGTGTAGTTTGTGGTACAAGTTTAGAACTATGGATGCATGCCCATGGGCTTTAGTTTTGCGGTTTGCTCTTTTGAGCATAGGTCTAGTTGTGGGAATCTTTCTGCAAACCTTGATATTGTACTACACTTTCAAAGTGGCTTTTGGGTACTTTTAAGTACATGAGTATGTAAAGAATAATTAAGTGATGTTTTGTATTTTGAGTGCTCTTGGTGGTGTTCCATGGACTTAAGCACTTGTATGATGTATATAAATGTGGATGAGGCCTCGGATGGCTTATGACTTTTGTGTATGTGTTATGAATAGAACCCTAAGTTTGTGTTAAGAAATCTTGTGCACTTTCGGTTATGAACCATATTTGGTGCTAAACTTCCTTCGAAGCTGTTGTTGCATGAGACATGGAAAAACTTATGATTTCAAACTCTAATGTATATGGGCTTCTTGGTTACCATGCATTATGAATACACAATTAAGGAGTACACATGAAACACTTATATGAAAAAACTACCAAATCTTGCCTTGTGAAGCAAGTAATGACCTAAAGTTACTTAGTTAGCCTCCTGGGGCACCTTCCAGGCCTTAGCCAGATGAGTAAAAATTATGTGCAAGTGTGAGAGAAATTGCCGAACCATAAGATTACTTATAAACCATTATAACTGAAACAATTGAACATAAGTTCTAGTGCTTTGGTTGCACAGTTGACTAGCACTATAAGTGCATAGGCTGGGGTCTGTGTGGGGTGTGACAAGACTTGTACACGTGAGCTATCCAATTTGACAGAACATTGATCTGTACCTTAGGAGGGACATCTCCAATCGGTGTAGGTGGTAATTCTCTTTCCCAAAATCAAGGGGCGTGGGGGTGGTATTTTCTAGTGCCTCCTAGGGGGTTGAGTGTTTGTTGGTTTCCTGCAAGGCCTTTCTAGGGTTCTCCAAAGCTATGAGCATCTTCGGGAGTTATGCTTGTAGCTAAGGGTGTTACCCACTCTGAGGTAGTCCAGTTATGGTGCCGAAACTGTGCATTTAAACTCCCAGGTTTGGTGTATCCTGTAGGTCATCATAACAACACCCCTAGTGTACAGACTCAAGTGACCCTCTTGAGCACTATGTGAATACATGCGTATTGGTCTAACCATAACACACATATTTACATTTATGCACACTATGGCAGCTAAGAAGGAAAACACTAGCACAAGTCTTAGTTTTGGCTTCCGCACATTAGGCAATCTTCTTAAGTCCTAGTGACTAGGTACTACACCTGTAACTTCCAGTAATAAAATGTATCATTCTAGCCACATACCACCCTGATCTCTTTGCTCCATTAACAAGTGGAGACATAGAGCAAACCAAGGAATTTTGTTTTACATCAATAGCCCACCTATGGACCAAGTTATAGATTTTTTAAGTTGGTTACAAAATTCAGACCAAATGAACAGTAACTCAGCCAAATTTGCAACATCATATCTTTGGATACAGGGCTCTAAATCCAGAAATTCGAAATCCTAGTTAACCCCCAAGATGTCCTCTAGGTGTGGTGAAAATTTCAAACCAATATTCATTCTACACAGGGAGCTATGAAACTTTAGGTCCAGAGTCGAAATTCTGGGAACTTTTGGACCATTTTGCCCATACAATTTTTCCAAACCATGCACACACTTCATTCACAAGGGGAAAGCCCTCCAAGGCTGTCCCACATATGTCCATTACACATAGGAATTACATTCCCTTTCTTTTAACAACTTTATGTGGTCAAAACAGAATTTACAAATAAGCAGCCCATCATTCACACTTAGGCAGCTTTGCACCACATCACTTACATAGCCAAAACATTACTCAAATGTTCTCATACTTGTATCATTTTACATAAACTACATGTAAATGCATACATTCACTAAAATATGGTCTTAACTCAGATAAATACGCACCCTAGGTTACATGAGGTCCTGAGACACAATGGACTCCAAAAACAGGATGCTGGACGGCTGCTGCACAACACAATAAGTACAACTATTAAAGATTCCAAATGTGCTCCTAAAATCACCAAACTTTCCAGATCATAACTATACATATGGAAGTTTATGTACCAGAAATTTCAGATCAAAACTCAAACCACAAAGGTTAGTTTGAAGGTGATCATTCAGCTGGACCTGAAATGACAGAATTGAGGGGAGTAAGTTTCATTGAGAAACTTAGTAAGGGTAGCACTTGGATTCAATAGGCAATGTAACCATCATTAAAACCTGCATCCAAAGACACTAAAACACAAAAACCACAATGCATATATACAAGATATAGCAACCAAATGCAGCAGCCAAACACAAACAACAAACACATGAAATGTGGCAGCAACATATACCATAGGTTAGTCCATAAAACACATAATAAACATAACCAAATCACTATGGCAGCCCTCCTCAAGCTAATGCTTGGTCTTAGGAGGATTTTAAAACTAGTTAGTACTAACTTTTGGGCTCTAGAAACCCAGAAATTCGCTGCCATCACTGTGCACTTCACACTAGGTCACAAAACCTTCAATAAGTGCACTCCCCTCACTAAGCTTGGTTCATCAAGCACATGGCTCTCTTCCAAGCTTAGCCCTAGCTCCATGGATGTTTGAAAATACAGAAAACAACCCATGAGAGCAAGAGAACCCTTACCTTGATGGGTATGCTGAAATTGGAGCTTGATCCTAGGTGCACTCAAGCAATAGCACCAAATAGCTTCCAATTGTGCTTCCTTGACTTCAATTGCAAGTAGTTTTGAGTTTGAAGGTATGGTGGCTATGGAGGAAGTGTGGAGGAGAGGGCTGGCTTTCTTTTTGCTGGTGGAGGCCGAAATTTAGAGAAGCAAAGGTGGTCTTGACTACTTAAATAGTCAAAAGTACACTAAACACACTTAAGTAGTCTTAACCTTGTCTTATGTCATTTTCCTTGCTACAAGACTATGGTTTCTTAGTCTTAATCTCTTGGCCCACATTTGACCATCCTTATCTTCCTTTAGCAGCCCTCCTTATGTGGGATAACCCCACAAAACTTCCATTTGACTTAAGTCATAGACATACACATCTTAAGGCCTACATTAGAACACTTAGGTCCTTTATGCCTTTTTGTGTTTTCTTTGTCCTTAGTTGTCTTCCATAAACAATTTGGTCCTCCAATAGCACTTTCATACCATTCATATCCTTCCCATAACTCTCCAAATCTCTTTTGTGAAAGTTTTACAATTGAGTACCCGAATTTTCAAAATCTTACAAAAAAGTCCATAGGTTGCTTGACAAACAAGCAATCCTTAAGGCTTTTCTTGGGGACCAAGTTACCAACTTGGAACACTTTTAAGGAGGTGTTGATCATACCTTTTACCCCCCACACTACAATCACTATGGTGAGAATTACACAATATAATGGTTTTTAGCCATTATGACACACTTGTAATTCTCCCATTTTGTGAGGTGGTAACAATCCTCCCCCCCTTAAAAATTTTGGTCCTCCAAAATAGCCTTTAGCTTCGGGTATTCTTCAGGATACCTTTCCATAAGGTCTTTTTCAGTTTCCCAGGTTGCTTCTCTTTCAGAGTGGTGTGACCACTGAACTTTAACCATGGGAATATGTTTGTTTCTTAACCTTCTGGTATCCTTGGCTAAGATAGCTATAGGTTTCTCTTCATATGTCAAGTTAGGTTCCAACTGTATGTCTTCCACTACAATAGCATGCTTTGTGTCCAATAGACACTTCTTAAGCATACTGATGTGAAAAACATTATGAACACTTGACATGCTTGGCGGTAGAGCTAACCTGTATGCTACCTTGCCAACTCTGTCCAAGATCTCATAAGGACCGATGTATCTTGGAGCTAACTTGGTTCTTTTGCCAAATCTGACAGTGCCTTTGGTTGGTGCAACTTTCAGCCAAACATTGTCACCAACCTCAAATTCCAAGTCTCTCCTTCTTTTGTTCACATAGGCTGTGGTCCTTTCATTGGCTGCCTTTAATCTCTCTTGAATTTTCTTGATTTTGGCAGTAGTCTCTTCAATAATTTCGGGACCCAACTCTAGCCTGTCTGAGGCTTCCACCCAACAGTGGGGTGTCATGCACCTTCTTCCATATAATGCTTCATAAGGTGCCATGCCAATGGTGCTTTGGTAACTATTGTTATATGAGAATTCCACCAATGGCAAGTGTTGGTCCCATTCACCTTTGAAATCCAACACACAGCTCCTGAGCATGTCTTCCAGTATCTGTATCACCCTTTCAGATTGCCCATCTGTCTGAGGATGATAAGCAGTACTCAGGTGGATTTTGGTTCCTAGTGCTTTATGAAAAGCACTCCAAAACCGAGCTGTAAATCTTGGATCTCTATCAGATACAATGGAGTCTGGCACTCCATGTAGTCTCACTATCTCCTGGACATACATCTGGGCTAACTTCTCCAAGGAGTCTGTGAGTTTCATAGGTAAGAAGTGGGAACATTTGGTTAGCCTATCCACAATGACCCAGATTGTATCATGCCTTAATCTTGTCATAGGCAACCCAGTCAAAAAGTCCATGGTTATGTTGCCCCACTTCCTCACTGGTATAGGTAGAGTCTGTAGGATACCAGCTGGCTTCTGGTGCTCTACCTTTACCCTCTGGCATGTGGCACATTTGGAGACATAAGTAGCTATGTCTCTCTTCATATGTGGCCACCAGAAGTGACTCTTCAAATCTTTATACATTTTCTCACTTCCTGGATGGATGTTCAACTTGCTTATGTGAGCTTCTTCAAGTATTTCATCCCTGAGCTTTGCTCCTTTAGGCACATATATTCGGTCCTTGAAGTACAGTAATCCTTGCTTGTAGGCAAAGGATTGATACAAGGAACCTTTTTCCTCTCCTGAGATCTTTTTTAGATCAGGATCTGTCTCCCCCTGTGCCTTTTTGGCTTCTTCAATCCATCCAGACTGAATTGTCAATGTGTAAATTTGGGCTTCCTCCCACTTATACCATTTATTCCATAGGCATAGCAGACTATTTTGCTCATCATGATCAGCTAAGGATCCTCCTTTCAAAAGTCCTGTGTACTTCCTGCTCAAGGCATCTGCTACTAGATTGCCTTTGCCCTCTGTGTACTGTATACTACAGTCATAGTCCTTGATGTACTCTAACCATCTCCTTTGCCTTATGTTCAACTCTTTCTGAGTGAACAAGTACTTTAGGCTCTTATGGTCAGTGTAGATCACAAAGGAACTACCCATCAAGTAATGCCTCCATTGCTTTAGAGAAAAAATCACTGCTGCCAGTTCTAGATCATGGGTAGGATAATTTTGCTCATGGGGTCTTAACTGCCTTGACCCATAAGCAATGACATTTCTGTCTTGCATAAGCACACAACCTAACCCGGATCTAGATGCATCTATATATATGATGTAGGGCTTACTTGGATCAGGAAGAATCAACACTGGAGCTTTAATCAACCTCTATTTGAGCTCCTGGAGACTCTTTTCACACTTCTCAGTCCACTCAAATCTTTGACCCTTCTTGGTCAGATGAGTAAGAACTGAGGCAATCATGGAAAAGCCTGATACAAATCTCCTGTAGTACCCAGCTAATCCTAGGAAACTTCTGATTTCCTTCACAGTCTTTGGTCTTTCCCACTCTTGCACTGCCTTGACCTTTTCAGGGTCTGCCTTAAGGCCTTGTGCATCTATGATATGTCCTAGGAAAGACACTTTCCTTATCCAGAATTCACACTTGGATAACTTGGCATAAAGCTGATGCTGCAACAGAGTCTTTAAGACAATCTTCAGATGATGTTCATGTTCATTTTCATCCTTGGAATACACTAGGATGTCATCAATGAACACAACCACAAATTTGTCCAGATGTGGTCTGAACACCCTGTTCATCAAGTCCATAAAAGCAGCTGGGGCATTAGTCAAACCAAATGGCATGACTGTGTACTCATAATGCCCATATCTGGTCCTGAATGCAGTCTTAGGAATATCTTCTTCCTTTACTCTCAACTGGAAGTATCCAGATCTCAAATCTATCTTGGAGAAGATCTTAGCTCCCTTGAGTTGATCAAACAGATCCTCAATCCTAGGGAGTGGATACTTGTTCTTGATAGTCACTGCATTAAGCTTCCTGTAGTCAATGCATAGTCTCAAAGATCCATCCTTCTTTTTCACAAAGAGAACAGGAGCTCCCCATGGTGAAACACTTGGCCTTATGAACCCTTTTTCAAGAAGTTCATCAAGTTGTTTCTTGAGCTCATTCATCTCTGTGATTGGCATTCTGTAAGGAGGTATGGATATTGGACTAGCTTCTGGTTGCAGCTTGATTTCAAATTCAATCTCCCTTTGTGGAGGAATACCTGGCAGGTCTTTAGGAAAGACTTGTGGAAAGTCTCTCACTATAGGTATTCTGTCCACTTCCTTATCACAGTGCAATTCATTCAATGCATAACAGTAATCATGCTCAGAAATCACAGGTATCTCATCTAATACCTCTAGCTCCATGCCATGCATTTCATACACTAATTCCTTAGAATTCACTAATGCATGCACTTCACCATCAGGCAATGTGATTTCCCTCTTAGCACAATCAATTCTTATGTTATGCATAGCAAGCCAATTCATACCCAGCACTAAATCATACTTAGGAATGTCCAACACTAGCAGATTAGTCATAACCTTAGTCTTTCCTACTACTAGCTCACAATCCTTAGCTAGGTCATTAGTGAAAAGACATTGACTACCTGCTGTTTTCACTAAGGATATCCTAGGCATGATTTCAGTAGGCAATTTCATGGCATCAACAAATTTCCTAGCCACTATAGACACAGATGCACCAGTATCAAATAGAACACTAACAGGCATACCATTAAGGTAAATGTTACCTCTTAGTGCTCCTCCCTGCTCTGATGTCTCTGGCCTCTCCACTTGGAAGACTCTACCAGCTCTCTGCACTGGAGGCCGAGGCACTGGAGGAACTGGCCTCTGCTGTCCCTCCCTTGGTGCTCCTCCTCTAGGTCCTGCCCCAATAGGTCTTACTGGACCTTGGTCTTCTGGCCTCCTTTGAACCTGTGGGCAGTCTTTGATCCAATGATCCATGGATCCACATCTTAGACACGCTTGGGTGTCAAAATAGCAAGGTTTCTTCCCATGAAACTTCTTGCATTTAGGGCACCTTAGGCCAAGGAACTTCCCCTTAACCTTGCCCTCACCACCAAGATGAGAATTCTTGGCAATTCCTTTGCCATGTGGTGGCTTCTTCTGCTTGCCTCCTGCTTGACTACTTTCCCCTGGTCCACTGGGAAAGTACTTAGTCTCATACTCCTCTTGCTTTACTAATAGAGCTTTCTGCACTGCTTCATAGTATGTAACTGCTCCAAAAGGTCTAACAGCCTTTCTAATGTCTGACTTTAGGCCTCTGACAAATCTTTTGGCCTTCAATTCCTCCAATCCATGATACTGAGGAGCATACCTCACCAACTGATTGAATTTGTGCTCATACTCTAGGACACTGAGGTTGTCCTGCCTTAGAGCATCAAATTCAGCTTGCTTCATATCCTTGATGGCATCACTGATGTACTGTTCCTGGAACAGCTGTGTGAACTCTGGCCAGCTCATCTCAATATCTCTTCCTGGCCTTCTGCCCTTCTGGAAAGCATACCTATCTCTGGTGTTTCTCCACCACATCTCTGCACTGCCTACCAAGTTGTAAGTAGCCAGTGACACCTTCTTGGTGGAGCTGAGTGGCATCCTCTCAAACATTTTTTCAATGAAGATTAACCACTCCTCAGCTCTCTCTGGCCCAGCTCTTCCATCAAACTGTGGAGGTCTTAGGCCTTGGAACCTCTCCAACAGTCTGACCTCATCTAGGCCTTCTAGATCCTCTGATCTATGTCTCCTGGATCTATGAGAGTCCTCTGTATGGTGATGCTCTCTATGATCTCTCTGCCTTCTCCTGGATCTTCTCTCATGGCCTTCCTCAATCTCATTCCTAGTGCAGGAATGGTCATAGACTGAGGGATTGGTCCTGGACACCTGACCAATCTCAGATCTTACTCTTCTGCCTCTTGGATTTCTCCTATCCTCATCTTCCTCCTCAACAGTTTCATCATTTGTGTCTTCTAAGCTTCCAGAAGGAACATATTAAGATGTGTTCCTAGTATCCTCTTCTGGTTGTTGCTGTGCATCCTGAACTGGTTCTGCTGGAGCTACTTGGACTCCCTGCTGTTGTCCTTGAATCAGCCTCATTAAGTTTTCATTGATTAGAGCTAAGTTCCTCTGAAGCTCTAACCAAACCTAAGGCACTTCAGGGTTTGGTACCCCCTGTTGCCCCTGATTCCCTCTATTCTGTTCATTTCTTTGTTGCCTAGAATCAGTAGGAGGCCTTTGGGGTGGATCCCCTCTCCTTGTGGCAACCATGTTTACTTCCTGCATTGATGATCCATCAGAGAGCACATATAAAGATCATAAGTATTTCATTGGTACTTGACACAAGCAGCTGACCAAACTGAGTTCATATATGTAGATGCATGCAATGCCAACTATATGCAATGTACATGTATAAACCATGCTCTGATACCAACTTCTGTTATCCACTCTGAGGTAGTCCAGTTATGGTGCCAAAACTGTGCATTTAAACTCCCAGGTTTGGTGTATCCTGTAGGTCATCAGAACAACACCCCTAGTGTACAGACTCAAGTGACCCTCTTGAGCACTATGTAAATACATGCATATTGGTCTAACCATAACACACATATTTACATTTATGCACACTATGGCAGCTAAGAAGGAAAACACTAGCACAAGTCTTAGTTTTGGCTTCCACACATTAGGCAATCTTCTTAAGTCCTAGTGACCAGGTACTGCACCTGTAACTTCCAATAATAAACTGTATCATTCTATCCACATACCCCCTGTTTTATTTCATCCATGATCAAGTGGAGACTTAGAGAAAACCAAGGAATTTTGTTTTACATCAATATCCCACCTATGGACCAAGTTATGGATTTTTGAAGTTGGTTACAAAATTCTGACCAAATGAACAGTAACTCAGCCAAATTTGCAACATCATATCTTTGGCTACAAGGATCCAAATCCAGAAATTCCAAATCCCAGTTAAACCTCTAGATGTTCTCTAGGTGTGGTCAAAATTTCATACCAAGATTCATTCTACACAGGGAGATATTAAACTTTAGGTCCAGAGTCAAAATTCTGGCAACTTTTGGACCATTTTGCCCATACAATTTTTCCAAACCATGCAAACACTTCATTCACAAGGGGAAAGCCCTCCAAGGCTATCCCATATATGTCCATTACACATAGGAATTAAATTCCCTTTATTTTAACAACTTTATGTGGTCAAAACAGAATTTACAAGTAAGCAGCCCATCATTCACACTTAGCCAGCTTTGCACAACATCACCTACAGAGCCAAAACATTACTCAAATGTTCTCATACTTGTCTCATTTTACAAACACTACATGTACATGCATAAATTCACTGCAATATGGTCTTAACTCAGCTAAATACGCACCCTAGGTTGCAGGAGGTCCTTAGACAGAATGGACTCCAAAAACAGGATGCTACTCGAGAAAAGGTGGGATCATACACCTCGGGAGATAGCCGAAGAGCTCCGAGCCCGGCACGCCAGGAAACTTGAGGATACTACTTACCCCCCGAGGTTGTAACAGATCGCCTTCGGAAAAGAGGCACCAGCTATCATGGGCCGAACATGATCTCCCCGAAGGCGGAACCCCCTGAAGCTGGGAACCCCCGAACTGAGTGCGTGTTTTCCGAAGAGGCACCATCCGTACCAAAGGATGACCTCACCCAGGGACCTCGGGAGTACGGAAGGAGCATTTAAGGAAGCATTTAAGGAAGCCTCTGACACGTCCTTTCACAGACGTCATTAGCCGCCTCAAAAGGCGCTCTCACACGCTGACACTGTCAAAACACAACATGGCCCATCTCAGCACAAGGCTCAAGGCAACCTACTACCAGCTATCTGTCCCCTACGCCCAGAAACTCAGAGAACATCCGACCGAACACGTGTCACGATTTGAACGGGCTAGGCGCTCCTATAAATACCCGGAAATAAATACTTGGCAGGGGGCCGGGTAGGGCAAGGGGTCTGACTCCCAGACTCTGAGAAAACCACCAGGCGAGACTCTTCAGCCCCTTTGTGCTATTTCCTCTGCCCTTTTCTCGGCCACCACTGACTTGGGCGTCGGAGGTTCCCCCCCCGGAAACACATTCCGGGGGCCTCCTAACCCTTTGTTTCTGGACTTTCAGGCACACTCCCTTGGGCGGACCATCCTCCAGGCGTTCTTCCTCCTAGAAGTCTCTCCACCAGTCATCATGACTCTAAATGATGAGGCCCCCGGCCATCATATGGCGCCGTCTGTGGGAAACCGCTCTGAGATCGCCGTCATTGAAACTCGGCGTTCTAAGGACAAGGGGCTCCCAAAGTCCCCGTTCGTGCCTGAGACACAACCGGCTGCTGAGCAAACACTCCCAGAGATTTCTGTGCCCGAGGAAGACCGCCCTCGCAGTGCTTATGGAGAGGATATTAGCACAGCTAGATAGGGTGGAGAAACAAGTGGCCAGAAAACCCGTTTGGGCCAGACTCTCGGGAACATCCTGCGAAGATGACTCCCCATTCATTCAGGCCGTTGTTGAGGCAGCCATGCCAGGTGACTTCAGAGTACCTCGGTTGGAGATTTATGATGGCCGTACTGATCCACAGGCCCATCTGACAAAGTACAGACGCAGCATGATAATGCACGGTGCTGACGACGCTACCATGTGCAAGTGCTTCGAAGTCACCCTCACAGGGCCAGCAACTGCATGGTACAATTCATTGCCTTCAGGGACCATTACTGAGTTCCAGGAGTTGTCCACGGCCTTCACACAGCAATTCATTGGGAGTCGACCTACTGCGAAGATGCCTGTCCAGATGTTCGACATAGAGCAGAGGAACGGAGAAACCATCCGAGACTATGTCGAAAGATTCAATAGGGAAGCTCTGAGCGTCCCAGACTTCCGGCCCGAAATCCGCATCCTTGCCATGACACGGGGCCTTCGGCGAGACTCACAGCTATTCTACGAGTTCTCAAAGGACCCCCCGGAGACCCTCGGAGAATTTTACCGAAGAGCATAACAGCACATGACCGCCGAGGAACTAAGAATGGCTGGGCTGAAGTCTGATCACCACCGCGCCGAAGGGTCCAATCAACAAGCTCGGCATCCGACCGAACAGGCAGGACGACCTCGAAGGATGCGGGGAAGGAAACCCCAAAGTTTCACACCATTGAGCACTACACGGACCAACATTCTCATGGCGCTGGAAAGGCAAGGGACACAGATTCGGCGACCAAGGGCCATGACCGCCGATAATAAGAAGAATGCAAAAAAGTTCTGCCAGTTTCATCGCGACCACGGTCATGACACCGAAGACTGCTTCCAGCTGAAGAAGTACATAGAGTCGCTGATAAAGCAGGGCCAACTTCAGAAATACCTGCGGATGCCATCCCCGAAAGGCAGAAAAGTGGAGGAAGAAAGGGCCGAAGATGAGGACTATGACTCCGACAGGCGGAGAAATCAAAGTCCAAAAAGGCGCCCTCCACCTCCGGCAGGGGTTATCCAAAAAATCACTATGGGGCTCCCATCCTCCGAAAGAATGCGGAAGGCCAGAGAAATTGCAGTCACAGAATATCAAAATCCAGCAAAGAAGCTGGCCCGTAAAAATGGATCCACCATCATCTTCCCCCACGACGATCCGCTGCTGATCATGGCAAGGATAGGGAACTGGGACGTCAAAAGGGTGCTACTTGATGATGGATCAAATGCGGACGTCCTATTCTCGCACTTACTGCCGAGCTTGGGCATCTCCAGCAGCGAACTGAAGCCAGTCACCTCGCCCACCTTCGGGGTTGGACTATCCGAACTGCCTGTCCTCGGATGGATCGACCTCCCACTAATGATGAGAGGGACTTCGGTAGGCGGAGCAGCTGAGTTGTACGCCTCCACAATGGCGAGGTTCATCGTCATGGACGTCCCGTCCTCGTACAACGCCATCCTTGGAAGGCAGACACAGGGAAACCTTCACATTCGCCCTGATGTGAAGTACTTGACTGTCACATTCGCCACCAAGGATGGAGATGCAGAGATCTTCATAGACCAGGCCGAGGTAAGAAAGGTGTTTGTGAAAGCACGAAAGGCCCCGGCGAACAACTTCGCACAAACAATGGAGGCAAAGGCGCTAGAAAAAGGCAAAGAAGAAGATCTCGCAAAAGCGGAAATGGAAACAGTAGAACTTATCCCAGGACAATCTATCCGAATAGGGAAGAGCTTGGCCGAAGGTGAGAAGGAAAACCTTGTGATGGCCAGGGGCCTCATCGTTCAGAGTCATGATGACTGGAGGAGAGACTTCTGGGAGGAAGAACGCCTGGTGGATTGGATCGCCCAAAGGAGAGTGCCTGAAAGCTCAGAAACAAAGGGTTAGGAGGCCCCCGAAGTGTTTTTCCGGGGGGGAGCCTCCGACGCCCAAGTCAGTGGTTGGCTGAGAGAAAGGCAGAGAAAATAGCACAAAGGGCTGAGGAGTCTCGCCTGGTAACTTTCTCAGAGTGTAGGAGCAGTGTTTTGCCAACCAACCTCCTGCCCAATATTAATTCCTGGTATTTATAGGAGCGCCTAGCCCGTTCAGATCGCGACACGTGTTCGGTCGGATGTTCCTGAATTTCTGGGCGTAGGAGACAGATAGCTGGTAGCAGGTTGCCTTGAGCCATGTGCTGAGACGGGCCATGATGTGATTTTGATGGCGTCAGTGTGGCAGTGCGCCTTTTGAGGTGGATTGTGGCGTCTATGAATGGATGTGTCAGAGGCTTCCTTAAATGCTTCCATAAATGCTCCTGCCGTACTCCCGAGGTCCCTGGGTGAGGTCGTCCTTTGGTACGGACAGAGCCTCTTCGGGAAACAAGCCCTCAGTTCGGGGGTTCCCAGTTTCAGGGAGTTCCGCCTTCGGGGATATCATGTTCGGCTCGCTATGTCTGGTGCCGCTTTTCCGAAGGCGATCTGTTCACAACCTTGGGGGGGCAAGTAGTGTCCTCAGGTTTTCCTGGCGTGCCGGGCTCGGAGCTCTTCGGCTATCTCCCGAGGTGCATGATCACACCTTTTCTCGGGTAGCGCCAGCTTCTTCTGGCCATTCTTGTGGCAGGGAGTTCGGCCAGATAGAGGCGATAGCGTTTGGCTATCACATGCCCCCCTTTGGAAAGCCGAAGTGAAGACTTCGGTTTTGCATCTCTTTCCGAGGTTGTTTATGGGAGTCTCTTTGGAAGCTTAACCTGTTCCGAGGATGCGCCTTTTGCCCGAAGATCATGGGCTCTTCGGCCTTGGCCTGTTCTTTGGTGTCTTCGAGGCGGAGCCTGTGCCGAAGATACACCTCTTGCCCGAAGGTCATGGGCTGTTCGGCCATAGCCTGTCTCTTGGCGTCCTCGAGTTGGCCTGCTCTTTGTTTCTGCAGGTCTGTTTGGCCAAGCGTGTCAGTCTGAGCGGCGCGTCCCAGTTTTCCAGGGATGTCAGAAGACGTGTCCCAGTTTTCAAGGGACGTTTGGAGGACGTGTCCACCATTTTTCCGCAGCGGTTGACACGTGGCGCTTTGCCATTGGAGGAGAGTCACGTCGGTTACAGAGGGCACGCCTTTTCAGGTGCAGAGAGCAGTTACGGCGACGGTTCGCCTCCAAAGGGTACTTATGACGATGTTTCGGTTACCCACCTCTGGCTTTATAAATAGCCCATTCCATCATAAGTTCCCTTTGCTTTTTCTTCTGCTCTTTTCTCTGCTTTGCCCCTGTTCTTGCACTTTCTTGCTTTCTGTGGCGGAGCTACCTTAATCAGAGCTTTTTTCCAGCCAACTTTCACGACGGCGTCCTCAGATTTTGGCAAATCTTTCGGTGGGTTTTTGTTTTCCAGAGCGTTTTGATCCCTCTGTTCTTTTGAGTTTTTCTCTGGAAACTGTTTTCTTCCGTTTTCAAACTCGTTTTCATGTCGAAAATGCCCATTCCTGAGAGCTGGCAGCCTCTTTTAGCCCATCCTTGTTGCACCACCCCTGCAAAGTTAGAGAGGTGGAAGAAAAAATTCTTTCTTCCCTCTTACGCCATTACTAGGCTGCCTCGTTCTAGCCATTATGCTTTTTCAAACCATAGTAAGGAGGTTACCGTTTTTCCGAGCCCAGCTGAAGGCCGGTCTTCGGTATCCTCCCCCGAAGATGGTGTGCGAGTTCTGCAAATTTCATGGCATTGCTGTGAACCAGCTTCCCCCGAACTCGTTCTGCTATTTTAACGCCTACCTCTGCATGTGTGGCGTCTTCGGGATAGAACCCCATTTCATAATCTTTATGCAGTACTACAAGCTCTCTGTGGTCCCGAAGGGTGGCTTCTATTTCATGCTACCTCGGGGATCCGGGAGCAAGAAATTCATGTTCACCTTCGCCACTAAGGATAGCTGGCGGGGGTGGCAACTGGCGGGGGTGGCAACAGAAGTTCTTCTTCCTGAAGATGGACGAGGCCTGGTCGTACGTTCCGACCAAATGGGCTCAGGGAACACTGGATGTGGACGTTGTTGATCCGAGGATGCTGCTGACCCCAGAGTTGGCTCCCGTGTTCGCGGATTTCGACGCCCGCATTCGGGCTGTCTCTGACTGGGATCCCGAGGTCGCTCCGCGCGCCCTTTACCCTTTTCCAATCAACTGGAAGTTGATGACCGAAGAGGTCCTTCGGGAATTAAAGGTGGTAAAGGAGCACAAGACTGACCTCAAGATGCCAGCTCCTGCCATCGCCGGGAAGGATTCCTGGTTGGTCAAGCTTCTTAAGGAGGAAATTTCTTTCGAAACGCTTGTCGAAAGTGAGTCATCTTCTACTCCTTTGCTGTTTTTTTCCTTGGACTTACGCTGATGTTTCTCTCCTTTTTCAGAGATGGGCGACGGGACTGCCGCCTATTACAAGTCCCTTTTCTCCGGCCAAGTGGAGAAGGGGGAGTAGACAAAGAAGGTGGCTTCCCGAAGGCGAAAGTCCGTTGGTGCTGGTCCCTCGTCTAAACGGGCGAAGAAGACTGTTATTTCTTCCCATTTGGAAAGTATTAGGGAGGGAAACGAGGACGCCGAGGTTGCTGTCACTTCGCCGCCTGATGATTCGGCCGAGGTCCCCTGCTCAGGTTCCTCTAGAAGAAATTCCCGAGGAGACTGCTGAGGAGCCTGGGACAGCCGAGATTCCGGCGCCTGAGACTGCTGTTTCCGAGGTCCCTTCAACCGACGTCCCTCCTCAAAGTCCTACTGCGTCGCAGGCCCTCCTTGATGTAGTGGTAGAAGTACCTTCTGCCGAGGAGCGGCGCAGGCGGAAGGGCAAGGGCATTTCGACCGAGGAGGCCGAGGACTCCGAGGACGTCGTTGTCGAGGTTCCACCAGGTTTGTTTCCAGACAAAGTGTACTTCCTTTGTTTTTTCTGGATTGCCTTCTTTGTCTTTAATCTCCTTCTCATTCTTGCCACGCAGGGGAGTTGACTACCCCTGACTGGGCGGCCGAACATGCTCGGAAGCGAGCTCTTCGGGACGCCAAAATCCCGCAAGGGAAGATACCAAAGGAGCCTTTCTGGACGTTCACGGAGGACATGAATTTGTACTCCGAGGACTGTCCTCAAATGGCGAAGGAAATTTCGAAGGGGGTGCTTATTGAGGCCTCCTTCAAGGCTATAGCGGCGGCCCATCCGGGGGATAACACTCTCGCCGCAAAGATCACCGAGCATGCTGCTCAGGTATATCCTTCACAGCTCTTTCCCTTCAATTTTTTCCTAAGTGTTTGGCTCTTACTGACCTTGCGTTTTATCTTTTTGCAGCTGCTGGGGTACGCCGGCTTTCTCCGAGTTCGGGTGGCCAGGGAGGTTGCCTTCCGAACTTCGGCCACTCAGACCATGAATGAGGCGAGGATCGCACTCGCGGAGTCGGCCGCCAAAAACCAGCAGCTGAAAGAGGCTGCTGAGAAAGAAGTGACTGCCCTTCGGGAGGAGTTCCGGAAGGAAAAAGAAGAACTTCAAAAGGATTCCTCCCAGAAGATTGCTGACCTCGGTGATCAAATAAAGGGGATGCTCGCCGCCAACGAAGATCTTCTCAAGCACAAGGCTGGTTCTGACAGCCTTATAGTGTCGTTGACGAGTGAGAATAACACTCTCCGGGCTGAGGTCGAGTCTTTGAAGAAGGGGTCCAAGGGGACGCTGGAGATAAAGGCGCTGAAGGAGGAGATTGCTGAACTGGAGGACGAGCTTGACGACCTCGAGCTTGATAAGAACGAGTCTGATCAAATGGCGAAGGTTGCCTTTCAGGACGGCTTCTGCCTTGCTCGTCACCAGGTTCTCCAGAGGTTCCCAGATTTAGACCTCTCTTTTCTGGAGGCCCTAAATATTCCTGAGGGACCTCGGTGGGAATGGTCCAAGGTCGAGCATCTGAAACTTCCTCCTTCAATGCCGGCGCGAAAGGTGGTGGAAAAGGGCGGGCCAGCGAGTGGCTCTCGGGACGCCGCGAACCCTTAGGCTATTTTTTAGGGCCCCTTTTCCTTCCCTTCTATTTTGTATTCCTTCTTCGGGCACTTCTTTACTGTAAAGCAGCTTTGCTCTTAATGAAGATTTTTTTTGGCTAAGTCTTTTCTTGCAAGTTTCTTCATTTCCATTGTCCCGAACACGTTCGCTCAAGAGACTTCGGAAAACCTGCGATCAAAGAAACTTTTTTACCTTCCCTTGGCCGAGCCTGTTTGCTCCAGAGGCTTTCTGGAAAGTCTGAAAAAATTTGACTAAGTCTTTTTGCAGGCTTTTGCATTTCCAATTTGTCCCGAACATGATTGCTCAAGGGACTTCGGAAAACCTTTAGTCAAATTTTTGTTTTTCCAGTTGTCCCGAGCATGTTTGCTCAAGGGACTTCGGAAAACCTTTCGCGAGATTTTTCACTTTCCATTTTCCCGAGCACGTTCGCTCAAGGGAGTTCGGAAAATTATCTCTGCGTTGGCTATGGCGAGTACTTCTGCGATGGCTCAAGGGATTTTGCGAGTTTTCCATCTTTCCCGAGCGTGATGGCTCAAGGGACTTCGGAAAGTCATATCTACGCTTTATCATGGCGAGCATCTTCGCGGAATTCTGCTTTGCACAATTTTGGATACTTAAGAACTTTCCTTAAGAGCATTCTGTACTTACAATTCCTCCGCTTCATCTTAGGCGTAGAATTTTTTCAAGGCGTCTGAGTGCCAAGTATTTTTCAATTCTACGCCTTCGGCGTCGCCAAGTTTGTACACGCCTTTTCGTACTTCGGCGAGAACCAGATAAGGTCCTTCCCAGTTTGCGCGAAGTACTCCGTGGGACGGCCTTCGGGGTGCAAAGTCAGCCTTTCGGAGAACGAGGTCTCCCTTCTTGATTTCTTTTGGCCTGGCCCGTAAGTTTATAGCCGCGGCCACTCTTTGCTGAAAAGCTTTTCTTCTCAGCTCGGCTATTTCTCTGTGTTCGCCGACGAGGTCGAGCTTGGTTCTGAGGCCGAGGTCGTTTCCACCTTCATCAAATACTTGCACCCGTACTGATGGTTGAACTATCTCTATTGGGATAATGGCCTCTGTTCCGAAGACGAGTGAGAAAGGAGTCTCCCCTGTGGCTCTTCGGGGCGTCGTTCGGTAGCTCCATAATACGCTTTGGAGTTCTCCTGGCCATTTCCCTTTTGCTTCTCCCAGTCTCTTTTTCAGGCCATCTTTTATGGTCCTGTTCGATACTTCCACCTGCCCGTTACTTTGGGGGTGAGCTACTGGGGCGAAGTGCATCTTTATTCCGAGGTCGCTGATAAATTCCTGGAATCCTTTGTCTATGAACTGGGATCCATTATCAGCTACTAGTACCCTCGGTATGCCAAATCTGCATACGATGTTCTTCCATACGAACTTCTGCACTTCTTTTGCCGAGATAGTTGCTAGTGGTTCTGCCTCCACCCACTTTGAGAAATAGTCCACTGCTACCACGCAGAATTTCACGCCTCCGGGTGCTGTGGGGAGTGGCCCAATAAGGTCTATACCCCAGACTGCGAAGGGCCAAGGATAGTCTGCCGAAGTTACCATTTCCGAGGGTGTCCTCTGGATTTTCGCGTGTCTCTGGCAGCTACCACATTTCCGGACGAACTGTCTTGCGTCCTTTCTCAGGGTAGGCCAGAAGTATCCTTGGCGGAGTATCACTGCTGCAAGGGCATCAGTTCCAATGTGTGAACCACACATGCCTTCGTGAACTTCTTCAAGGACCATTTCAGTATCCTCTTCATCCACACATCTTTGCAGCGGATTCATATCCCTGTATATCCCCGGTATAACTCTTCGCCAATCAGGAAGAATCTTCCGGAGCGTCTTCGCAGTCTTGCAGCATCGCCGGGGTCTTCGGGGAGCAAATTCTCTGCGAGGTATCTTTTTATTGGGTCTTTCCACCCTGTTCCCGAGGTCGCCATGCTCAGCACTGAGATGCTTGGATGGTCTAGCACCTCGGTGTATGTTTTCGACTTCGCCAAGCAATCTGCCTCAGTGTTATTCCGCCGAGGTACATTTTCGATCCGTACGGCGTCAAACTCTTGGATGAGCTTTGCTACCAGCTCGTGGTATTTTGCCAAGATTGGGTCCTTCGCCCCATAATCTCCTGCCGTCTGCCGAACTACCAGCTGGGAATCGCTGTGAGCCTTTAAGTTTCTCACGCCGATCTTTCTGGCCAAGCGTAATCCCGCTATGAGGGCTTCATACTCAGCTACATTGTTGGTGACGTTGAAGCTGAACTTGATAGCCTTCGTTACCTCCAGGCCTTCGGGGCCCCTGATAATTACTCCAGCTCCCTGGTGTTCGGACCCCGAGGCTCCGTCTACGTGCAAGGTCCATTCTGGCTCACCCTCTTTTGGATCTGAATGGCTCTCCTCAGTGGTGGGTATTTCGGCGATAAAATCTGCCAGTGCTTGAGCTTTTATGGCCTTCCGAGGCTCATACGTGATTTCGTGTTCGCCCAGCTCTATGCACCACTTGGAGAGCCTTCCCGAATGATCAACTCTCTTCATGACATCCCGTAGCGGCAGACTACTTCGGACGATGATGGGGTGAGCCTGAAAGTATGGTCGCAGCCTTCTCCTTGCAAGCACCAAGGCATATATAGCATTTTGAAGCAAAGGGTACCTGATTTCGGCGCCATGCAGGGACTTGCTGACATAGTAGACCGGCCATTGCTTTGGCCCTTCTTCTTTCATGAGGACTGAGCTCACAGCTTTTCTGTGACGGTGAGGTACAGCGCGAGGGGCTCTCCCTCCCGAGGTTGTTGCAGAGTCGGCAGGCTGGCCAAGTAGACTTTGAGTTCTTCCCAGGCTTTTTGGCAATCTTCATCCCAAGGATGATCATTTCTTCCGAGGTTGCCTTCCATTTTTGCTGCCTTTGTGAGGACTTTGAAGAAAGGTCGACACCTATCTCCGTACCTGGAAATAAATCTGCTCAGAGAGGTTATTCTTCCGGTGAGTCTCTGCACGTCTTTGACTGTGGCAGGAGTTCGGAACTCAAGCAGAGCCTTAATCTTCTCGGGGCTAGCATCGATGCCTCTTTTGGATACCATGTACCCAAGGAATTTTCCCGAGGTCACCCCGAAGATGCACTTCTTAGGATTAAGGCGGATCCCGAAGGCTCTAAGCTTTTGGAAGGTTTCCTCTAAATCTGCAACGTGGTAGCCAGGCAGCTTGCTCTTGACTATCATATCATCAACATACACCTCCATGTTTCTCCCCATTTGGTCTTTGAAGACCTTGTTCATCAGCCTCTGGTAGATGGCTCCTGCATTTTGGAGCCCGAAGGGCATCCTGATATAGCAATATGTTCCTCCCTCGGTGATGAAGGCAGTCTTCTCTTCATCTTCGGGGTCCATCCTTATTTGATGGTAGCCACTGAAGGCGTTTAGGAAACTAAGGAGCCCATATTCAGCAGTTGAATCTACCAGTTGATCTATTGGCGGCAGAGGGTATGAGTCTTTCGGGCAAGCATCGTTCAAGTTTCTGAAGTCGATGCACATCCGGAGTTTGCTGCTACCTTCTTTTGTGGCGATGATCACGTTGCTTAACCATTCGGGGTACTTCACTTCCTTGATAGCTTCAGCATCTAGGAGACGCTGGACTTCGGTTTTGACAAAGTTGCTTTTGTGGGCTGAGATGCTCCGTTTCTTTTTCCGGACAGGTTTTGCTTCCGGGCTTACTTTGAGGCTATGCTGTATTATGCCAGGGTTTACTCCTGGCATATCTTTCGGCGAGTAGGCAAACAGATCTTTATTTTCCAGCAGAAAGGATACAAGTTTTTCCTTGTCACCTTCGGCCAAGCTCTTCCCTATTCGGGTAGATTGTCCTGGGACAAGATCTACTGCTTCCGTTTCTGCTTTGGCGAGATCTTCTTCTTTGCCTTTTTCTAGCGCCTTTGCCTCCATCGTTTGCGCGAGGTTGCTCGCCGGAGCTTTTCGTTTTTTTACAAACACCTTTCTTACCTCGGCTTGGTCTAGGAAGACCTCTGCATCTCCATCCTTGGTCGCGAATGTGACAGTCAAGTACTTCACATCAGGGCGAATGTGCAGGTTCCCCTGTGTCTGCCTTCCAAGGATGGCGTTGTACGAGGACGGGACGTCCATGACGATGAACCTCGCCATTGTGGAGGCGTACAACTCAGCTGCTCCGTCTACCGAAGTCCCTCTCATCATCAGTGGGAGGTCGATCCATCCGAGGACGGGTAGTTCGGATGGTCCAACCCCGAAGGTGGGCGAGGTGACAGGCTTAAGTTCGCTGCTGGAGATGCCCAAGCTCGGCAGTAAGTGCGAGAATAGGACGTCAGCATTTGAGCCATCATCAAGCAACACTCTCTTGACGTCCCAGTTCCCTATTCTCGCCATTATCAGCAGCGGGTCGTCGTGGGGGAAGACGACGGTGGAGCCATCTTTGCGAGCCAGTTTCTTTGATGGACTTTGATACTCCATGACTGCAATTTCTCTGGCCTTCCGCTTTCTTTCCGAGGATGGGAGCCCCGTGGTGATGGTTTGGATAACCCCTGCCGGAGGTGGAGGGCGCCTTTTTGGACTTCGGTTTCTCCGCCTGTCGGAGTCATAGTCCTCATCTTCGGCCCTTTCTTCCTCCACTTTTCTGCCTTTCGGGGATGGCATCCGCAGGTATTTCCGAAGTTGGCCCTGCTTTATCAGCGACTCTATGTACTTCTTCAGCTGGAAGCAATCTTCGGTCTCATGACCGTGGTCGCGATGAAACTGGCAGAACTTTTTTGCATTCTTCTTATTATCGGCGGTCATGGCCCTTGGTCGCCGAATCTGCGTCCCTTGCCTTTCCAGCGCCATGAGAATGTTGCTCCGTGTAGTGCTCAATGGTGTGAAACTTTGGGGTTTCCTTCCCCGCATCCTCCGAGGTCGTCCTGCTTGTTCGGTCGGATGCCGAGCTTGCTGATTGGACCCATCGGCGCGGTGGTGATCGGGCTTCGGCCCTGCCATTCTTAGTTCCTCGGCGGTCATGTGCTGTTCTGCCCTTCGGTAAAATTCTCTGAGGGTCTCCGGGGGGTCCTTTGAGAACTCGTAGAATAGCTGTGAGTCTCGCCGAAGGCCCCGTGTCATGGCAAGAATGCGGATTTCGGGCCGGAAGTCTGGGATGCTCAGAGCTTCCCTATTGAATCTTTCGACATAGTCTCGGATGGTTTCTCCGTTCCTCTGCTCTATGTCGAACATCTGGACAGGCATCTTCGCAGTAGGTCTGCTCCCAATGAATTGCTGTGTGAAGGCTGTGGACAACTCCTGGAACTCAGTAATGGTCCCTGGGGGCAATGAATTGTACCACGCAGTTGCTGGCCCTGTGAGGGTGACTTCGAAGCATTTGCACATGGTAGCGTCATCAGCACCGTGCATTATCATGCTCCGTCTGTACTTCGTCAGATGGGCCTGTGGATCAGTACGGCCATCATAAATTTCCAACCGAGGTACTCTGAAGTCACCTGGCATAGCTGCCTCAACAACGGCCTGAATGAATGGGGAGTCATCTTCGCAGAATGTTCCCGAGAGTCTGGCCCAAACGGGTTTTCTGGCCACTTGTTTTTCCACTCTGTCCAGCCGTGCTAGTATCTTCTCCATGAGCACTGTGGCGCTAGGGCCTTCTTCAGGGAATGAAGATCGTCGGCGCCTCTTCGGGGGGCGAGTTCGGCGCTGAGGGGACAAGGACCTCGCCTCAGGCGACGAACTGCTTCGCTGTGAGACTCTCAGTCGCTTGGACCTGGTTTGTCCCACAGAACGTTTCCCGAGGGCTATAATTTCTGTGGATGATTCTTCGCGAGGGTCTCCACTCCCCAAACTGCGATGTGTAGACTTGGGACTCCTCTCCCGAGGGCGTGTCACTGAGGGGGGTCTCTGGGCCTGTGCTTGCTGCGGCCACCTTCGGCCGATCTGCTGTGTCACTTCAGACACGACCGAACGCTGAAAGTCCCTCAAGAAACTCATGGTGACTACCAGAGGGCGGTCTTCCTCGGGCGCAGAAGTCCCTGGGAGTGTTTGCTTAGCAACCGGTTGTATCTCAGGCGCAGACGGGGACCTCGGGAGTCCCTTGTCCTTAGAACGCCGAGTCTTAACGACGGCGATCTCAGAGCGGGTTCCCACAGACGGCGCCAAATGATGGCTAGGGGCCTCATCGTTCAGAGTCATGATGACTGGTGGAGAGACTTCTGGGAGGAAGAACGCCTGGTGGATTGGATCGCCCAAAGGAGAGTGCCTGAAAGCTCAGAAACAAAGGGTTAGGAGGCCCCCGGAATGTTTTTCTGGGGGGGGAGCCTCCGACGCCCAAGTCAGTGGTGGCCGAGAGAAAGGCAGAGAAAATAGCACAAAGGGCTGATGAGTTTTGCCTGGTAATGGGAGCCGTATTTCGCCAGCTAACCAACCTCTTGTCTGGTACTAACTCCTGGTATTTATAAGAGTGCCTAGCCCGTTCAGATCACGACACGTGTTCGGTCGGACGTTCCTGACTTTCTGGGCATAGGAGACAGATAGTAGGTTACCTTGAGCCATGTGCTGAGACGGGCCATGATGTGATTTTGATGGCGTCAGCGTGGCAGAGCGCCTTTTGAGGCGGATTGTGGCGTCTGTGATTGGATGTGTCAGAGGCTTCCTTAAATGCTTCCATAAATCTCCTGCCGTACTCCCGAGGTCCCTGGGTGAGGTCGTCCTTTGGTACGGACAGAGCCTCTTCGGGAAACAAGCCCTGAGCTCGGGGGTTCCCAGCTTCAGGGAGTTCCGCCTTCGGGGATATCGTGTTCGGCTCGCTATGTTTGGTGCCGCTTTTCCGAAGGCGATCTGTTCACAACCCTGGGGGGGCGAGTAGTGTCCTGACGTGCTGGGCTCGGAGCTCTTCGGCTATCTAAATGGGCCCAAAAGTTGAGCCATTATTAAGCCTTGAAATTAAATCCTAATTGGATTAGGGCTTTGAAACCTATTAGGCCTGCAAGTTGAGTCTCACTATAAATACAACTTTTCAGTGAGAAATTAGCAGGTCTCCTTGCCCTAGCCTCCCAAAAAAGGACAGTCGCATTCTCTCTCTTGCCAATTCCTTTGAGGACACAAGCTAGCGGACTGCAGAGCGACAAGAGAAACGCATCTGCCGGGACGTGGTGGAAGCGTGGTGATCCCGAGAGGCTCGTGTGGATACCATAGAGAGCTTGAACACGTTAACTGTTCATGTTTTGTGATTCGACTCTACAGTTGATGTGAGAGATCTCAACCGAAAATTAGGTATGAAAATTTTTCGAACACCCGGTGGTTACACCATTCCTTTTTCACTTGGATCCTGGAGGGTTTCGGTTTTAAATTCCGCCTGCGCTTGTTTGGCTCCCAAAACCCAACAGGAGGCTCCAAGGAGGGGAGATTACTCAAATACGATGAAGTGTTGGAAAAGTTGCTCAGTGTTGTATCTTAAGGAGATTGTGATGAGACTCTCTGGGATATTGAATCCAGATTATATCGGAGAGAGATCCCACAGGGTCAAGTAGAGGTTTTGGAATGCTTTCCAAGATGCATTGTGAAGTTAAAGTTAGTCTTAATACTGACCTTCCATCCTTAGACTGATGGGCAGTCTAAGAGAGTGATTCAAACTTTGCAGGACAGCTACAGAGATGTGGGCTATTGACTCAGATTTGTGTGTGGGATCAGCATTTACTACTGATCGAGTTTGCTTATAATAACGGTCAGCAAACTGTTATCAGAGATGGAACCCTATGAAGCTTTGTATGGAAGACGGTGTAGGGGAGGCGATGTATGATGACACCTTTCATCTGTTGGGCAGATCTAGTTAGACAAGGTGGTAGTTATTGGACCTGAAATCATAGCTGACACTATAGCTAAGATGGTGAAGTGAAGTTGATCCAAGCCAGCGGGTTCAGATAACAGCAGAGGATCAAGAGCAGCCAATGACAGGAAAGACCGAGTAGAGTGAGTATGCAGTATGCGAATTTGAGGAGAAGGGACTTGAGCTTTGAAGTTGGGGATAAAGTACTTCTGAAAGTGTTCACCCATGAGAGGAGTTAACCATTTTGGACAAAGGGGCCATGTTAGCTCCTAAGGATATATTGGACCGTATGAGTTAGTTTTGGAGTTGAAAGGGTAGGGGGAAAGTGTGCTTATCGGTTAGCATTACCACCTAACCTATCTCAAGTGCATAACGTGTTTCACATTAGTCTACTCAGAAAATGAATAGTGGAATTGGGACAAGTACTAAATCCTTCAGTAATACCCATTCAGGAAGACTTGACTTATGAGGAGAAACCAGTTCAGATACTTGATAGGCAAGTCAAGAAATTGTGGACTAAGTGGATTCCGATGGTTAAGATCCTTTGGTCTAACTATGGTGAGGAGGAAGCTACCTGGGAGATGGAGCAGGATATGTTGATAAGATATCCTAGTATTTTTCCGTAGTTGCAACGGAATTTGGGGGACCAAATTCAAGAAGGAGGGGATAATGTTATAGCCCTTCTAGTGGGAGGCGCAATTGAAGAAGGTAAAGTGTTTTAAATTAAGTTTAGAAACTTAATTCTAGTTTACATAGCAAGAATAGAGAAGTTTAGCAAAGTTCACCAAGTTCCGAGAAGAATAAAGCACTAAACAAAGTTCAGGGGCAAAATGGTAATTTTGCCATCCTGAATAGCCGGGATGAGTCCCGAGTGTTTTAAAATGAATTTTTTAGAACTTAACTTTCAACCTTAACTGAAACTTGAAAAAATAGACAAGAATTTAATCAAGAATTACTAAGTTACAAAGATGGGGAGCGGTTTTTTTTTTTTTTTGGGTTTTGTTTTAATTGTAACAAGCTTAATACTTTGAGGGTTTTTTTTTTTTGGGTTAAGTGAGGGTTTAAGAAGGGGAAAGTGGACTGTAGCTGCCATAATCCCGTTTCCTGCCTTCTCACCCCCATTTAGCTCTCAAATTAAGCTTGGAATCAAGTGTTTTTGTTGCCAAGAGAAGCAATTCAAAGTATATAAGCTAGGAGGAAGCATTTTCAAGCTTGAAACCATGTTTTTGAGGCCTGGAAGGAAGTTTTCCTACTTCCCCTATTTTTGAACGAGGTAAGTGATAGCCGAAGGACTATCGCCTCTCCTAGAACGTACCTCCTATCAAAAGCATGCTCGGGAGGCCTGGCACCATCGGAGAGAGGCACTAGTACTGACCTCGGACTAGGTGAATTCCAGTGCCTCAAACTCGGGATTTAGTCTAGTACCCCAGAGAACTCCAAAGGTGCAGACAGCCCCTCGGAGGAATAAACGAATCGCCTTCGGGATAAAAGAATCAGCTACCACAAGCAAGAGAGGATTTCCCGAAGGCAGAAACTGCGAGCTAGGCAGCGCCCCGAACTGCGAGCATAACTCCCGAACTCCGAGCATAACTCCCAGAGAACGACCTCGCCCAAAGGACATCGGGAGTATGGCAGGAGCATTTAAGGAGCCTCTGACACATCGCCCACAGATGCGCCATGTCACCTCAAACGACGCTCTGACACGCCGATGCCGCCCAGGCCTTGTCACAACCTGTCTCGGACCAAGGCTCGAGAGAGCCTACAAACAACTACTTGTCCCCTGTGTCCAAAGGTACACAGCAGATCTGACCGAACACGTGTCACGATCTGAACGGGCCAGACACTTCTATAAATACCAAAGGGCAGCCCCTCGCAAAGGGTTGGTCAGAGAGTAGAGAGGACACGAACAGGCAAGGACACTAAACACCTAAGGAAAGACGCCAGGCGGTTGGTCAAGAAATGTGGTAATTGCCAAAGACATGCAAAAATCCAGAGAACACCCTCGGAGCTGGTGACTTCGGTAAACTATCCCTGGCCCTTCGCAGTTTGGGGCATAGACCTTATCAGGCCGCTCACGACAGCGCCTGGGGGCGTGAAGTTCTGCGTAGTCGCAATAGACTATTTCTCTAAATGGGTCGAGGCAGAACCTTTGACGACTATCTCGGCAAGAGAAGTGCACAAGTTCATATGGAAAAACATAGTATGCAGATTCGGTATACCGAGGGTGCTAGTGGCTGATAACGGATCCCAGTTCATAGACAAAGAGTTCCAAGAGTTTATCAGCAACATCGGAACAAAGATGCACTTCGCCCCGGTAGCTCACCCCCAAAGCAATGGGCAGGTGGAAGTATCTAACAGGACCATAAAAGATGGTCTGAAAAAGAGACTGGGGGAGGCAAAAGGGAAATGGCCAGGAGAACTCCAAAGCGTTCTATGGAGCTACCGAACAACGCCCCGAAGAGCTACAGGGGAAACTCCTTTCTCGCTCGTCTTCGGTACGGAGGCCTTGATCCCAATAGAGGTAGTGCGACCATCAATACGAGTGCAGGTATTTGATGAAAGTGGAAATGACCTCGGCTTAAGAACCAAGCTCGACCTCGTCGGCGAACATAGAGAAATAGCGGAACTAAGAAGGAAAGCTTTCCAGCAAAGAGTGGCCGCCGCTATAAACTTGCGAGCTAGGCCAAAAGGAATAAAAAAGGGTGATCTCGTTCTCCGAAAGGCGGAATTCGCACCCCGGAGGCCATCACACGGCGTACTTCGCGCGAATTGGGAGGGACCTTATCTGGTTCTTGCCGAAGTACGAAGAGGGGTGTACAAGCTCGGTGACGCCGAAGGCGTGGAATTAAAAAACACTTGGCATTCAGATGCCTTGAAAAAGTTCTATGCTTAGAATCTTGACGAAAGGGTTTACATTGTACAAAGTTAGAAAAATTTTCTAGCTACACGGGCTTCTGAAAGAAAGATTCTTGAACAAAAGAAATACTAAAATTCCGCGAAGATGGTCGCCAGAATAAGCATGGGTGTGATTTCCTGAAGTCCCTCGAGCGAGCATGTTCGGGACAATAGGAAATGTAAAACCTTGCGAGAATTTCTAAATACAAAGGCTTACAGAGAACCGATCTAATCTTCCGAAGTCTCTTGAGCAAACACGTTCGGGGCAAAAAGGAATGAACAATCTCACAAAAAAAGACTTAGCCAAAATTTCTTACAGGAAAGAAAAAAGTCTTTATTAACAGACAAGATCGGCTTACAAAGAAGAAGGACTACCAAGAAAGAAAGAGTACAAGGAAGGAGAAAAAGAAGGCAGAAGGGGCCTGAGATAAATTAGGGATTCTCGGCGTCCCGAGAGCCACTAGCCCCTGCATCCTTTTCCGCCACCACCCGCGCCGGAAGAGTCTGAGGCAGGTTCAAGTGCTCGAGCTTGGACCAAGTCCACCGAGGTCCCTCAGGAATATTCAGGGCCTCCAGGAAAGAAAGGTCGAGGTCTGGAAACTTCAGAAGAACTTGATGACGAACGAGACAAAACCCGTCTTGAAAACCAACTTTGGTCATCTCGTCGGATTTCCTCTTCTCGACACCAAGATCATTAAGCTCCTTCTCCAGGTCTTCAACCTTTTTCCTTAATGCCTTCACCTTCCTTTTTCCCGACTCATCCTTCCCCTTCTTCGAAGATTCGACCTCGGCTTGAAGTGCGGTTTTCTCGGCCTCCGCCTTCGCCAGAAGAGCCGCAGAATCCGACTTCTCCTTTTGAAGTGCCTCATTAACCGAAGTCAGCTCCGCCACTTTTCCGCCGAGGTCGGAAATCTTCTGGGAGGAGTCCTTTATAAGTTCTTCTTTCTCCTTCACAAACTCCTCCCGAAGGGCAGCAATCTCTAACGCCGAAGTCTGGGCCAGCTGAGTGTTTCGAGCAACCAGGTCCGCGCACTGGGTCTGATATTGTTCTATAGTCTTTAAAGCGGCGGCCCGGTACATCCCCTGCCTCGCCACCCGAACTCTGAGGAATCCGGCATATCCCAGCAGCTGCAGAAAAACAGAGCCAAGAATGAGACAAGGCAAAAAAGGAAAGGCAAATGCTTAGAAGAAATCGAAGAAAAAAAGAGGGCAAGGAAAGAAACACACCTGGGCGGCGTGCTCGGAAAGCTTCACGGCGAGGGAGTCATCATCCGGATGAGCCCCCGCAAGGGCCCTGAAAGAAGCTTCAGTCAGGACCCCCTTTGCAATCTCCTTGGCCATGACCGGGCAGTCTTTGGAGTACATGTTCATGTCCTCCGTGAAGGACCAAAACGGCTCCTTCGGAATCTTCCCCTTCGGGATATGGGCATCCCGAAGGGCCCGCTTCCGGGCATGCTCGGCAACCCAATCCGGAGGAAGAATCTCCTCTGCACGACAAAAGCAGAAAAATTGTCAAACACAAGTAGCTGCCAAAAAATTCAGAAACTAAGTGTCTAAGGCATCAAACCTGGTGGCACTTCGGCGACGTCGTCGCCAGAATCCAGGGCCCCCTCAGAAGAAATCTCCTTCCCTTTCCTCTTGCGGCGATCTTCGGCAGAAGGGGCTTCCACCAAAGCGTCCAGAAGAGCCGCCGAATTAGGGCTTGAAGGACCAACATCTGCACCGACCTCGGTCGAAGGCGCAGCAACGGTTACCTCGGGCTCCTTGCCCACCTCCTCGAAAATCTCCGGCATAGGAGGGGGCACGGTCTTCTTCGATCGTTTGGCCGCCGGAGGCCCCCCGCCAGTCGCCTTTCGTCTTCGGGAGGCAGCCTTCTTTGTTTGTTCACCTTTCTCGGCCTGCCCGATGAAAAGCGATCGGTAATAGGCAGCAGTATCGTCGCCCATCTCTGAAAAAGAGAGAAAACATCAGCGTAAGTCCAAGATGAAATTAAAACAAGGGGACCAGGAGATGACTTACTTTCGAAAAAATCCGCATAAGTAATGTCCTTCTGAAGAAGTTTTACCAGCCAGGAGTCCTTCCCAGCAATGGCAGGAGCCGGCATCTCGAGGTCCGTTTCGTGCTCCTTTACCACCTTCAACTCCCGAAGTACTTCTTCGGTCATCAACTTCCAGTTAATTGGAAAGGGGTAAAGGGGGCGCGGTGGGACCTCGGAATCCCAGTCAGAGACCGCTCGGATGCGCTTGTCAAAGTCCGCAAAAATGGGTGTTAACTCGGGAGTTAACAGCATCTTCGGGTCAACGACATCCATCACGAGCTTTCCCTGAGCCCACTTCGTCGGGACATGCGACCAGGCCTCCTCCTTCTTCATAAAAAAGAATTTCTGTTGCCACCCTCGCCAGCTGTCCTTGTTGGCAAAGGTGAACTTGTATTTTTTGCTCCCTGACCCCCGAGGTAGCATGAAATAGAAGCCACCCTTCGGGACCACGAAGAGCTTGTAGTACTGCAGAAAAATGACAAAGTGTGGCTCTATACCGAAGACACCACACATACAAAGAAAAGCATTGAAATAGCAGTACGAGTTCGGCGGAAGTTGGTTCACGGCAATGCGATGGAAATCACAGAAATCGCAAACCATCTTCAGCGGAGGATACTGAAGTCCGGCCTTCAGTTGGGCACGGAAAACAGTAACCTCGTCACTACGGTTTGAAAAGCTATATTGGTCCGAACGAGGCAACCTCGTAGTGACGTAGGAAGGAAGGAAGAACTTCTTTTTCCATTTTTTAAGTTTTGCAGAAGTGGTGCAGCAGGGGTGAGAAAGAAGGGGTTCCCAGCTTTCGGGAATAGGCATGACTGGCAAAAAACCGAGTTCGGGAAAAGGCAAAAAGCTATTTCAAAGAAAAATTTGGAAAAGCAGAAGAAACTGGAAGCTAAAACCCACCAAACGTTTTGCCAAAATCAGGATTTGAGGACGCCGTCGTGAAATGATTGCCGGAAAACCACTCTGTCAAAAAGCACCGCCGTAAGAGAGCAGGAAAAACACTGCGGCAGTTGAGAGACAGAAGAAGAGCAAAAGCAAGAGCAAAAGCAAAAGCAAAAGCAAAAGGGGGTTATGAAGGACTAAGGGTATATATAGGACGAGGAAGGGTAGGCGAATCGACGTCATAAGTGCTGGGCGAAGGCGAATCGTCGCCATAATTACCTATTTTGCATAAAAAGACACGCCCGCTGTAACCGATGTAACCCTCTCCAATGACGGCGTGCCACGTGTCAGCAACCACGCCAAACAAGGAACACGCTTTCTGACGAATAGCGCGCCGCCCCAGACTGACACGCCTGGGCACGAGACGAGACGTTTCAGTGACCTACAAAGATTACAGAAAATAGGCTACCTCGGAGACACCAAGAGACAGTCTGTGCTACGTCTACAGACAAAAGGTGTATCTTCGGCGCAGGTACCATGCATAAAGCCCCGAAGGGTACCCTCCGATAGCCAAAAGGCTAAGTGCCTCTTCGGCTTCTAGTAACTCCCTGCCAGAATATTGGACGATCGGAGTCCTGACGTACCACCCATCAAGAGGATCTCGGGAACTGACCTCCGGAAGGTGTACTAAGTCAAACTTGGCGAATTCCAGTGCCTCGAGACTCGGGATTTAGCCTAGTACCCCAGGAATTCCAAAGATAACACCATCCCCATCAGGGGGCCAAACTGACCGCCTTCGGGTAAGAAAGCCAGCTACCGCAAGCAAGAGAGGATCTTCCCGAAGGCAGAAGCCCTGCGAGCTCCCCGAACAAGAAACACCTGAACAAGGGAATCACCGAACTATGGGTATAAGTCCCGAAGAAGGTGTTCATCAAGGGAACTCCCAGAACTATGGGATAGATCCCGAAGGAGGTGCTCGCACCAAAAGACGGATAGAATCCGAAGAGGGTGCACGCACCGAAGGGCGACCTCGCCCAGGGGACCTCGGGAGTACGATATGAGCATTTAAGGAGCCTCTGACATGTCGCCCACAAGCCCTACACGTCACATCAGAACGGCGAACTGACATGCCGCAGCCGCCCCAGTCCTGACACAACCTGTCCGGGTCCAGGGCTAAAGGAGGCTGCAAACGGCTGCCTGTCCCCTAGGTCCAAAAGTACAGATCAAATCCGACCGAACACGTGTCATGATCTGAACGGACCAGCTACTCCTATAAATACTAGGAAATAGGGACTGGGCAAAGGATGGTCATTTTCCTCCCTCTGAGAAAACACAAAACAGGCAAGACACTTGATCCCTTAGTGTTCTTCCTCCACTTTCCTCACTCAGAAAACTGACTTGGGCGTCGGAGGGTCCTCCCCGGAAAAGCAAACCCGGGGACCTCCTAACCTCTTCCTTTGAGCTTTTCAGGCACACTCAGCTGGGAAACCAGAGCTACAAGCGCTCGCCTCCTCAGGAAGTCTCCCCACCTGTCAACATGACAACAAACGAAGATGCCTCGGGGCATCAGGTACCCTTCGAAAGCTGACAAAAGCCCAAAGTCCCTACTTCGGCTTCTAGGGGGGGCATGTTGTCACACCTCACAGAAGCCCTAGCCTGTAAGTCCCCAACCTGACTCACAAGCCCAAACTAAAAACTGGGTAACTAGCTCTCGGCCAACCCAAAGGGACTAACTTTAAGTCTTATTTTCTTAAGGTAATGGGCCTGGGAGGTGGCCCAGGTGGCTTTCAAACCAAACTAGTAATTACTTGCAGCGTAAGTAAGGCCCAAACCACTTTCTTGCATAACAAGCAAGGCAACAAATAATGCAACTTCCAGTGCATACTTGGTGTGCAATCAAGTGTGCTACCTACATGGCAACCAAGAAGCCCACAATGTTGGTTTAAGTTTGGAAAACCACAAGGAACAATGCATGTAGCTCTCGGCCATCAAACATACATACAAAGGTGCACCATAAAACTTGCAAGGTCATGCCATTAACAACACTCAAAAGTGCCAAGCCTTGGCCCATAATGCTTATAACATATATCCATACATATAACCATCCATACTCTCATACATAACTTGGCATACAAGGTTCTCAAAATAACATCACCATCTAGGTATCCAAGACTATAAATATACACAACCAAAAGTGTAGTCTACCTAGCAAATAACATGGCTAATAATGCCAAGCACCCATAAGTTGTTCATGCCAAGTTATATACAGACAGAGACCAAACTCCTAGTGCTCAAACATCACCTTAAGGATCCCATACAAAAGCACACACTGCAACACCAAGCCCGTGGCCATGTTCATGGTCATAAAGGTGAAAAGCAAAACCAGAGCTAAAGTCCAGGTATCCATGCTCCCCTAGACAGTTCCCACTCTACAGCCTGCAAGCTTAAACCATAAGTCTCGGCCAACTCACAATAAGACTTGCAAATAATTCTAAAGTGTCAAGCCAAGCACACATTGGCACATACCTTAGCAACAAAGCAAATAAACACTAAGTGCACACACAAGGCAGCTTAGCACTACTCAGGCTGAATATCCTTGCCTGAAAAAAATGGAGAATGGGAAGTGAGTTTAACTCAGTAGGATTCACTTCATTATACCCAACTCTTAAAGAGTTTATTTAGTTAAGCCGAGTGAACACTCAAGGCTTAACCTCCAATTAGTTAGCTCAACCTGCAAAACAAACATAAAGACAAGAAAAGCAGGTGTATACAATAACAATAATGGGGGTTAGCATGCACAAGAAATCACCAAGGCACACAAGTACTCACACACACTTCACATTGTTGCTCTCGGCCATATAAGCCATACATGTACCCGTGTGCAATCCTTGCACTTAATCTTACCAATAACAGTCCATATGGAGCTCCCAAAATGCCAAGCAAATAGGCCACATTCACTTGCATTTTTAGTACATGTACCATAGTCAATTAGCTAATCAACATTCCAACCAAATATAACCAATAAGCCCATCAAGTAACTAAGATCACATGGCAAATTTTAACCATCACTTAGCCACCTTAACACTTGAACCATGGCATATATTACCAAGCGAACTCAAGTGTAGTGAACCCTACCTCAAGCTCTCGGTCTCCAATAAAACTTCAAGTGTCCAAGTGCCTTTCAACCTCAATGCCTACCATAATAAGGCATAATCATTAACAACATAACCCATGGATCAAATACCATGATTTCAATGAAAGACACTATCACCCAACACTTTGAAGCTCTCAGCCGTATAAGCCAAAATACTTAAACATAAGCTGCCCATTAATCTGACATACCATGAGCCATTATAATCTCCAATAAACAACAACCATGGCATTAATGCCAAGTAACCAAGTGAAATATACCATTTCACTCCATTTCAAGCTTTCGGCCAAAGCACACATTTTTATCTCATGGTACTACTCAACATTCCATTACACCAAATGAGTAGTCAAACAACTAATAAGCTTACTCATGGCACAATTACCATGTAACTAAGCAAAATACATGTAAACACCATTTCCACCCTTTCGGCCATAGTGCCCATTTCACATATACATGTTCTTCATTCAATCCAATGCCACACACATCTACCAATGCATCATTAAGCATGGTTCATGGCGTTAATGCCATGTAAAAAAAGGTTGAACATGGGTTACCTCAAAATACACTTTCGGCCAAAGCACTAACTTGCGCAATCTTGGTGTTCTTCGCCCAAACAACCTATCACAAGGTGAAATGATCATCAACAAGCATCACACATGGATTAATTTCCATGAATTCCAAGAAGAACACCAAGAACACATGTTCATCATATTCGGCCATAACTAGGTTTTCCACCAAATAATTCAATTGCTTTAATCTCCAAGCTTAGCAACGTATGAGCATTCAAAATCCTTGTTCATGGAAATAAATACCATGGATTCAAGGAAATACCAAGGTTACCTCAAGAACCCTAGCTCAAATGGCTCGGCCCTTCACCATTTCTTCATAAACAAAGCTTGATTCCAAGTGAGCTTATGCCGAGACAAGCCTTCCTAGCTTGAATTCTTCAAATGGCTTCAAGGTTCTTGAAATCAAGACAAGATTGTGAAGGAGCTCTCTCAAGAATGCTCTCGGTTTAGCAAAGGCAAGGAAGCCCGAAATGAAGCAAATGGACTTAGGCTAGTTTCGGCCGAAAGTCATTGGCTTTAGTTAGCCAAAATGCCAATTTCACTTCCATTTCTTTGCATGGCGCAATATAGCCCTTAAGTCCACTTATGCACAAGGCCGCCACTCAAACTTGTGTCTAAATGGGCACTTAAGTCCACACATGGCTCAAAGTGCCAAGCAAATAAACAACACAAGTACCAAGGCGTCATAAACACCCATGCATGACCGGCCATGTAACTAAAATAAAGACTAGTTAGTTTAACTAGTAAACTAGTGAATAGTACACTAGTGGTAGACAAGATTTTGACTAGTAATCATTGTTGTCTCCCACAAATGGTCTAGTCTTGCACTAGCCATTATAGAACTTTGCATGGCCAACAATGCCATCTTTAAACTTGTGGTTTCACTTATACAACTTAACTTAGTGCACAGTTTGGTCCCCTTTCTCAGTTTTCTGTCAGCTTTCCCATAGTACGTTTTCCGTGTGCAACTAAGTCCTGATAGTTTCCAGTTTTGCACAAAAGTCATTGTGCCAGTCTCCATGGCTCTTCTTTCTTCCCTTTCTATTTTCTCTCATTTTCCTTTGTTCTCCTTGGCCTAAGCCAAGCACATAGGAGGTGCCTAACACATGTGATAGCTGAAGGACTATCGCCTCTCCTAGAACGTACCTCCTATCAAAAGCATGCTCGGGAGGCCTGGCACCATCGGAGAGAGGCACTAGTACTGACCTCGGACTAGGCAAATTCCAGTGCCTCGAACTCGGGATTTAGTCTAGTACCGCAGAGAACTCCAAAGGTGCAGACAGCCCCTCAGAGGAATAAACGAATCGCCTTCGGCATAGAAGAATCAGCTACCACAAGCAAGAGAGGATTTCCCGAAGGCGAAAACTGTGAGCTAGGCAGCGCCCCGAACTGCGAGCATAACTCCCAGAGAACGACCTCGCCCAAAGGACATCGGGAGTACGGCAGGAGCATTTAAGGAGCCTCTGACACATCGCCCACAGACGCACCATGTCACCTCAAACGACGCTCTGACACGCCGACGCCGCCCAGGCCTTGTCACAACCTGTCTCGGACCAAGGCTCGAGGGAGCCTACAAACAGCTACTTGTCCCCTGTGTCCAAAGGTACACAGCAGATCTGGCCGAACACGTGTCACGATCTGAACGGGCCAGACACTTCTATAAATACCAAAGAGCAGCCCCTTACAAGGGGTTGGTCAATCAGTTGAGAGGATACGAACAGGCAAGGCCACTAAACCCCTGAGTGCTCTCCTTTCTTCACCTCTCAGAGAACTAACTTGGGCGTCGGAGGCTCCTCCCTCGGAAAAATATCCCGGGGACCTCCTAACCTTTCCTCTTGGGCTCTTCAGGTACCACTCCCTGGGAAACCTCCACTCCGGGCGTTCTCCTCCTCAGGAAGTCCCTCCAGAAACCACCATGTCCTCTAGCGAAGACGTCTCCGGACATCAGTAAGGAATGTGTTCTTGATTGAACTCATGTTTGTTAGTTAGTTTGAAGCTTGGGTTTTGGTTAGAGAGTGAAGTTTTGATGTTTGGTGCATTGTTTTTAAGAGGATGAGCTAGTTTATGGTGGGATGATGTGATGAAGTTGTTGAGGGAAAGTAATGGTACTCGCCTAGAGCACAAGAAAAAGGTGCTCAAGTGGTTAGACTTTGAAAAGAAGTTCCGACAGGAATACATCAGTGAAGCTGCACAGGATCAAAAGAGGATTCAGTTTGAGAATCCTTATGATTCTAGTCTACATAAGTGCTTAGTTGGCTTGTTGGTCAAGTAACAGTACTAACTAGTATCTTCATTTGGCTGCAGAGCCTAGTAGCACTTGGCAAAGGACTTTTGAGACTCCCCACTGGGACGTGTATCCAAGGTGGGAGTTAGGCTAAAGAGATCTCAGTAAATGCTTGTATTTATATAGTATTTTAATTGCCTCCATACTCTATGTTATGAGGAGTCCTCGACTCTAGGATTGCTCTTAGGTGAGGGCATTAGTCTACTTTATGTATGAATGTTCTCACAAGTTGTTATGTGTAGTAAACTCACACAAATGTTGATTTCATATGCTTTGGCTATTTGTATTTATTTTTCGTAGAAATTACTCGGCCGAGTTAATGTTTTACGGTTTTAATAAACCAAGTTAAAGCATGAAGAACATGCATATTGCATATTCTAGGATAATCAACTAGTATCATGGGATTTAACCTGCACACATACACAACTAGCCAATTGCAATCCACCGTGAGACCAACTCTCACAGAGCTTCCTGGGCAATGGCACGGGTGGTCGTCTCAAATCTATTTGTCATTCACTGGACCAGATATTGCAATTGCTGTCAATGTGGTAAACCAATACATGCATTCGGCAAAGAAAGACCACATGGAGGTTGTATACAAAATTCTCAGGTATGTCAAAGGAATATCGAACAAAGGATTATTTTTTAGAAAAAATGAAAACATGGATTTAAAAGTGTTTATTGATGCTGGTTGATAGCCGAAGGGCTATCACTATCACTCACAGAGAACTCCCAATTGGCTTGCTGACCACCACCCTCGGAGTATTTATAACACCACCCTCGGGGAATTCATTACACCAATCAAGGACTATCGGCATCTGCCCTCGGAAAATATATGTGACCAACTTTAGGAAAAGGGGGTCGCTTTTACTCTCAAAGGGGCACTACCAACCTCAGAAGCATGGGTTTTCCACCCTTGACAGAGGAAAAAAACTCACGAGGAAGGTCCCTCCAGCCAAAGGTCCTTCTATAGTAGCCCTCGGAGAAGAGTTCTCCTTGAACGGATCTTGCACCTCCAAATGGGTTTTATGGACAAATGACAAATATGGTTAGCGAACCTCTGACATAGATGCCTCACACATGCCCCTACCCTCTAGCCAGAATTACTTATAGCTAGTTGGAGATGCCTACCTCTGGAAGTACGGCCAACCAGACACGTGTTATGATTTGGGTAAGCTGTGCAAAATGTCCTAGTCCCTTTATCCTCCTATAAATACTTTAGGAGGCTTCTTGGTAGGAAAAGTGGGACTCTCTCTTTCCAACTCTCTACTCTTAACAACTTTTCTCCCGTATACTGACTTGGGCATTGGAGGCTCCTCCACAAAAAACACCATCGGCGAGCTCCTAACTAACACTCTTCAAAGTCTTGCAGATATCTTCTCATTGAAAGCCTCTCTTTCAGGCCAACATGTCATACGACGAGGATGCCACTAGGCATCATTTGGCACCATTTGTGGGAACCCCTTCTTAAGTCGCTGTTGTTGAGACCTGGTGTTCTAAGGGCAAGGGACTCTCGAGGTCCCAGTTCGTGCTGGAAACTCAAGCAACCACGGAGCAGCCCGCAATGGAGACTTCCCTGCCTGAGGATGAACGTCCTCTGACAGTCACAATGGGATCTCTATGTGATTTTTAGCACTCTATCATGGCTAAAATGATGCAACAACTCAACCCAATGCTACCCACTATGAGGTAATCCAGTTATGTTTCCAAAACTGTGCATTTAAACTCCCAAGATTGGTGTGTCCTGTAGGTCACCAAAACAACGCCCCTAGTGTACATACTCAACTGACCCTCTTGAGCACTATGTAAATACATGCATATTTGTCTAACCATAACACACATATTCAAATTTATGAACACTATGGCAGCTAAGAATTAAAACACTAGCACAAGCCTTAGTTTTAGCTTCCACGCATTAAGCATTCTTACTACATTAAAAAATACCAGCCACTGCACCCAAACTTCCTCCAATAAACTGTATCATCATAGCCATGTGGCCCTCTATTTTCCTTGCTCCATTATCAAGTAGGGACTTAGATCAAACCAGTGAATTTTTTTTTACATCACTAGCCCACCTATGGACCAAGTTAAGGATTTTTGAAGTTGGTTACAAAATTCTGACCAAATGAATAGTAACTTAGCCCATTCTGAAAAGTCATATCTTTGGCTACAGGGCCCCAAATAGAGAAATTTTCAATCCTAATTCAACCCATATATGTGCTCTAGGTGTGGTCAAAATTTCATACCAAGATTCATTCTACACAGAGAGATATAGAACTTTGAGCATAGAGTCAAAATTTTGATCACTTTATGAACATTTTGCCCATACAAAATTTTATAAGCATGCAAACACTTCATTCACAAGGGGCAAGCCACTCAAGGCTATTCTATACATATTCAAGACACCTAGGAATTACATTCCCTTATAGCTAGCATCTTTGCATAGGCAATACAAAAATTTACAAACAAGCAGCCTATATCGCACACTTAGGCAGCCTGTGCATAGCATCCTCATACATAGAAAAACAGCCCACAAATGTTCACATACATTGTCAAAACTTCACATGCATTACATGTACATGCATCCATTCACTACATAATGTTGTTAACTTAGTTAAAACAAACACCCAAGTTACAAGAGAGCTTTAGACACAATGCACTCCAGAAATAGAATGTTGGATAGTTGCTGCATAACACAATAAGCACCATCACTAAAAATACCAAATGTGCTCCTAAAATCACCAAACTTTCCAAATCATAACTAGACACATCTAAATTCATGTACCTGAAATTTTAGATGAAAAATCAAACGATAAAGGTCATTTTGATTGTGATCTTTCTGCTGGACCTAAAATGGATAGAAAGTGGGTAAGTTTCTTGAATGAAACTTAATAAGGGCTTATCAATAAAATCTTCAAACTCCAGCCATATACCTAAAATCCAAACACACTAAATCACAAAAGTACACTACAAATACACTAACATAGCCATCCAAATGCACAAACAACACAGCAACAAACAAATGTAATGCTGGCAGCAATAAACACATTAGGGTTAGTTCATACACAATCAAATAAACATTATGTAATCAATATGCAAGGCCTCCTCAAGCTAATGGTTGGCCTTAGGAGATTAATTGGTCTTATTTAGTACTAAATTAGGCTCTAGAAACCCCTGTAAACACTGCCATCTTAGTGCATGAAAAAAAGTAAGGCTAGAACCTTGTTCATGCACTCCCCCTTAATCCATACTTGGTTCCTTGAGCTTTTTGATCTCTTCCAAGCTTGGCCTTAGCTTCATGGATGGTTGATCATCCTCTAAGGATAGTTAAAAACCATGAAACATGAAGATAAAACCCTTACCTAAGCTGTGATAGCTGAAAATAGCAAAGGAAGCTCAATAAACCAGAAAACAAGGGTTTTTCTCTCTCCTATTGAATCCGATTGCTTTCCTTTGTGATTTCTTTGGAGATTGAGCTAAGGGAGGAACTCTAGCTGATGAAGGCTGAAAATGACCAAGTAAAGGTAAACAAATCAGGATATTTACATGACTTGATTAGTTTAACCTTAACCTTTACTTAGGTCACTATAAGTATGTCTTAAGAAAAGAATTTTTTGCTAATCTTTGGCCCACCTATTTGACCTTAGAACCTTGAAATAAAAGTCTGGGAAAATGCTAGAAATGGCCATCTTTGACTCTTATAAAAAATCATCCCACCCTTAAGTTATTTTTGTGAACAATTGTAAACCTAATTGTCCTAGGTTCTTCCATTATGCAATTTAGCATCCAAAAATTTCTTCCACACCAATCAAATCCTATCAAAATCTCTTCTTTAGAGTTGTACAATTGAGTACCCAAGTCTTAAAATCTGGCGATAAGGCCCATAGATTACTTTTAAAACAAGCAATCCTTTAGGGCTTCCTTTAGTACCAAGTAACCATTGCAATCTCTTAAGGAGGTGTAGATTATTCACTTTACCCCTCACATTTCATTCACTATGGCAAAAATTATGCTATATAATGGTTTATAACCATTATGCCTTTATATTGTAATTTTCCCATTTGTTGAGGTGATAACATTTCTCCCCCCACCTTAAAAATTTTGGTCCTCCAAAATTGGCGATAGCTTGGGATACTCAACTGGATACCTTTCTAGAATTTCTTCCTCAGTTTCCCATGTTGTCTCTCTTTCAAAATGGTTTGACCATTGTACTTTAACCATGGGAATTAGTTTGTTCCTTAGCCTTCTAGTATCCTTAGCTAAGATAGCTATAGGTTTCTCTTCATGTGTTAGATTTGGCTTTAATTGTATGTCTTCCACTACTATATCCTTCTTTGTATCTAGTAGACACTTCTTTAGCATACTGACATGGAAAACATTATGGACACATGACATACTTCGCAATAGAGCTAACCAATAAGCTACCTTGCCAACCCTTTCTAGTATCTTACAACGACCAATGCACCTTGGAGCTAACTTACTTCTTTTCCCAAATCTGATAATGCCTTTGGTTGGAGCTACTTTGAGCCACACTTTATCACCAACCTTATGTTGGGTTTCGAGAGCCAAACAGCGCAGTGGAATTTAACCGAAACCCTCCAGCATCCAAGTGAAACGGGGTAAACCAGGTGCTCGAAAATTTTCGTACCTAATTTTCGGTTGAGATCTCTCACTCAACTGTAGAGTTGAATCACAAAACCTGAACAGTTGATGTGTTCAGGCTCTCTATCGTATCCACTCGAGCCTCTCGGGATCACCACGCTTCCACCACATCCCGGCAGATGCGTTTCTCTTGCGCTCGCAGTGTTAGCTTGCGTCCTCCAAGGAATTGCAAGAGAAGAGTGTGGCTGTCCTTTTGGGAGGCTAGGGCAAGGAGACCTGCGAATTTCTCACTAGAAGTTGTATCTATAGTGAGACTGCACTTCCAGGCCTAATGGGTTTCAAAGCCCTAATCCAATTAGGATTTAATTTCAAGCTCAACAATGGCTCAACTC
>SMDT01001114.1:0-113300 GCA_005392925.1 Aquilaria sinensis
CTTTTTGGAGTAATGGATACCTGACCTCGGCGCCGTGCAGGGATTTGCTTACGTAATAAACTGGCCATTGCTTCGACCCTTCCTCTTTCACAAGGACCGAGCTTACTGCTTTTTCTGAAACAGCGAGGTACAGGATGAGGGGCTCTCCTTCGCGAGGTTGTCGCAGAGTAGGCAGTCGAGACAAATAGATTTTAAGTTCTTCCCAGGCTTTTTGACAATCCTCATTCCAAGGATGGCCATCGTCCCCGAGGTCATTTTCTCTTTTTGCTGCCTTAGTAAGGACTTTGAAGAATGCCCGACACCGATCTCCGTACCTGGAGATGAACCTGCTAAGAGAGGTTATCCTTCCAGTGAGTCTCTGCACATCTTTCACTGTGACGGGGGTTCGGAATTCGAGCAGAGCCTTAATTTTTTCTGGGTTAGCATCAATGCCCCTTTCTGATACCATGTACCCCAGAAATTTTCCCGAGGTCACGCCGAAGACGCATTTTTCGGGGTTAAGGCGAATTCCGAAGATTCTGAGTTGTTGGAAGGTTTCCTTTAGATCTGTGACGTGGTCGTTAGGCATCTTACTTTTGACTATCATGTCATCAACATAGACTTCCATGTTCCTCCCTATTTGGTCATGAAAGACTTTGCTCATCAGCCTTTGGTAGGTGGCTCCTGCATTTTTTAGCCCGAAGGGCATCCTAGTGTAACAATATGTTCCACCTTCGGTGATGAAGGCAGTTTTCTCTTCATCCTCGGGATCCATCCTTATTTGATGATACCCACTGAAGGCGTCGAGGAAGCTTAGGAGCCCATATTCGGCAGTTGAGTCGACCAACTGGTCTATCGGTGGGAGAGGGTAGGAATCTTTCGGGCAGGCATCGTTCAAGTTTCTGAAGTCGATGCACATCCGGAGCTTACTACTCCCTTCTTTTGTAGCAATGACCACATTGCTTAGCCATTCGGGGTACTTGACCTCCCTAATTACATTTGCGTCCATCAAGCGCTGTACTTCGGTTTTGACGAATTTACTTTTGTGGACCGAGATGCCTCGTTTCTTTTGCCAGACAGGTTTTGCTTCCGGACTTACTTTAAGGCTATGTTGTATTATGCGGGGGTTTACCCCTGGCATATCCCTTGGCGAGTAGGCGAACAGACCTTTATTCCTCAATAGAAAGGACACAAGGTTTTTCTTGTCACCTTCGGCCAAGTTTTTCCCTATTCAGGTATTTTGGCCTGGGACAAGTTCTATTTCTTTCGTTTCTACTTTTGCGAACTCTTCCGCCCCGCCCGTTTTTGGTTCTTCGGTCGGTAGAGTCCCTCCTGCTGTGGTTTGTGCGAAGTTGGCTGCTGGGGTCTTTCGGGATTTGACAAACACCTTCCTAACCTCGGCTTGGTCAATGAATATTTCGGCGTCTCCATCCTTGGTGGCGAAGGTGACTGTTAAGTACTTCACATCTGGGCGAATGTGCAAATTCCCTTGTGTTTGCCTTCCAAGGATGGCATTGTACGACGAAGGGACATCCATGACGATGAACCTTGTCATTGTGGAGGCAAAAATTTCTCCTTTTCCGTTGACCGAACTCCTTCTCATCATCAGGGGAAGGTCGATCCAGCCGAGGACGGGCAGCTCTGAGGGTCCTATTCCAAAGGTTGGTGAAGTAACAGGCTTGAGGTCGGTGTTGGATATTCCCAAGCTTGGGAGCAGATGCGAGAATAGGACGTCGGCGTTTGATCCATCGTCAAGCAATACCTTTTTGACGTCCCAATTTCCTATTCTCGTCATGACCAACAATGGGTCGTCATGAGGGAAGATGACGGAGGAACCATCTCTTTGGGTGAGTTTTTTCGATGGGCTTTGGTTGTCACACCTCGCTCAGGCCCTGGCCTAAAAGTTCCTAAACTAGCTCACAAGCCCTACTATAAAATTAGGTTCTAGTTCTCGGCCAAGCAAGCAATGGCAACTTTTAAGTCTTATTTTCTTAAGTTATGAGGCCTGGGAGGTGGCCCAGGTGGCTTTAATAAAGATCCATTATCAACTTGCAGCAAGGGCAAGGCCTAAACCCTTAACTTGCTCCACAAGCAAGGATTCAATTGGTTTCTTGCACAACAAGCAAGGCAACACTTAATGCAATTTAAGTGCATAAATGGTGTGCATCAAGTGTACTAACTATATGGCAACCAAGAAGCCCACAAGATTTGGTTTAGATTTAAAAAAAAACACATACAAAATGTGCATGATGCTCTCGGCCAATTAAGGTACACATACTTATGCACAATATTTTCCTGATGCAAGGCCCAAACTATTCACATACAAGTGCCAAACCTTGGCCCATAACATCCAACATACATAAGCAAGCATAACGCCATCCTTAGTCCATATAGAACTTGGCATACAAAACCCATTCAAGCAACATGAGTCTAGGCACTAAAGACTACACATATAAACACAAAAGGGTAGTCTACCTAGCAACCATAACATGGCTACACATGCCAAGAAACCAAAAGTATTTATGCCAAGTTATTACATGCCAAGACTCCTAATGGTCAAACATGACCTTAAGTATGCCATACAAGAGTACACACTGCAACACCAACCCAATGGCTTGATTCATGGTCATGAAGGAAAACACTATGATCAAAGCTACAGTCCAGGTATCCATAGCTCTCCTAGACAAGTCTCCAACTACTGCCTGCAAACTTCAACTATAAGTCTCGGCCAATCAAGGAATAAGACTTATAATGAAATCAAAATGCTAAGCCAAGCACACATTGGGGCATACCTTACAAAACAAGCAAATATAAACACTAAGCACACACACAAGCAGCTTAGCCTTACTCAGGCCGAATGTCCTTGCCTGAAAAATAAAGGATGGGCAGTGAGCATATAACTCAATAGGATTCACTTAAAACATATACAACTCATATTGAGTCTATTTAGTTAAGCTGAGTAATCACTCTCAAAGCTTAACCTCCCATTAGTTAGCTTAGCCTGCAAAACAAACACCAAGACAAGAAAAACAGGCATATACATATACAAGACAGATAAATAAGTCAAATATTTCATAAGTGGGGTTAGCATGCACAAGGAAACACCAAAGCACACAAGTACACACACACACTCCACAATGTTGCTCTCGGCCATATAAGCCATACATGTACCCATGTGCATTTCTTGCACACAAACTTACCAATACACCATTTCCATTTGGAGCTCCCAAAATGCCAAGCAAATAGGCCACATTTACTTGCATTTCTAGTACATGTACCATAGTTAATTAGCTAATCAACAAGCAACCAAGTATAAACACTAAGCCCATCAAGAAACTAAGGTCATTTGGCAAGTTTAACCATCACTTAGCCAGTCTAGACACTTGATTCATGGTGTATATTACCAGGCAAAGTCAAGTGCCAGTGAACCCTACCTCAAATAGCTCTCGGTCTCAACCAAGTTTCAAATGTCCAAGTGCTCTTTAATCACAACGCCTAGCATAACAACACATAGGCATCATCATACACATCCATGGATTAAACTACCATGACTCAAATGAAGAACACTAGAATGCACACACTTTAGCTCTCGGCCAAAGTGTCCAATATGTCCATATATGTACTGCCCATCATTCTGTCATACCACATGATACTCTAATCACCAATGAACATTTTCCATAGTAGTATTACCAAGTAACCAAGTGAAATGCACTATGTTACCATAAACTAAGCTCTCGGCCAAAGTACACATTTTCACATATTTGTGTCATTCATCCAACTAACCCAAAACATGATCAAGTGGCCATCAAATGACAATGCTCATGGCATAATTACCATGTAACCCATTGAAGTACATCATGATATACCAAATCAAGTTCTCGGCCAAAGTGCACACCTTCACATACATATGTTCTCTATCAACTAACTCCACACATACACATCAAAACATCAATAACTAATGTTTCATGGCAACATTACCATGTATTCAAACAATGGGCACTAAATTATGCCACTTCAAGCTCATGGCCATATAACCCAATTTCACATAACAATGTTCCTCACCCATTCAATCCAACATATGATCATCAAAGTATCACTAACCAATGCCCATGGCACTAATACCATGAAATCAAATGAGGAACACATGATTACCTCAAAGTGCACTTTCGGCCAACACACTATCTTTCACAAACTTGGTGTTCTTCACCCCAACAACCTAACACAAGGTTAAATAATCATTAACAAGCATCACACATGGATTAATTTCCATGAATTCCAAGAAGAACACCAAGAACACTTGTTCATCACATTCGGCCAACATTCCACTTTCAAACCGAAGCATTTCTTGCTCATTTAACTTAATACATCTTCAATTGAGCACTTAGGTTCCTTGTACATGGAAGAACTACCATGAATTCAAGGAGATATGGACATTACCTCAAAACCCTAGCTCAATTAAGCTCGGTTTCCTTGAATCTTCAAGAACCAAGCTTGATTCCAAGCAAGCACAAGCCGAAACACTCTTCTCCAAGCTTGAATCCTTCAAGTATCTTCAAGAATCTTGGATTTCAAAGCCAAAATGTGAAAGAACTCTCAAGAACACTCTCGGTTTAACAAGAACAAGCAAGCCCGAAATGAACTAATGGCCTTGGACTTGATTTCGGCCGAAAGTCATTTGTGTTTAGTTGGCTAGAATGCCAACTTTGCCTTCCACAATTTTGCATGGTGCAAAGTAGTCTTCCAAGCCCATATAAGTACAATGCCGCCCTTAAACTTGTGGTTAAATGGACACTCAAGTCAAATCTTGGCCCATTATGCCAAGCACATGATAAACACAAGTACCAAGATGTCATAAGTACCCTTGTAAAACCGGCCATGTAACTAAACTAATGACTAGTTAGCTTAACTACTAACTAGTGAATACTACACTAGTGGTAGACAAGAATTTGACTAGCAATCATTGTTGTCTCCAAAAAATGGTCTAGTCTTGGACTAGCCATCATAAAATTTTGCATGGCCAACAATGCCATCCTTAAGCTTGTGGTTTCACTTGTACCACTTAACGTAGTGCACAATTTAGTCCCCTTTCTCTATTTTCTGTCAGCTTTCCCATAGTACATTTTCTATGTGCAATTAAGTCCTGAGAGTCTCCAGTTTTGCACATAAGTCACTGTACTAGTCTCCAGAGCTTCTCTTACTTCCCCTTTCTGTTTTCTCTCATTTTCCTTTGTTTTCCTTGATATTCCTTGGCCTAAGCCAAGCACTCAGGAGGTGCCTAACATTGGTACTTAATCGTTGCTATTTCCCTAGCTTTCCTCTTTCTTCCTGAGGATGGCAGTCTAGTGGTGATGGTTTGTATTACCCCCGCCGAAGGTGGGAGGCGCTTTTTTGGACTTCGGTTTCTCCTCCTGTTAGAGTCATACTCCTCTTCATCGGCCTTTCCTTCCTCCTCTCTTCTTGCCTTTGGTGAAGGCATTCGTAGATAGCGCCGAAGTTGGCCTTGCTTAATCAGCGACTCAATATACTTCTTCAACTAGAAGCAGTCTTCCGTGTCGTGACCGTGGTTGCGATGAAACTGGCAGAACTTCTTCATATTCTTTTTGTTGTCAGCGGTCATCACCTTTGGTCGCTGAATCTGGGACCCCTGTTTCTCCATTGTCATGAGGATGTTGGTCCTTGTGGTGTTCAGGGGTGTAAAGTTCGGAGGAGGCTTCCTTCCCCTGAACCTCCAAGGTTGTCCTATTTGCTCTATCGTATACTTGGCTTGCTGGCTTGATCCTTCGGGGCGTGAATGATCGTTCTTTGGCCCCCCCATTCTTAGCTCTTCGGCTGTCATATGCTGCTCGGCCCTTCGGAAAAATTCGTCGAGCGTGTCCTTGGGGCCATATGTTGGGTTTCGGGAGCCAAACAGCGCAGCGGAATTTAACCGAAACCCTCCAGGATCCAAGTGAAACGGGGTAAACCGGGTGTTCGAAAATTTTCATACCTAATTTTTGATTGAGATCTCTCACTCAACTGTAGAGTCGAATCACAAAACCTGAACAGTTGACGTGTTCAGGCTCTCTATGGTATCCACACGAGCCTCTCGGGATCACCACGCTTCCACCATGTCCCGGTAGATGCGTTTCTCTTGCGCTCGCAGTGCTAGCTTGCGTCCTCCAAGGAATTGCAAGAGAAGAGTGCGGCTGTCCTTTTTGGAGGCTAGGGCAAGGAGACCTGTGAATTTCTCACTTAAAAGTTGTATTTATAGTGAGACTCAACTTCCAGGCCTAATGGGTTTCAAAGCCCTAATCCAATTAGGATTTAATTTCGGGCTTAATAATGGCTCAACTTTTGGGCCCATTATTAATACGAAATTAAAGTGAAACCATAACCCAAATAATTAGCCCATGCACTCTAATGATCCAAAATGCTCTATGTGTGCGACCCAATAGGCTCTTATCACGTTGGCAATGATCATAAATCACATTTATGATCATAAGCAATGAGCGGTGTCTAGCAACACATCATTGCTACCCAAGTGACAAGATTGTCGATGATTCGACTAAACCTTTATGATCATCACCGATATATGCCATTGTCCCTTTGTCCAAGATATCAAGACTAAGCACGAGACATGGAATGTGTCACTCTCGTATAGCCCAATCTTTGGTTTCTTGATTACCGAGTAGACTAACTTAAACTGATGACATTGATATCGCATATCAACTCATCCGAGCATGGCCATGCATTTTCTAAGTCTCACTTTATCAAGGGGCCCGAAGATATCACTCCCGTTACATAGGAGGGACAAATCCCATCTTGATCATACAAATCCCTCCGCATGATATGTGACATACCCAATGACCTCCTTCAAGTTCACTCAGTTACGAGCAACAAAGGAAAGTATCAAAGTATGTGACTCACATGTAGGGAACCTTGATGATCTTAGGTCGAAGGACTACATATACCCTGATCACTATGAGAATCACTTATGACACTCATATAACGATCCATGTAGTGTTCTCATGGTGGGTCGGTCCAGTACACAAGTTCTCCAACTTGTACCCATATGTAGACTACATATCTCATATTAGTCTCCACATATGCTAGTCGTTATGTATTATTGCAACCCGCTCCACAATAATACTAGACCAGGGACTTTTAAGAATATCATTATTCTAGGGTTACAATTATGTTTGTTAAGTTACGCAGGAACAAAACAACAAACATAATTGCTGGATTAATGCCTTAATAAAATATCATGACTCAATGTGCAAAAATACAATCATCTCATGACTGGCTTTTGGGCACAACACTAACACCATAAAACAGCTGCGAGTCCCTCCGAAGGCCCCGTATCATGGCGAGGATACGTATTTCTGGCCGAAAGTCTGGAACACTTAGGGCCTCTACATTAAATCTTTCGACATAGTCCCGGATGGTTTCCCCGTTCCTCTGTGCTATGTCAAACATCTATATACTGGCATCTTCGCCGTAGGATGACTTCCAATAAACTGCTGGGTGAAGGCAGTGGACAGCTCCTGGAGCTCTCTGATGGTTCATGGGGCCAGAGAGTTGCACCATGCTGTAGCAGGGCCGGCAAGGGTGACCTCGAAACATTTGCATAGGGTGGCATCGTCAGCCCCGTGCAACACCATGCTCCGTTTGTAGTTCGTCAGATGGGCCTGTGGGTCTGTTCGGCCATCGTACGTTTCTAGCCGAGGTACCCGGAAGTCACTGGGCATGGCTGCCTCGACTATTGTTCGGGTGAACGGTGACTCATCGCCACAGAAAGTTTCAGATAGTCTGGCCCAGACAGGTTTGCGGGCAACCTGTTTTTCCACCCTTTCCAACCTCGCCAGCATTTTCTCTATGAGGATCACAGCACTAGGTTCTTTTTCTTGGTGCTTGTAGGTTTCTGGGAAGGGAGATCATCGACGTCTTTTCGGGGACGGACTTCGCCGCCGAGGAGACGGTGATTTTGCCTCAGGCAACAGGCTCCTTCGGCGTGGGGTCTTAAGTCGTTTAAGTCCCACTGGCCCCTTAGACCGTTCCCCGAAGGGCATGTTCTCTGTCGAAGACTCCTCACATGGATCTCCAGTTTCCTAACTCCGGTGGGGGGATCTAGGACTTTTCCCCCGAGGAGGTGCTGGTGAGGAAGCCTTTTGGGCCTGGGTCGGTTGCGGCCATCTTTGGTCTATTTTGTTGTGTCATTTTGGCCACAATGGACCATTGCAAGTGGCATAGAAAACTTATGGTTACGACCAGAGGACATTCTTCCTCCGGCAGAGAAGTCCCTAGAAGAGGTTGCTCGGCAGCTGGTTGGATTTTGGGCGCGGACGAGGACTTCGGAAGTGCCTTGTCCTTAGAACGCCTAGCCTCAACGACAGCCACCTGAGGGTGGGTTCCCACAGACGGCGCCAAATGATGCCCTGAAGCGTCTTTGTCTAATGACATGGTGAGTTCCGAGGGAGCTTCCGAGGAGGGAGAACGTCGGACGGAGAGATTCCCCAGGTGGGCAAGTACCTGAAAGGCTCAGAAAAAAGTGTTAGGAGGTCCCCGGGATGTTTTTCTGGGGAGGAGCCTTCGACGCCCAAGTTAGTGTCCTGATAGTGAGTAAAGTAGGAACCCTAAATGGATATAGGATCTGGCCTGTATACGTTTTCTGCTATGCGAGAGTGCTGATCGAGAGAGAGAGCCCCCTTGCCAAGTCCTGTTTTCCAGTATTTATAGAAGTACCTGGCCCGTTCGGATCCTAACACGTGTGCGATCGGATTCTTTCTGTGCTTTTTGGGCGTAGGGAACAGGTAGCCGTTTGTAGGCTCCTGGTTTTGTGGCTGAGACGGGACTTGGATGATGTCATCGTGTCAGGCCACCGTTTCAGGCAGCGTGTGGGCGACCTGTCAGAGGCTCCTTAAATGCTCATTAAATGCTCATGCCGTACTCCCGAGGTCCTTTGGGCGAGGTCACCGTTTGGTACGGATGCCCTTCTTCGGGAATCACGTTGGTGGCTCAGGGAGTTTTCTAGCTCGGTAGTTCCGCCTTCGGGGAGAAACTCTGCTGCTTTCAGCCGAGGGAGTCAGCAACACATTTAGATAACCTGGCGTTTCAGCCGAAGTACTTACTTCGTCGTGCTCGACTTCGGTTTTGCCGAGGTCGATGGCAATGCTTCTTTCCGAGCTACGTTAGGCTCCCCGAACAAACATTCGGGAAAGTATATACTGGAAGAGGTCAGAGCCCTTTGGCTATCAGCCTCCGGCAGGACAAGATTTATAGTCATTGATGTGCCGTCAGCATATAACGCCATTCTATGAAGGCAGACTCAGGGCAATTTTCACATTCGGCCAGACGTAAGGTACCTGACGGTCACCTTCGCCACCGAAGACGGAGATGCTGAAATCTTCATAGATCAGGCCGAGGTTAGAAAAGTCTTCATGAGGGCCAAGCAAAGCCCAACCAAGATCCAGGTACAGACTTCGGTAGAAGGAAAAAAGGTCTTGATGGATGAAAAGGCAATGGCAGAAGAAACGGAAAGCCTCGAAAAATAGAAACAGAAGATGTAGAATTAATCCCCAGCCGAAAAACCCGAATTGGGAAAAAACTGGCCGAAGGGGACAAAAAGAGGCTTGTATCCTTTTTGTGCATGAACAAGGATCTGTTTACTTATTCGCCGAAGGATATGCCTGCGGTTGACCCCAGCATAATCCACCACAATCTTAGAGTACAACCACACGTCAGACCAGTTCGGCAGGAAAAATGGAATCTCTCCGCTCACAAAAAGACCTTCGTCAAGGCCGAAGTTAGTCGCCTTATTGAGGCCGGGGTAATAAGGGAAGTAAAATACCCCGAATGGCTCAGCAATGTGGTTATAGCCACAAAAAGAGGGTAGTGAAAAGCTCCGAATGTGCATCGACTTCCGAAACTTAAACGATGCCTGTCCAAAAGACTGCTACCCATTACCGGCCATAGATCAGCTGGTAGACGAAAATGCTGAGTATGGACTGCTTAGCTTCCTCGACTCCTTTTGCGGGTATCATCAGATCCGAATGAACCCTGAGGATGAGGAAAAAACGGCATTCATCACAGAGATAGGCACTTACTGCTATGTCAGAATGCCCTTCGGGCTCAAGAATGCAGGAGCCACATACCAAAGACTGATGAACAAGGTATTTGATGCGCAGATCGGTAGGAACATGGAAGTGTACATCAACGATATGATAGTCAAGAGAAAAGTACCCAGTAATCATATCACCAACTTAACCGAAACCTTCCAACGACTTCGAGAGTTCGGCATTCGCCTCAATCCCGAAAAATGTGTGTTCGGAGTAAACGCAGGAAAATTTCTCGGGTTTATGGTATCGGAAAGGGGAATAGACGCTAACCCTAAGAAAGTGAAAGCCCTGCTGAATTTCTGGACACCTACATCTATCAAAGACATATAGAGGCTTACCGGTAGGATCACCTCCCTAAGTAGATTCATCTCCAGGTATGGTGACCGATGTTGCCCATTTTTCAAAGTACTCACTAAATTCTCCAAGGAAGGTGGTACCTTCGGAAGCCAGCAACATCCATGGAATACAGAATGCCAGAAAGCCTGGGGAGAGCTCAAAAGTTATCTGACTCGCCTCCCAACACTTTGGCAACCTCGGGAGAGGGAACCTCTCATTCTTTATCTAGCAGTCACTGAAAAGACGGTGAGTTCCGTCTTAGTGAAAGAAGAGGGTGGGAAACAATGGGCGGTATATTACGTAAGCAAATCCCTGCATGGCGCCGAGGCGAGGTACCCGTTGCTCCAAAAAGCTATCTACGCATTAGTACTGACGGGTAGGAGATTGCGACCCTACTTCCAAGGACACGCCATCATCGTACGCAGTAATTTGCCCCTACGAGATGTGATGAAAAAAGTGGAGCATTCGGGAATACTCTCAAAATGGTGCATCGACCTCGGTGAATACGACATTACTTACGAGCCTAGAAGGGCAATAAAGGCTCAGGCACTTGCAGACTTCATAGCTGAGATCCCTGAGATTGAAAAGACCGAAGGACTCACGGGAGGTGAAACAGAGACTGACCCAGAATGGAAGCTCTTTGTCGATGGAGCGTCAGGCGCAGAACATCAAGGAGCTGGAATAGTTCTTCAGGGTCCCGAAGGCATGGAAGCTTCTAAAGCGGTCAAATTTGGTTTTAATGTTACCAATAACATTGCCGAATATGAAGCCCTCAGAGTCGGACTGAAAATGGCCAGAAAAGTAGGTGTGAAGAACCTTGTGGCCCATAGTGATTCACAGCTAATAGTCCAACAGACGATGGGAGAAGACACGGAAAAGGACCCAATTTTGGCTAAGTATCACGACCTCATTCAGAAACTCATTGAGGATTTTGACTCGGTCCACATAAAGAACGTGCCCCGAAGGGATAATACCCAAGCAAATGCCTTGGCCAAGGCGAAGGAACCCACCGAAGTGCTAAAACACCCCAGCATGGAGCTAATGTGCATAAAAACCTCAGGGGAGGGATGGCAAAGCTCCCTCAAGAGATATTTGGCAACTTCAGCGCTTCCCGAGGACCCTAAAGAAGCCGCAAAGGTCCGAAAGTGTGCAGGGAGGTACTTCCTTATTGGGGAAGAGCTGTACAGACAAGGGTACGCAAACCCTCTACAAAGATTTATAGGCGAGGATGACGCCAAAGTAATACTTGAAGAAGTACATGAATGAGTGTGTGGCTCACATATAGGAACAGACGCCCTCGTAGGAGTAATACTCCGCCAAGGTTACTTTTGGCCTACTCTAAGGAAGGACGCAAGGCAATTCGTCCGAAGATGCGACAACTGCCAAAGACACGCCAATATCCAAAAGCTACCCTCGGAAAGAATAAATGCAACAGACTATCCCTGCCCCTTCGCCATATGGGGCATTGATCTCATCGGACCTCTCCCAAACGCCCCCGGCGGAGTAAAATTTTGCATCGTCACAGTGGACTATTTCACTAAGTGGATAGAGGCAGAACCGCTAGCGTCAATCTCGGTGAAGGACGCTCAAAAATTCATATGGAAGAACATTATATGCCGATTTGGCATTCCGAGGGTGATAGTGGCCGATAACGGGACTCAATTCACGGACAAGGGGTTCCAGGAATTCATGGAGGACCTTGGCGTCAAGATACATTTTGCCCCAGTGGCTCACCCTCAGAGCAATGGGCAGGTCGAGGTATCTAACAGAACAATAAAAGATGGCCTGAAGAAAAGGCTAAAAGAGGCAAAAGGGAAATGGCCAGGAGAGCTCCCAAGTGTGCTATGGAGCTACCGAACGACTCCCCGAAGAGCCACGGGAGAGACTCCTTTCTCGCTCGTATACGGGACTGAGGCCATCATTCCCATTGAAATCATGCAGCCCTCGGTAAGAGTACAGGTGTTCGATGAAGGAGGAAATGATCTTGGACTGAGAGCAAAACTGGACCTCCTCGAAGAACACCGCGAAATGGCCGAGTTAAGGAGAAAGGCCTTCCAGCAGCGGATAGCACGCACCGCCAATTTACATGTAAGAAAAAAGGAGATCAAAAAGGGAGACCTTGTTCTCCGAAAGGCCGAGTTCAAACAGCGAAGGCCATCAGAAGGGGTACTTCGGGAAAATTGGAGTGGACCCTATTTGGTCCTCGACGAAGTTCGCCCAGGGGTCTTTAAGTTGGGTAATATTGAGGGAGTAGAGTTGAAGAATACTTGGCATTCAGACTCTCTGAAAAAATTCTATACTTAGACATTTTTTCGAAGAAAGCCTGTAAGATACTCCTCCCCGAAGTCGTCAGTAAAAATACATGATGAATATGCCCTCGTTACCGAAAGAGTATGCCTTGACGATTCTTCCTTACGAAATTCCTTACTAAGCTTAAAAACCCGTCCGAACAAGAAAGGAGTCCAAAAAGGTTCCTTCCGAAAAATAAGGTGCAGGTGTTCGCCAAAAATGCACACTTAGAATCATACCAGCTTCTGAGAAGGCATATTCGGGAGAAAGAACGGAGAATGGAGGAAAAAATTCTTCATTAAAAAATTCTAAGGCAAAAAATACAAAGAAGGAAGAAGAAAGCCTATGACTGAGCAGGGGTATCCGACGTTTCTCCAACATTATCATCCCCGGATGGCTCAGTCAAAGACACAGGCCGAGCCGGAGGAAGATTGAGGAACTCGACTTTGGACCATGAAGATCTGGGCTCTTTGGGAAAATCCAAAGCAGACAAGTAAGAAAGGTCAAGCCCAGGGTGCCGAGCGAGGACCTGGTGACGAGCCAAGCAAAAACCATCTTGGTAAGACGTCTTCGACATTTGCTCGCTACGGTCCTTCTCGGCGCCAAGAGCCGCCAGCTCAGCTTTTAGCGCGACAATCTTCTCCTCCAGCTTCTTCTTCTTCCTGCTCTTCGTCTCCTTCTTCTTCAGCGACGCAATCTCAGCCTGGAGATCGGCATTCAAAGCGAGTGCCTTCGCAAGATCCTCGCCATCTTGAGCGGTCTTCTTCCGAAGGGCCTCATTCTCTAAAGAAAGAGTCACGCACTTTGAGCCGAGGTCTTCAACCTTGGCTGAGAAATCGGTAAGAAGCTCCTGCCTGCTGGACACAACCTCGGCTCGAAGACTCCCAAGGTCCTCCTTCGCGATTTTGTTTAACTCGCCATATTTTAGGGCATATTGGGCAAGAGACTCCTTCATCTTGCGCAAGGAATCTTCGGACCGAGAGTGGGTCTCCGTTTGTTTCGCTGACCAGGCGCGGAAGTACCCGCTATATGCCAAAAGCTGCAGAAAAACAGAGGCGCCAAATAAGTATCGGAAGGCAGTGATAGCTTAGAAGAGCAATTTTCTAAAAAACAAGAAAAGGAAGGATCACCTGAGCAGCGTGCTCGGTCATCCTCGCCGCAAGGATCTCTTCGCTGGGACATTCGGTGGTAAGGGACTGAAAGGTGGCGTTAGTCAGCACCCCCGCCGCCATTTGCGGAGCCATCAGCTGGCTTTCCTCAGACAACAAATCCATGTCTTCTGTGAACGTCCAGAAGGGCTCCCATGGCACCTTGTCCCGCAGAATCCGTCGGTCCCGAAGAGCCCTCCGACGGGCATAAGTCTCTACCCAGGAAGCAGTAGGGGCATTCTCTGCAAGGTCACGCCGAAGTTCTGTCAAGACATCATCCCTTAGCCATTCATCCAAAAAATCGTAGATACAAAAAATACTGAGATTTGTAGCGGAATGGCTAAGGAACCAACCTGGTGGAACTTCGGGGACGCACTCTTCAGAACTGACCTCCCGAACATCCGCAGTGACATTCTTTCCCTTCCTCCTTCGGCCCTCTTCAAACTCGGGGGCAGACGTTCGCTCTGCTGGAATCTCGGTAGCAGGGGCAGGACTTAGTGTCTCCCCGAGGATGTCAGGGTCCGAAGAAGGGTTCTCGGCGGTCGGAAGTTGAGCAGAGGACTGATCTTCCACCTCAACTACGTTCTCGGGGGAAGGAGGAGTGGTAGCCTTGGCCTTCTTGGACTTAGAAGGGCCGGCAGTCGACTTCTTCCTCTTACCAGAAGTCTTCCTGCGTACTTGCTCCCCCCGCTTAGCCTGACTGTCGAAGAGTGATTTATAAAACTCGGCAGACTGATCGCCCATCTCTGCAAAAAGGTAAAATATCAGTGTAAGTCCAAAAGGAAAGCAGATACCAAATCCTGGAAGATGACTTACTCTCAGAAAAAGCCTGATAAGAAATTTCACGCCGAAGGAGCATGACTATCCAGGCTTTCTTCCCCGGAAGAACAGGCATGGGCATGCCGGGGTCACTCTTATGGGCAGTTATCACTCCCAGTTCCCGAAGAACTTCCTCTGACATAAGATCCCACTTAATGGGAAAAGGGTAGGGTGAACGTGACGGAGCGCCGGAGTCCCAGTCCGACACTAACCGAATACGTTTGTCGAAGTTGTCAAAATCGGCAAGCAATACCGGAGTGAGGAGCTTTCGGGGATCGACGACGTCGACCTTCAAAGTCCCCGAAGCCCATCTAATAGGCACATGTCTCCAAGACTCGGGAACTCGGAAAAAGAAGAACTTTTTCTGCCACCCTCGCCAACTATCCTTATTGTCAAAGGTAAACATAAACTTATTACTCCCAGACCCTCGGGGAAGGAGGTAGTAAAAACCACCCTTCGGGACTGGGTGGAGTTTGTAGTATTGCATGAGGAGGAGGAAGTGGGGGTTTATGCCGAACACCTCGCACATGCAGAGGAAAGCATTAAAGTAAGAGTAAGAATTTGGGGGGAGTTAGTTCACGGCAATACCGTGGAATTTGCAGAATTCACATATCATGCGATGAGGGGGATACCGAAGACCGGCTTTCAGCTGAGCTCGGTAAACGGTAACCTCCCTCGAAGAAGCAGCGGCGTAAGTGTAAGATCCCAGCAAAGGTAGGCTCGATGTGATGTAAGAAGGGAGGTAGTACTTGGCCACCCACTTTTTCATCTTTTCCAAAGTAGTGGAACAGGGGTAAGCCTCAAGAGAAGCAAGGTTTTCAGAAAAAGGGCGCACAGTCATCAATGGAGTCAGACTTAATGGAGTCGGATTTGACATTTTTCAAAAAGAAAAAGGGAGATGACTTTGGGAAAAATAGAGGAACAACGACAAACCACGAAAAGGAACACCCACCAAAGACTTTGCCAAAACCTGGGCTGCGAAACACCGCTGCAAGGAACCGCTGGAGGTCACTCTGCCGTAAGAATCGCCGCCGGAAAATGGAAAAGGGCAAGAAAAGGCTCTAGAACAGATGAGAGCTAAAACAAAAGAGTGAGGCAAAATGGGACGGAAGGTGCTTATATAGACCGAAGAAGGATAAGTGAAACGTCATCGTAATCATCCTTTGAAGATGTAACCGGCTCATTATTACTCCTTGAAGGTGAAGAGGTGCAGTTGACGTAACCAGCATAACTGTTTCGCCATCCAACAGCGTCCACGTGTCACACGGCGCGAGGAACCAGGGCACGCCCCTCTAACATCACGAAAATCCTGGCACGGTTACCCATGACTGACACGCCTGGCCAAAGGACGCGATGATTCACAGACCCGCGGCAGAAAAAGCAAAAAGAAAAAAGTAACGTACATTCCGAGGACATCAAGAAAACTATAGGAGGGTACCTCGGCTCTGAGGAGACGATTTCTGAAGCGAGGCAACTTTCCAAGAAAAGTTTCAGCCGCCAGATCGGCAAAGGGACCTTCTCGAAAACATAGCCGAAGCACCCGCTCCGGCTCTCCAGGAGGGGGCATGTGATAGCCGAGGTGCCCATCACTGGCCGAGCTCCCAGACTTGACGGAGTACCGACTTCGGCAGAGGGAAACTGCCAGCCGAGGTCAGAAGGATAAACGATCCCCCTGGCCTAATGTAGGGAATTCGCTTCCTTAGGAAATGGTAGGACCAACCTCGGTAGAGCGATCGGACCCTCTTCGGAAACAGAAGTACCCCTCGGAGGAACCATCCTCGGGGAATATATTCCCCGAGATGTTAGAGTAACCTCGGAAGGTACGAACAAAGCATTTAAGGAGCCTCTGACACCTCCCCATAAAGTCGTCCCCCAAGTACATTCTGACACGCTATCACTGGGGCACGCCATCAGAGGGACACCTCGATACGACACTCTCGGAATGCCTAGGCTGTCAACCAGGCGACTTTTGCTGAGATAAGCGTCCCTTCGTTCCCGGAAAAGCAGGGATCGCATCCCACCGGACACGTGTCGTAATCTGGGACGACCACAAGAGGAGAATGGCTTCTGTACGCCTCCTTTATAAAACACCCAGAAAGCATCCTAGCAAGGTAAGAAGAAAGTTCTCTTTGAATACACAAAAGGGCACATAATTCAGTTATCTGAAAGTACTGACTTGGGCGTCGGAGGCTCCTCCCCGGGAATACACACCGGGGACCTCCTAACCCGCATTTTCTGGAGTATTTCAGGTACTCTCCACTGGGGAATCTCCTCCCAAAGTGTTCTCCTCCATCAGAAGTCTGCCCTACCCATACAATGACACACGATGAAGCCGCCATCAGTACTGGCCGATCACCAAAGAACACTACATGGATCGCTATACGAGAGTCATAAGTGACATCATGTAGTCCACCTAAGATCATCAAGGTTCGCTACTTAGTCACATACTTGATATCATAACTTTGAACAAAGGGATCATTGGGTATGTCACATATCATCGGAATGATGATCAAGATGGGATTTGTCCCTCCTATGTAATGGGAATGATATCTTCGTGCCCCTTGATAGAGTAAGGAAAAATGCATGGCCATGCTCGGATGAGTTGATATACGATATCAATGTCATCAGTTTAACACTCGGTAATCAAGTAACCAAAGATTGGGCTATACGAGAGTGACACATTCCATGTCTTGTGCTTAGTCTTGGTATCTTGGACAAAGGGGCAATGGCATATAACGGTGATGATCATAGAGTCATCAACGACAATCTTGTCACTTTGGTAGCAATGATGTGTTGCTAGACACCGATCAATGTGATCATAAATTTGATTTATGATCATTGCCAATGATGGTAAGAGCCTATTGGGTCGCACACATAGAGCTATTTGGATCATTAGAGTGCATGGGCTAATTATTTGGGTTATGGTTTCACTTTAATTTCGTATTAATAATGGGCCTAATAGTTAAGCCATTATTAAGCCCGAAATTAAATCCTAATTGGATTAGGGCTTTGAAATCCATTAGGCCTGGAAGTTGAGTCTCACTATAAATACAACTTTTAAGTGAGAAATTCGCAGGTCTCTATGCCCCAGCCTCCAAAAAGGACAACCACACTCTTCTCTTGCAATTCCTTGGAGGACGCAATCTAGCACTGCGAGCGCAAGAGAAACGCATCTGCCGGGATGTGGTGGAAGCGTGGTGATCCCGAGAGGCTCGTGTGGATATGATAGAAAGCCTGAACATGTCAACTGTTCAGGTTTTGTGATTCGACTCTACAGTTGAGTGAGAGATCTCAACCAAAAATTACGTATCAAAATTTTCGAACACCCGGTTTACCCCGTTTCACTTGGATCTCGGAGGGTTTCGATTAAATTCCATTGTGCTGTTTGGCTCCCGAAACCCAACAGTGGTATCAGAGCTACTAGTGAAACCCTAAATCGGGATTGAGTGTTGAATCGCATGATGCTATGTGTTCAGTTGCTTTTCGGCCATGATTAATTAGATTGATTCATGATGCATGAAACTGGAATTCGTAATGAACGTATGAGATATATGAAAAAATGACACAAATTGGTTAATGAGATTAACCCGAAATTGATAGGTATGAGATACCTATATGGATTATGATTCTTGTGATAGTTGCAAAAACCCTAGCTTTGTTCGGATTCGGCCTATTCGTGCAGCGAAAGTAAGGTATTTTTGATGGCTCGAATGGAGGAGTCTCGGGTGCCTACTTGCTCGAAATATAAGATTTCGGGCTAAGCAATTGTAAGACAATTTGAAATAGAAGGTCTCGACTCCCCTTGATTACGATTAAGAATATCATTAAGAATATCATTATTCTAGGGTTACGATTATGTTTGTTAAGTTACGCAAAAACAAAACAACAAACATAATTGTTGGATTAATCCTTAATAAAATATCATGACTGAATGTGCAAAAATACAATCATCTCCTAATGAGTAGTATGTCATCTACATACACCACCAAGAAGACAATATCGCTCCCACTAACCTTCTTGTAGACACAAGGTTCATCTTCATTTTTGATAAAACCAAACTCTTTGATTGCATCATCAAAACGAAGATTCCAACTTCGAGAAGCTTGCTTCAGTCCATAAATGGACCTTTGCAACTTGCACACTTTATTGGCATTCTCAAGAGTGACAAAACCCTTAGGTTGTGTCATGTACACATCCTCAAGTAGCTTTCCATTTAGGAATGCAGTTTTGACATCCATTTGCCATATCTCATAATCATAGTGTGCAGCAATAGCAAACAAAATTCGGATGGATTTAAGCATAGCAACTGGTGAAAAAGTTTCATCATAGTCAATACCATGAATTTGCTTAAAACCTTTTGCAACCAATCGTCCCTTAAAGGTAATCACATTACCATCCATGTCAGTTTTCTTCTTGAAAACCCATTTGCACCCTATGGGTTTTACCCCTTCAGGTGGGTCAACCAAAGTCCATACTTGGTTTTCATACATGGATTCCATCTCGGATTTCATGGCCACTAGCCACTTCTCAGAGTCAGGCCCCGACATAGCTTGTTGGTAGGATGTGGGCTCATCCTAATCCATGAGCATCACATCACCAGTGTGAGTCACGAGAAATCCATATCTCTCAGGCTCACGCCGAATCCTACCAGACCTATGTGGGCTTTGTGCTACAGAAACAGACTCTTGAACCACAACATCTTGTGGTGGCTGTTCAGGTTCCATTTCAGGTTCGATGTCTCCTTGTTGGTCTTGAATTTCTTCAAGTTCTACTTTCCTCCCACTAGTTCCTTTAGAGATAAACTCTTTCTCTAGAAAGACACCAGTTCGAGCAACAAACACTTTTTGCTCAGAAGGATTGTAGAAATAGTAACCCTTTGTTTCTTTGGGATACCCAACAAAAAGGCATTTTTGAGATTTGGGCCCTAGTTTGTCAGAAGATTGACGTTTCACAACATAAGTTTCGCAGCCCCAAATTTTCATAAAAGACAAATTTGGATGCCTCCCACTCCATATCTCATATGGTATATTTTGAACTGATTTAGATGGAACTCAATTTAGTCTAAAAGCGGCTGTCTCTAAAGCATATCCATAAAAGAAGTTTGGAAGGTCAGCTTAACTCATCATAAATCGAACCATGTCCAATAGAGTTTGATTTTTCCTTTCAGATACACAATTCCATTAAGGCGTACCAGGTGAAGTGAGTTGTGATACTATACCAAACTCATTCAGATAGTCAAGGAATTTTTGATACAAGTATTCTCCACCTTGATTTGATTGAAGTACTTTGATTCTCTTCCCAAGTTCATTTTTTAGTTCATTCTTAAATTCTTTGAACTTTTTATAGGATTCTGACTTGTGTTTCATGAAATGCATATAGCCATAGCTACTGAAGTCATCAGTGAAAGTAAACTGAAGTATTGAAAACCTCCTCTAGCATGTGTAGAAATAGGGCCACATACATCACTACGTTTAAGTCCTAGTAAGTCATTAGACCTTTCACTTTGCCCTGTGAACGGAGCGTTTGTCATCTTGCCCAACAAACATGACTCACATGTCTAATTTAACACATTCCAACATCAAATGACAGTCCCCAAAGTCCAAAACCTTTATGGAGCTTTGGATAATGCCCGGGTCTCCATTATATGGCCCCAGCGAGCATTCTGTCCAGAGAATAGTCATACTTCCGATGTATCGCATCCCTAATTGGGTATTCCTCTCTGACTTTCTTGGTATTCACATTATAGATTGTATCTTCAAGGTCTAGAACATACAAACCCCATTGTTAAGTTGAGCACTACCATAAAAGATTTCATTCAAATAAATAGAACAAAGTTTGGTTCTTTATTATAAATGAAAAACCATTCTTGTTCAAACAGGAAATAAAAACCAAATTTCTACTAAAAGTAGCCACAAAGTAGCAATTGTCTAATTCAAAAACCAATCCACTAGGCAAAGTAAAAACATAAGTCTCTATGGCTAAGGTAGCAACCCTTGCTCCATTTCCAACACATTGGTCCACTTCACCTCGTGTTAATCTTCTACTTCTACTGAGATCTTTCACATTTGCACAAATGTGAGATCCCCATCCAGTATCCAATACCCAAGATGAGAAAGTAGAAAAGTTAGCCTCTATAACGAGAATACTTGAAGTAGAAGTCTTACATCCCTTCTCCTTATCAAGTTCTTTAAAATAGAGCTTGCAATTGCGCTTCCAATGCCCAGGTTGCTTACAATGGAAGCACTCTCTTTCTTTTGCCACACCACCCTTTCATTTCAGTGCAGCTGAAGAAGAACTGGTATTGGACTCTCCATTAGCTTTATCATTCTTCTTTTTGGTGCTTTTCCCCTTCTCTTGCCCTTGTGACCCATGAAAATCGGCTTAGCCTTCTTAAGGTTTTTGCTCAGCAGTTCTCAACATGATGAGCAATTCAGGAAAGGACTTGCCTCCAACCGGCGGGGTGCCTGTTCTCATGAGGGAGTTATAGTTCACGAATGAACTGCTGTCTCTTGTTTTCCGGCACGGGATTGCACACGGTCACGGTGACTTCGATAGAACCCCACACCAGCTATCTCTTTCTGAAGAGCAAATCCCAAAATCTCAAGATTGTCAATGTACCACGCCATCGTCCTTCGAAGAGCACATGACTTGACCCCCATGACGATTTTCCCGCCCCCCCTCACTGCACCATCCTGACACCTTGAGCCACGTGACAAAACCTCCATGCCTTAAGAGGTTCCTCAAACCTCGCATGCCTATCTTGCCTCTTGGAAAAGCATTTTTGAACATCTTCCCGCACCTTCTAATTATCGAATGCCCACCTGTACTTCTCATGTTGCTAATCTTCTGAAGCTCAGATTCCATGGTAATAATCATGAGGCATGCAGCATCCAAAGCTTCATCAAAATGCCTATTGTGAGCATCACGTTCAGCTCTTGGAGTAGTGGCAGCAAACTCATTCGAAATGGGTTACTCTAGGACATAAACCTTTCTCTCTTGCCTGAGGATTATCTTCAAGTTTTGGTACCATTTGAGAAATTTGGTCCTATTAAGTTTTTCCTTCTCACGGATCAATTGCAACAAAAGTGTCGATGTGTTTTTGTGCCATCGTTTATCTACAACAGAAAATATGTAGTGGTAAGATCCACATAGTTTAATTCATTTAATAATGACTTTTATTAAACAATACTCCCACTAATTTCCTCAAAATAATAACACTCGATATTATCTTGGAACACCTCGGTGCTACTGTATTCCCTATTCGATGGCCATAGACCCATAATTTGAACAACAACCTTTAGTCCATGCTTTTGCTTTTATCCCCTCTTGTCTCTCAAGCTATAGTTTTTTAGGTAGGCAACTCTTTGCCAATTTCATCTTATGCAACTCTTGGATAGTGTGGTGAACAACACTTGTCGAAGCTCATCTCATGAATTTAAGCCCAATTCTATGCCTCTAAGTCTCTAATCCTATTGGGATAACTCAGTTAAGTCGGACACAAGAGTTAGTATTTTGGATATCATTATTATCCCATCACGCTTTACTAAGATGAATGTAGGTGCTTTGCTTTGGCAAACAGACCCAATTTTGATCAAAGTCTTGATGAGTGCCATCATTTGGAAGGCATCACATTTAATCCCTCAAACAAATATTAAGTCTTGGCGAGTGCCAACATTTTGTAAGGCATCACATTTAATGAATTAATATTTGTTTGAAGGATTTTTTTTCTTTTGAGCTCACCAATTTGTTTTTTCCAGTTGTCTTGTACATGCATCACATACAAATATAAAACATGCATCGCATGGTTACAAGAAAGTAAATGTGACATGGTTATATCCCAAACTATGCGATATTCTCTAGCCACTGATAATATCATAAAAGCCCAAGAAAAGAAAAGGGTCTTCACAAGCTCCTTTTCCTCCTTTCTTGGTTGCCTTTTTGTTTGTCACCTCCTTGGACATACCACCTTTGGATGATCCTTGGACATACTACATTGGATGATCCCATAATGCACCACTACATCAATAATAGAAACCTCACGTTACATTCGAGGGGAGTAAGGTGAGAAAAAAAAGTACAATGAGAGTTGAAGTAAGAGAAAACACGCACTAGCGAAGGCCCGATTTTTACCAAGTACACGTGTGTTTAAAGGGCTATAAACCATTCAATCATTGGGGGGCTTCAATCACAACTCAGCTTAACATGCCAAATCTCATTCAACAAAGATGCATGCCAATTTTTGCGAGTTGATTAACCAATTTTTATTAATGTGGTGCTTTACATATGGCGATCTCACTGCCCAGTTAGCAGGCAGGGTTAAGGGGAGCTGCCCTTTTAGGGGGTTGCAATAGGGGCAACACGCCCCAGCATAGAAAATTGTCTTACAATTATGTTGCATGAGATCTTCTATTTTGAGCATGTAGGCACCCGAGACTCCTTCATTCGTGCCACAAAAAATACCTTCCTTTTGGTGCCCGAATAGGCTGAAATTCCGAACAAAGCTAGGGTTTTTGCAACTATTGCAAGAATCCCAAATCCATATAGGTATCTCATATCTATCAATTTCGGGTTAATCTCATTAACCATTTGTGTCTCGTTTCTTCATATATCTCATCTGTTAATTACGAATTCCCCCTGGGTTTTTCAGGCATCATTAAATCACATCTAATTACTCGATGGCGCCGAAAAGCAATCCGAAACAACATAGCATCCTGCCGATTCAACATTCAATCCCGATTTAGGTTTCATCACCAGTATCCTTCGTATACTACTGTTGGGTTTCAGGAGCCAAACAGCTCAGCAGAATTTAACCAAAATCCTCTAGGATCCAAGGGAAACGGGGTAAACCGTGTGTTCAAAAATTTTTATACGTAGGTTTTTTCGATTGAGACCTCTCACTCAACTGAAGAGTCAAACCACAAAACCTGAACGTTTGACGTGTTTTCAGACTCTTTAATGTATCCACACGAGCCCTCTCAGGATCACCAAATGCTTTCTACCAACTTACGTGTAGATGCATTTCTCTTGCGCTCGCCGTGGTATCTTGCCCGTCGTCCAAGGAAATGCACTAGAAGAGTAGAGCTGTCCTTTTGGGAAGCTAGGGCAAGGAGTCCTGTGAATTTCTCGCTTAAAATTTGTATTTATAGTGAGCCTCAACTTCCACGCCTAATGGGTTTCAAAACCCTAAACCAATTAGGCTTTAATTTCGGGCTTAATAATGGCTCAACTCTTGGGCCCATTATTAATACAAAATTAAAGTGAAACCATAACCCAAATAAGTAGCCCATGCACTCTAATGATCCAAATAGCTCTATGTGTGCGACCCAATAGGCTCTTACCACATTGGCAATGATCATAAATCACATTTATGATCATAAGCATTGAGCGGTGTCTAGCAACACATCATTGCTACCCAAGTGACAAGATTGTCGATGATTCGACTAAACCTTTATGATCATCACCGATATATGCCATTGTCCCTTTGTCCAAGATATCAAGACTAAGCACGAGACATGGAATGTGTCACTCTCGTATTTAAAAAAAGCCCAATCTTTGGTTTCTTGATTACTGAGTAGACCAACTTAAACTGATGACATTGATATCATATATCAACTCATCCGAGCATGGCCATGCATTTTCTAAGTCTCACTCTATCAAGGGGCCCGAAGATATCACTCCCATTACATAGGAGGGACAAATCCCATCTTGATCATACAAATCCCTCCGCATGATATATGACATACCCAATGACCTCCTTCAAGTTCACTCAGTTACGAGCAACAAAGGAAAGTATCAAAGTATGTGACTCACATGTAGGGAACCTTGATGATCTTAGGTTGAAGGACTACATATACCATGATCACTATGAGAATCACTTATGACACTCATATAACGATCCATGTAGTGTTCTCATGGTGGGTCGGTCCAGTACACAAGTTCTCCAACTTGTACCCATATGTAGACTACATATCTCATATTAGTCTCTACATATGCTAGTCGCTATGTATTATTGCAACCCGCTCCACAATAATACTAGACCAGGGACGTTTAAGAATATCATTATTCTAGGGCTACGATTATGTTTGTTAAGTTACACAGAAACAAAACAACAAACATAATTGTTGGATTAATGCCTTAATAAAATATCATGACTCAATGTGCAAAAATACAATCATCTCATGATTGGCTTTTGGGCACAACACTAACACATTGTAGTCAAGGGAGGCATTAGTTTTTGGCTTTAGCCGAGTCCATGGTGTTCTTGGGAGATAATGGTGCTTGGCTACTGATTCCATGCCATTTTGAAAGGAAATTAAAGGTTGAAGACATAATCAAGCTTGGTTGCTCATTTTCGGCTGTAGGTGACTTAGAAGCTCAAGTTAAAGCTTGGATTTTGAAGTTGCAAGGGGGGGCTGAGACATTCAAGATGCATTTAAGGTAAGGATTCATGATTCACTTGGTTGTTCTTGGAAATTTTCCATGGTCAAGTGATATTGATGCCTAAGTTAAGGTCATTGTGCTAGGCAACCTTACTTGGCAAGTGTGATCTCGGTTTTGAATGCTTGATTTTAACCAATAGATGGATTTTTGTGTTTGAGGTAAGAATTCACATAATTGCTTGTTTACTTGGTAAAGATTCTATGAGCATGTAAATTTTGATGGCTGATGAATGGGCAAATGATGTTAGGCAATCTCGGTTTGGAGGTTCAAGTTGAACTTGGAAGTTCAAGCATTAGCTGAGGGAATTCAAGTTTTGTTGGACAGGTAGGGTTCATGTTCTACTTGCTTGCTTGGTATATATGCCATGAACAAGTAGTTATGAGTAGCTAAGTGATAGTCAATATGTGCTATGTAATCTTAGGTGCTTGATGGGCTAATTGAGTGAACTTTCGGGTTCTAATTGGAATGGTGAACTTTTGGGTTCAGATAGGATTTGCTAGCTAATCCAAGTAAAGGCAAGCACCTAGAGTTCTTAGCAAGTTAGGCCAACTTACTAAGTGAACTTGGAGCACTAGGGGTATGGTGATCTTTTAGAAGATTTGAGGTGCAAATAGTGAAGTTGGTGCTTGCTAGTGGTTTCGGCCAAGAGTGAACTTGTGGTGTGTGTGTGAGTTGTGTGCTTGATTGCTTTGTGTGTGTGTGTGCTGCCCATTTTAGGTAGCTTAATTATGCCTATTATGCCTCGGTTACTATATGTGTATATTGTGTTCTTGTGTTTTCAATGTCGTTCTTGCAGAATAAGTTAAGCTAGTGGAGGTTAAGTCTTGGACTTAACTAAATAGACCAAATATAGTCGATTGTGTTCTCTTGTTACTCTCATTGTACATTCTCTTCTCACCTTACTCCCCTCGAATGTAACTTGAGGTTTCTATTATTGATGTAATGGTACATTATGGGAACATCCAAGTTGGTATGTCCAAGGATCATTCAAAGTGGTATGTCCAAGGAGGTGACAACAAAAGGCCAACCAAGAAAGGAGGAGAAGGAGCTTGTGAAGACCCTTTTCTTTTCTTAGGCTTTTATGACATTCTCATTGCCTTGAGAATATCACGTAGGCTAGAACCATGTCATGTTTATTTTCTTGTAAGCATGAGATGCATGTTTTATATTTGTATATGATGCATGTATAAGACAACCGGAGATAACAAATTGGTGAGATCAAAAGAAAAATTCCTCAAACAAATATTAAGTCATTAAATGTGATGCCTTCCAAATGTTGGCACTCGTCAAGACTTTGATCAACATTAGGTGGGTTTGCCAAAGCAAAGCACCTATGTTCATCTTGGTAAGGCGCGATGGGATAATAGTGATATCCAAATTGCTAACTTTGGGTCCGACTTAACTAAGTCATCCTAATAGGATTAGGGACTTAGAGGCATAGAGTTGGGCTTAAGTTCATGAGATGAGCTTGGACAAGTGTTGATTCACCCAACTATCCAAGAGTTGCATAGGATGCAATTGGCAAAGAGTTGCCTACCTAAATAGCTGTAACTTGAGAGAAAAGCCAAAGCTGACTCAGGTTGTGGTTAAATATGGATCTTGGCCCACTAGAATACCTTAACACTGAGGTGTTCCGAAATAGTATCGAGGGTTATTATTTTGAGAAAAATAGTGGGAGTATCGTTTAATAAAAGTCCTTATTAAATGAATTAAAATACATGACTCTTACACTGCATATTTACTGTTGTAGATAACCATGGCACAAAACACATCGACACTTTTGTTGCGATCGATCCTTGAGAAGGAAAAACTGAATGGGACCAACTTTCTCAAATGGTACCGAAACTTGAGGATAGTCCTCAAACAAGAGAGAAAGGCTTATGTCCTAGAGCAGCCCATTCCGAATGAGCCTGCTGCCACTGCTCCAAGAGCTGAAAGGGATGCTCACAAGAGGCATTCTGATGATGCTTTGGATGTTGCATGCCTCATGCTTATTACCATGGAATCTGAGCTTCAGAAGCAACATGAGAACATGGGGGCGTTCGATATGATCAAACATCTCAAAATGCTTTTCCAAGAGCAAGCTAGGCATGAGAGGTTTGAGACCTCTAAGGCATTGTTTCAGTGCAAGATGTCTGAGGGAAGTCCCGTGGGTCCTCATGTGCTCAAGATGATTGGGTACATTGAGAATCTTGAGAGTTTGGGATTTGCTCTTCCGAAAGAGTTGGCTGTTGTTGTAGTCTTGCAATCGTTACCTGAAAGCTACAGTCAGTTCATCATGAACTATAACATGAATGACCTTGACAAGTCCCTCCCTGAATTGCTCAACATGTTGAGAATTGCTGAGCAAAACCTTAAGAAGGCTAAGCCCATTTTGATGGTTCAAAAGGGCAAGGGAAAGGGAAAAGCCAACAAGAAGAAAGATAAAGCTAATGGAAAGTCCAATACTAATTCTTCTTCAACTGCACTAAAACCAAAGGGTGGTGTGGCAAAGGAAAGGGAGTGCTTACATTTTAAGCAACCTGGACACTGGAAGCGCAACTGCAAGCTCTATCTTGAAGAACTTGCTAAGGAAAAGGGAAGTAAGACTTCCACTTCAGGTATTTTTGTTATAGAGGCTAACTTTTCTACTTCCTCATCTTGGGTTTTGGATACTGGATGTGGATCTGACATTTGTGCAAATATGTAGGATCTAAGTAGAAGTAGAAGATTGGCCCGAGGTGAAGTGGACCTACGTGTTGGAAATGGAGCAAGGGTTGCTGCCTTAGCCGTAGGGACTTATGTTCTCACTTTACCTAGTGGATTAGTTTTAGAATTAGACAACTGCTACTTTGTGCCTACTATTAGTAGAAATTTGATTTCTGTTTCTTGTTTGGACAAGAAAGGTTTTTCATTTATAATAAAGGACAAATGTTGTTCTATTTATTTGAATGAAATCTTTTATGGTAGTGCTCAACTTAGCAATGGGTTGTATGTTCTAGACCTCAAAGATCCAATCTATAATGTGAATACCAAGAAGGTCAGATTAAATGATTCAAACCCGACCTATCTCTGGCACTGTCGCTTGGGCCATATAAATGAGACCCGCATATCCAAGCTCCATAAGGATGGACTCTTGGACTCATTTGATTTTGAATCATATGAGACATGTGAGTCATGTTTGTTGGGCAAGATGACCAAAGCCCCATTCACAGGGCAAAGTGAAAGGGCTAATGACTTACTAGGACTCATACATAGTGATGTATGTGGCCCTATGTCTACACAAGCTAGAGGAGGTTTCCAATACTTCATTACTTTCACTGATGACTTCAGCAGATATGGCTATGTGTATCTCATGAGACACAAGTCAGAATCCTTTGAAAAGTTCAAAGAATTCAAGAATGAAGTAGAGAATCAACTCGGGAAGAGTATCAAAGTGCTTCGATCAGATCGAGGTGGAGAGTACTTGGATCGAGAATTCCTTGACTATCTGAAGGAGTGTGGTATAGTATCACAACTCACTCCACCAGGTACACCTCAATGGAATGGTGTATCTGAAAGGAGAAATCGAACTCTGTTAGACATGGTTCGCTCTATGATGAGTCAAGCTGACCTTCCAAACTCCTTTTGGGGACATGCTCTAAAGACAGCCGCTTTTACACTAAACCGAGTTCCATCTAAATCGGTTCAAAAGACACCATATGAGATACGGAGTGGGAGGCGTCCCAATTTGTCTTTTATGAAGATTTGGGGCTGTGATGCTTATGTGAAACGTCAATCCTCTGACAAACTAGGGCCCAAATCTCAAAAATGCCTTTTTGTTGGGTATCCCAAAGAAACAAAGGGTTACTATTTCTACAATCCTTCTGAGCAAAAAGTGTTTGTTGCTCGAACTGGTGTCTTTTTGGAGAAAGAGTTTATCTCTAAAGGAACTAGTGGGAGGAAAGTAGAACTTGAAGAAATTCAAGAACAACAAGGAGACATTGAACCTGAAATGGAACCTGAACAGACACCACAAGATGTTGTGGTTCAAGAGTCTGTTCCTGTAGCACAGAGCCCACGTAGGTCTGGTAGGATTCGGCGTGAGCCCGAGAGATATGGATTTCTCGTGACTCACACCAGTGATGTGATGTTCATGGATCAGGATGAGCCCACAACCTACCAACAAGCTATGTCGGGGCCTGACTCTGAGAAGTGGCTAGTGGCCATGAAATCCGAGATGGAATCCATGTATGAAAACCAAGTATGGACTTTGGTTGACCCACCTGAAGGGGTAAAACCCATAGGGTGCAAATGGGTTTTCAAGAAGAAAACTGACATGGATGGTAATGTGATTACCTTTAAGGGACGATTGGTTACAAAAGGTTTCAAGCAAATTCATGGTATTGACTATGATGAAACTTTTTCACCAGTTGCTATGCTTAAATCCATCCGAATTTTGTTTGCTATTGCTGCACACTATGATTATGAGATATGGCAAATGGATGTCAAAACTGCATTCCTAAATGGAAAGCTACTTGAGGATGTGTACATGACACAACCTGAGGGTTTTGTCACTCCTGAGAATGCCAATAAAGTGTGCAAGTTGCAAAGGTCCATTTATGGACTGAAGCAAGCTTCTCGAAGTTGGAATCTTCGTTTTGATGATGCAATCAAAGAGTTTGGTTTTATCAAAAATGAAGATGAACCTTGTGTCTACAAGAAGGTTAGTGGGAGCGCTATTGTCTTCTTGGTGTTGTATGTAGATGACATACTACTCATCGGGAATAACATTCCTGAGCTACAGTCTGTGAAGACTTGGCTAAGGAAATGTTTTTCTATGAAGGACTTGGGTGAAGCAGCCTATGTGTTTGGCATCAGGATCTATAGAGATAGATCTAGAAAGCTTCTTGGCCTAAGTCAAAGTACATACATTGACAAGGTGCTAAAGAGGTTTAGCATGCAAGATTCCAAGAAAGGATTCGTGCCCATGTCACATGGTATAACTCTTTCTAGATCTCAGTGTCTGAGTACAGCCGAGGAAAAAGAGCGCATGAGTAAGATTCCATATGCCTCAGCAATTGGATCTATCATGTATGCCACGATATGTACTCATCCTGATGTCTCATATGCTTTGAGCATGATGAGTAGGTACCAATCGAACCTTGGCGAGAGTCACTGGACAGTTGTTAAAAACATCCTTAAGTACTTACGAAGGACTAAGGATGCATTCTTGGTCTTTGGAGGTGAAGATGAGCTCATTGTAAGGGGTTACACCGATGCAAGCTTCCAATCCGATAAGGATGATTTTAGATCGCAATCTGGTTATGTGTTTTGTATTGGTGGTGGTGCTGTGAGCTGGAAGAGTTCAAAGCAAGAGACAGTAACTGACTCTACAACAGAATCTGAGTACATTGCCGCCTCTAATGCTGCAAAGGAGGCAGTTTGGATCAAGAAGTTCATCACTGAACTTGGAGTGGTTCCAAGCATTGCCGACTCGATAGAGCTCTATTGTAACAACAATGGAGCAATCGCACAAGCTCAGGAACCTCGATCTCACCAGCGATCCAAACACATACTCCGACGCTATCATCTCATCAGGGAGATCATCGAGAGGGGTGATGTAAGGATATGCAGGACTTCGACAGATAGCAACATTGCTGATCCACTGACAAAGCCCCTTACGCAGCAGAAGCATGATAGCCATTCTAGGTCCATCGGTATTAGATACATGGATGATTGGCTTTTAGTGCAAGTGGGAGATTGTTAGTGTTGTGCCCAAAAGGCCAATCATGAGATGATTGTATTTTTTGCACATTGAGTCATGATATTTTATTAAGGCATTAATCCAGCAATTATGTTTGTTGTTTTGTTTCTGCGTAACGTAATAAACATAATTGTAACCCTAGAATAATGATATTCTTAAACGTCCCTGGTCTAGTATTATTGTGGAGTGAGTTGCAATAATACATAATGACTAGCATATGTGGAGACTAATATGAGATATGTAGTCTACATATGGGTACAAGTTGGGGAACTTGTGTATTGGACCGACCCACCATGAGAACACTACATGGATCGTTATATGAGTGTCATAAGTGATTCTCATAGTGATCATGGTATATGTAGTCCTTCGACCTAAGATCATCAAGGTTCCCTACATGTGAGTCACATACTTTGATACTTTCCTTTGTTGCTCGTAACTGAGTGAACTTGAAGGAGGTCATTGGGTATGTCACATATCATGCGGAGGGATTTGTATGATCAAGATGGGATTTGTCCCTCCTATGTAACGGGAGTGATATCTTCGGGCCCCTTGATAGAGTGAGACTTAGAAAATGCATGGCCATGCTCGGATGAGTTGATATACGATATCAATGTCATCAGTTTAAGTTGGTCTACTCGGTAATCAAGAAACCAAAGATTGGGCTATACGAGAGTGACACATTCCATGTCTCGTGCTTAGTCTTGATATCTTGGACAAAGGGACAATGGCATATATCGGTGATGATCATAAAGGTTTAGTCGAATCACCGACAATCTTGTCACTTAGGTAGCAATGATGTGTTGCTAGACACCGCTCATTGCTTATGATCATAAATGTGATTTATGATCATTGCCAATGTGGTAAGAGCCTATTGGGTCTCACACATAGAGCTATTTGGATCATTAGAGTGCATGGGCTAATTATTTGGGTTATGGTTTCACTTTAATTTCATATTAATAATGGGCCCAAGAGTTGAGCCATTATTAAGCCCGAAATTAAAGCCTAATTGGATTAGGGCTTTGAAACCCATTAGGCCTGGAAGTTGAGTCTCACTATAAATACAACTTTTAAGTGAGAAATTCGCAGGTCTCCTTGCCCTAGCCTCCCAAAAGGACAGCCACACTCTTCTCTTGCAATTCCTTGGAGGACGCAAGCTAGCACTGCGTGCGCAAGAGAAACGCATCTGCCGGGACGTGGTGGAAGCGTGGTGATCCCGAGAGGCTCGTGTGGATACCATAGAGAGCCTGAACACGTCAACTGTTCAGGTTTGTGATTCGACTCTACAGTTGAGTGAGAGATCTCAACTGAAAATTAGGTATGAAATTTTCGAACACCCGGTTTACCCCGTTTCACTTGGATCCTGGAGGGTTTCGGTTAAATTCCGCTGCGTTGTTTGGCTCCCGAAACCCAACATATGTGCTATGTGATCTTAGGTGATTGATGGGCTAATTGAGTGAACTTTCGGGTTCTAATTGGAATGGTGAACTTTCTGGTTCAGATAGGATTTGCTAGCTAATCCAAGTAAAGGCAAGCACCTAGAGTTCTTAGCAAGTTAGGCCAACTTACTAAGTGAACTTGGAGCTCTAGGGGTGTGGTGATCTTTTTGACGATTTGAGGTGCAAATAGTGAAATTGGTGCTTGCTAATGGTTTCGGCCAAGAGTGAACTTATGGTGTGTGTGTGAGTTGTGTGCTTGATGGCTTTGTGTATGTATGCTGACCATTTTAGGTAGCTTAATTATGCTTATTATGCCTCGTTACTATATGTGTATACTGTGTTCTTGTGTTTTCAATGTCTTTCTTGCAGGATAAGTTAAGCTAGTGGAGGTTAAGTCTTGGACCTAACAAAATAGACCAAATATGGTCGGTTATGAATCCTACTGAGTATTAGTACTCATGTCCATTATATTTTTGTTTCAGGCAAGGGTTTAGAGCTTGAGTGATTAGTGCTTGGTTTGCTTGCTTGTGAATCAAGTAGTTCACTTGAGGTATGTGTGCCAAATGAGACTTGGCTTATTTGATTTGTACTTGCATGTCTTATGTTTATGGTTTATGCCCAAAACTTATGGTACAAGTTTTGTAGGCTTTGAATAGATTGTGGGACTTGTCTAGTAGACATTGGCCTAGTGTGGTGGTTTGCCTTTATGACTGTAAACTTGTTCATAGGTTTAGTACTTCAGACTATGGTCATGTATATAGTCTTTAAAATCCTTCTTGGGTACTATAGGAAAACTTGAATGTCATGCATAACTTTAGCTGATTTGGGACAATGGGTACTCTTGGTATGTTGCCAAGTTAATAGTACTTGTATGTAGGCTACTTTTGCGTATATTAGCCTTGGATGAATTATGGTTTTGTGTTAGTATTTTGGATGCTTGAATGCCAAGTTATGCTATGTTATGTGGAAGGATGTGCCTTGATGCATGGAATCTCTTATGTCCTTTACTTGACCGAATGCACATGATCATGAAAAATTGATTTCCAAAACTTGATGAGATAGGTATCTTTGTTGACATGCGTTGGAGTAGCACACTTGACAAGCACACATCCTAGACACTTGAAAGATTAAGTGTATGCCTTGTAATGCAAGTTATTGATTTACAGCCTTGCCTTGTTTTGCAAGTTAGTGGTTGGGCCTTACTTAAGCTGCAAGTAACTATTTTAATCAATTCACAAGCCTCCTGGGGCACCACCTGGGTCTTCAGCTTAAGAAAATAAGACTTAAAACTACGCAGTAAACATTGGCCGAGATTAAAAGCAGTTAATTATCACTTGAGCAATAGAGTAGTTGAATAACATCTGGGTAGAAATGGTGAGAGGCACTGAGAGTGCACAAGCTGGGGCCTGTGTGGGGTGTGACAAAGGCCTAGGCAAGCCTATCCGAAGTGATGCGCCTATCTGATTATGAGGCGTGACGGTCCACTGACCTACAGCAGAAACGTAATAGAGGGATACACACTTCGAAAAGACTGAGGGACTAAGCAGGAGGCGAGAAGTGACACTCATAAGCTACCTCAGCTGAGGAAGCATACCTTCAGAGAACGTAGTGTCCCCTACCTAGCTTCCACAACGAGTCCCACAAATTGCTCTAAAAAAACTCTACTCACCGAAGTTACCACTTTGGCTTTCCGAGGGCGCCATGTGATAGCCAAATGGCTATCACACTTGGATAGCTTCTAAGGATGACTAAGAAGTACCATCCTCGGGAAAATGGATCCTCACCACCCTTGGCTGATAACACTACCACCCTCAGAAGGACATAGTGCGCCATCCTCGATCAAGTGATTTGCCGACCACGGGAGGCCATCTCTCCATCCTCGGCAGAATATAGCATTCGCCGATGGTGCTCCAGCCGACCGAAGAGCCTCCCTCTACGGCCCTCGAGAGCACAAACCGGACCGATGGAGACCCGTCTACCGAAGGGGTATTACCCCCCAAAGAGGGCCCATCACTAAAGGAGTTCTCACCCAGATGAGACAAAGACAATTAGGAGCCTCTAACACGGAGACCTCGCACACGCCCCTGACACACAAGCCCCCCATGGCTCTGACTTCTAGCCAGAACGGCCTATGGCCAGCTAGAGATACCCATCCCCGAAGGTACGAACCACATCTGGCCAAACACATGTCATGATCTAAGCGGGCAGTGTCAAACGGACTTCCCCCAACACCCTTCGGGATCACCACGAACCACTCGGGATCACCACGCTTCCACCGTGTCCAAGCAGATGCGTTTCTCTTATGCTCTCAGTGCTAGCTCACGTCGTCCAAGGAATTGCAAGAGAAGAGTGCGGTTGTCCTTTTGGGACGCTAGGGCAAGGAGACCTGCGAATTTCTCACTAAAAGTTGTATTTATAGTGAGACTCAACTTCCAGGCCTAATGGGTTTCAAAACCCTAATCCAATTAGGCTTTAATTTCGGGCTTAATAATGGCTCAACTATTGAGCCCATTACTAATATGAAATTATTGTGAAACAAAAACCCAAATTATTAGCCCATGCACTCTAATGATCCAAATAGCTCTCTGTGTGCGAGCCAATAGGCTCTTACCACGTTGGAAATGATCATAAATCGCATTTATGATCATAAGCAATGAGCGGTGTCTAGCAACACATTATTGCTACCCAAGTGACAAGATTGTCGATGATTCGACTAAACCTTTATGATCATCATCGATATATGCCATTGTCCCTTGGTCCAAGATATCAAGACTAAGCACAATACATGGAATGTGTCACTCTCGTATAGCACAATCTTTGGTTTCTTGATTACCGAGTAGACCAACTTAAACTGATGACATTGATATCGTATATCAACTCATCCGAGCATGGCCATGCATTTTTTAAGTCTCACTCTATCAAGGGTCCCAAAGATATCACTCCCGTTACATAGGAGGGACAAATCCCGTCTTGATCATACAAATTCCTCCACATGATATGTGACATACCCAATGACCTCCTTCAAGTTCACTCAGTTACGAGCAACAAAGGAAAATATCAAAGTATGTGACTCACATGTAGGGAACCTTGATGATCTTAGGTCAAAGGACTACATATACCATGATCACTATGAGAATCATTTATGACACTCATATAACGATCCATGTAGTGTTCTCATGGTCGGTCGGTCCAGTACACAAGTTCTGCATCTTGTACCCATATGTAGACTACATATTTCATATTAGTCTCCACATATGCTAGTCGTTATGTATTATTGCTAGTGATATTAGTGTCCACAATAATACTAGACTAGGGATGTTTAAGAATATCATTATTCTAGGGTTACTATTATGTTTATTGCATTACATGGAAAAAAACAACAAACATAATTGCTGGATTAATGCCTTATGAAAATATCATGACTCAATGTGCAAAAAATACAATCATCTCATGATTGCATTTTGGGCACAACATTAACATATATATATATATAACTACTCCTCCATATTTTTAGGCTCTTCAGCATCATCTACAGACTCTTGAACGTCATTATCATCATCGTCAGCTGCTATCTTCGAAGGAGGCTAGGAAAGGTTCAAGTACTCAACCTTCGCCCAATCTGAAGGCCTTCAGGAATGCCAAGTGCTTGAATAAAAGAAGGTTCAAGGTCTGGATAGTGCAAAAGCACATGATGCTAACCAAGGCAAAAGCCATCTTGGAAAGAGCATGTCGTAGCTTCATCGGCCTTTTCCTTCTTCAAGCTCAGGGCCTTCACCTCCTTTTTCAGAGTCTCAAATTCCTTCATCTTTTTCTTCTTCCACTTTTTCAACTGATCGACCTCAATACCAAGCTTGGCATTCATTCCAATAGTCTTGGTCAAATTAGCAATCGGATCTTTTTTTTCTTTTTCCGAAGGGCTTCCACCAATGAAGTTTGCTCAATTAACTTCAAGCTGAGGTTGAAAACTTTTGAACAATACTCTTCAAAGAGTTTCTTCTTGCTCTCAATCACTCTTGGTGAAGCTTCACTAGCTCTTCGTTGGTGATTTTGTTGAGTTCACCATACTTGAGGCAAGAGTTCACAAAAATCTTTTTGGCCTTTGCCAGATTTCTTCTAACTGGCTTCACATTGACTTCTATTTTGCTAACCATGCATGGAAGTATGCCCGTACATGAGCATGTAAAAAATCAAAAGTACTAAGGGTGTAGCAAAAGTTTAGACATCCAAAAAGTTTAGATAGCAAAAATTATTCTAAGTACTAGGAAGTGGAAAGTACTTGATAGCCAAAGTGTTATCGCCCCGAACACCTAAGGACCCCGAAAAGAAGGGATCCAAACGCCTGAGGCACGCAACCTCGGTAGCCCGCCAATACCAACCTCGGGAAGCTACTGTATCACCTCCTTCGAGAGGGCGACCGAGTTAGCTTCGGGAAGAAGTGCCAGCCACCTTATGCAGGTGAAAGCCCCCCGAAGGGCTAACTTCAGAGCCAGGGAATACCCCGAAGAACCACTGTGACTCTGGGAAAAGGTCCCTCACTCTGAAGTGAGACATCAACCAAAGGGACCTCGGAAGTATGGCAAAGCCATCAAGGAGCCTCTGACGTTACGACCGTACACCCTACACGCCGTCCTCCCAGACACTTTAACGCACCGCTACTACCTACGTCCTGTCACGTAGGGCTAGGATTATCGTAGCTTATGGCCCGAGGAGCCTGCAGATTATCGTAGCTTATGGCCCGAGGAGCCTGCAGACGGCTAGGGGCCCCTCACGCGCAGAAGTACGGATGGTATCCGTCCATACACGTGCTGCAATATGAAGGGCTCACCCCCTCCTATATATACCAGGGGAATGATCACAGGCAGGGGGACTCTTTCTCCTCTCTCCACCTAAATACTCTGAGGCAAGGGGCTTCCCTCTCCTCTCCTCTCCTCTCCTCTCAGCCCTCAAAAGAGAACACGACAGGCAAGAACCCCTTGTGCTTACTACCATTTCTCCACCTCTGCTAAGCACTGACTTGGGCGTCGGAGACTCCTCCCTGGAAAAAGACTCCGGGGAACTCCTAACCCCTGTTTTACGTGTGTTTTAGGCAGCCCTCCTACGATGAGACAAAGACGCTGCAAGCCATCCTGGGTGATCCACACAGAGCACCCTCTCCCTGGGTTCATCTGCACCTCCGGAAGTCCCTGCTGCATTCACCACGACACACAGTGGAGATCCTGATGGCCCCCATTGCCATCATTTGGCACCGTCTGTGGGAATCCATTCCTAGGCCGTTGTTGTTGAAAACTTGGCGTTCTAAGGACCAAGGACTTCGGAGCTCCCCGTCCGCACCAGAGGACCAACCGGCGACCAAACCACCATGGCAGGGACTTCCTACCTGAGGGCGAATGTCCTCTAACTATTACCATGGCCTTCCTGCATGAATTCCCATGCTCTGTCATGGTCGAAGAGACGCAGCAGTTGGACCGAAGATGGCCGCAGCTAAATTCGGGCCAAAGGTCCTCTTCTTTAGTACCTCATCAGAGAAGAGTCCCGCGTCAACTCACACGAGTATGGGAAGCAGAGATCGATGAGATGAGTCCTCGATGGGAAACATAACCCTCAGGACGCGACCTGTGGGAGAAACAGGGTTAAAATGACCCAGACCTCCCTGCCGAAGGAGTTCTGCACCCGAAAAAAAGTCGCCATCTCCTTGGCAACAAAGTTGGGTACCCCCTACTGCAAAACGCTGTCTACGCCCCGGTGCCAACAAGCAGGAGATTACCTCCGTGCTTTCAAATCCACCCCGGCCTAGCAGACTTTATTGCTAAAAATAGTAAAGAGGCCAAAGGAGGGCAATCGGACTTCGGCACAGCCAAGCCAAAGTGGACTTTATTTGCTAGAAAGGGTCTCTAGCCCCAGGCACTAGAAATCTGGGATAGTCATTCCCGAAGGCTTGAAAATCAGAAAATCCATTAAATGTGGATTTAACGCCACAAAAAAGACAGAGCTCTCGTAGCAGGGTTACGCCTAGCTAGAAAGGTTGGCGTGGGAAATCTAGAGGCCCACAGGCACCCCCAGCTACTAGTGTGGCCGATGGCAGAGGACTATAGCACAAAGGGTCCAACTTCGGCAAAATACCATAAGGGTGTAGCAAAGCTCATCCGAAAGTGCGATGCAGTGCGTGTTGAAAACACACCTCTCCGAGACAATGCCAAAGAAGCAGACAACCTGACCAGGATAAAAAAAAAAAAAGTTACCAAAATGGTGAGCCATCCGAGCATGGCAATGCTAAATATAGTAACTTTGGACGAAGGGAGGAAAGATCGTAGGAAGTGGTAAAAAGTGCGAAGACATTCCGGACGACATTTCCTAATTAAGGAGAAATTATACCGGTAAGGGTACGCAAGTCTGTTACAGAAAGATATCAGCAAAAAAGGGTGCAAGACAGTTCGTGTAGGAAGCGTGAAAATTTCCAAAGACATGCCCACACCCAAAGACTGCCTTCGGAGTGGATAACCCCGAAAGATTACCTTTTGCCTCTTTGCAGTATGGGGCATAGACCTCACCGGGCCACTCCCGACAGGACCTAAAGGAGTGAAGTTCTGCGTAGCAGCAGTGGACTACTTCACTACGTGGAACGAGGCAGAACCCCTAACAACCATTCCGATAAAAGATATACAAAACTTTGTCTGGAAGAACATGATATGCAGATTTGGCGTACCGACGGTGATAACGGCCGATAATGGTCCCTAGTCTATGAACAAGGGATTCCAAGAATTCATCACCAACGTCGGAATAAAAATGCACTCCGCCCCACTAGCTCAGCCCCAAAGCAACAGACAAAGTTGAGGTAGCTGATGGCCAGGGGCCTCATCGTTCAGAGTCATGATGACTGGAGGGGAGACTTCTGGGAGGAAGAACGCCTGGTGTATTGGATCACCCAAAGGAGAGTGCCTGAAAGCTCAGAAACAAAGGGTTAGGAGGCCCCCGGAGTGTTTTTCTGGGGGGGAGCCTCCGATGCCCAAGTCAGTGGTGGCTGAGAGAAAGGTAGAGAAAATAGCACAAAGGGCTGAGGAGTCTCGCCTGGTAATTTTCTCAGAGTGTGGGAGCAGTGTTTTGCCAACCAACCTCCTGCCAAGTATTAATTCCTTGTATTTATAGGAGTGCCTAGCCCATTCAGATCGCGACACGTGTTCGGTTAGATGTTCCTGAATTTCTGGGCGGAGGAGATAGATAGCTGGTAGCAGGTTGCCTTGAGCCATGTGCTGAGACGGGCCATGATGTGATTCTGATGGCGTCAGCGTGGCAGTGCGCCTTTTGAGGCGGATTGTGGCGTCTGTGAATGGATGTGTCAGAGGCTTCCTTAAATGCTTCCATAAATGCTCCTGCCGTACTCCCGAGGTCCCTGGGTGAGGTCGTCCTTTGGTACGGACAGAGCCTCTTCGGGAAACAAGCCCTCAGTTCGGGGGTTCCCAGTTTCAGGGAGTTCCGCCTTCGGGGATATCATGTTCGGCTCGCTATGTCTGGTGCCGCTTTTCCGAAGGCGATCTGTTCACAACCTTGGGGGGGCAAGTAGTGTCCTCGGGTTTTCCTGGCGTGCCGGGCTCGGAGCTCTTCGGCTATCTCCCGAGGTGCATGATCACACCTTTTCTCGGGTAGCGCCAGCTTCTTCTGGCCATTCTTGTGGCAGGGAGTTCGGCCAGATCGAGGCGATAGCGTTTGGCTATCACATGCCCCCCTTTGGAAAGCCGAAGTGAAGACTTCGGTTTTGCATCTCTTTCTGAGGTTGTTTATGGGAGTCTCTTTGGAAGCTTAACCTGTTCCGAGGATGCGCCTTTTGCCCGAAGATCATGGGCTCTTCGGCCTTGGCCTGTTCTTTGGTGTCTTCGAGGCGGAGCCTGTGCCGAAGATACACCTCTTGCCCGAAGGTCATGGGCTGTTCGGCCATAGCCTGTCTCTTGGCGTCCTCGAGTTGGCCTGCTCTTTGTTTCTGCAGGTCTGTTTGGCCAAGCGTGTCAGTCTGAGCGGCGCGTCCCAGTTTTCCAGGGATGTCAGAAGACGTGTCCCAGTTTTCAAGGGACGTTTGGAGGACGTGTCCCCCATTTTTGCGCAGCGGTTGACACGTGGCGCTTTGCCATTGGAGGAGAGTCGCGTCGGTTACAGAGGGCGCGCCTTTTCAGGTGCAGAGAGCAGTTACGGTGACGGTTCGCCTCCAAAGGGTACTTATGATGATGTTTCGGTTACCCACCTCTGGCTTATAAATAGCCCATTCCATCATAAGTTCCTTTTGCTTTTTCTTCTGCTCTTTTCTCTGCTTTGCCCCTGTTCTTGCACTTTCTTGCTTTCTGTGGCGGAGCTACCTTAATCAGAGCTTTTTTCCAGCCAACTTTCACGACGGCGTCCTCAGATTTTGGCAAATCTTTCGGGAGTTGTTTTCCGTTTTTTCCCGAGCGTGATGGCTCAAGGGACTTCGGAAAACCTGCAGTCAAAGAAACTCTTTTACCTTCCCTTGGACGAGCCTGTCCACTCCAGAGGCTTTTTGGAAAGTCTGAAAAATTTGGACTAAGTCTTTTTGCAGGCTTTTGCATTTCCATTTTGTCCCGAACACGTTCGCTCGAGGGACTTCGGAAATTCCTTAGTCAAAAAATTTTCCTTCTTTTCCTTTTGTCCCGAGCATGTTTGCTCAAGAGACTTAGGAAATCTTTCGAGAGTTGTTTTCCGTTTTTCCCGAGCGTGATGGCTCAAGGGACTTCGGAAAACTGTCTCTGCGCTTATTTCGGCGAGTACTTCTGCGACGTTCTTGTTTCCCATCTTTCCCGAGCATGATGGCTCAAGGGACTTCGGAAAACTGCCTCTGCGAGATTTCTCCATCTTTTCCCGAGCGTGATGGCTCAAGGGACTCTGGAAGGTCAATCTGCTTTATTACGGTGAGCATCTTCGCGGAATTCTGCTTATTTTGGCGTAGAATTTTTTCAAGGCGTCTGAGTGCCAAGTATTTTTCAATTCTACGCCTTCGGCGTCGCCAAGTTTGTACACGCCTTTTCGTACTTCGGCGAGAACCAGATAAGGTCCTTCCCAGTTTGCGCGAAGTACTCCGTGGGACGGCCTTCGGGGTGCAAAGTCAGCCTTTCGGAGAACGAGGTCTCCTTTCTTGATTTCTTTTGGCCTGGCCCGTAAGTTTATAGCCGCGGCCACTCTTTGCTGAAAAGCTTTTCTTCTCAGCTCGGCTATTTCTCTGTGTTCGCCGACGAGGTCGAGCTTGGTTCTGAGGCCGAGGTCGTTTCCACCTTCATCAAATATTTGCACCCGTATTGATGGTCTGACTATCTCGACTGGGATAATGGCCTCTGTCCCGAAGACTAGTGAAAAGGGAGTTTCCCCTGTGGCCCTTCGGGGCGTCGTTCGGTAGCTCCACAATACGCTTTGGAGTTCTCCTGGCCATTTCCCTTTTGCTTCTCCCAGTCTCTTTTTCAGGCCATCTTTTATGGTCCTGTTCGATACTTCCACCTGCCCGTTGCTTTGGGGGTGAGCTACTGGGGCGAAGTGCATTTTTATTCCGAGGTCGCTGATAAATTCCTGGAATCCTTTGTCTATGAATTGGGATCCATTATCAGCTACTAGTACCCTCGGTATGCCAAATCTGCATACAATGTTCTTCCATACGAACTTCTGCACTTCTTTTGCCGAGATAGTTGCCAGCGGTTCTGCCTCGACCCATTTAGAGAAATAGTCCACTGCTACAACGCAGAATTTCACGCCTCCGGGTGCTGTGGGGAGTGGCCCAATAAGGTCTATACCCCAGACTGCGAACGGCCAAGGATAGTCAGCCGAACTTACCGTTTCCGAGGGTGCCCTCTGGATGTTCGCGTGTCTCTGGCAGCTACCACATTTCCGGACGAACTGTCTTGCGTCCTTTCTCAGGGTAGGCCAGAAGTATCCTTGGCGAAGTATCACCGCTGCAAGGGCATCAGTTCCAATATGTGAGCCACACATGCCTTCGTGGACCTCTTCAAGGATCATTTCAGTATCCTCTTCAGCCACGCATCTCTGCAGCGGGTTTGCATATCCCTGCCGGTATAACTCTTCACCAATCAGGAAGAATCGGCCGGAGCGTCTTCGCAGTCTCGCAGCGTCGCCGGGGTCTTCGGGGAGCATATTTTCTGCGAGGTATCTCTTTATGGGATCTTTCCATCCTTTTCCCGAGGTCGCTATGCTCAGCACTGAGATGCTCGGATGGTCTAGCACCTCGGTGTATGTTTTCGACTTCGCCAAGCAATCTGCCTCAGTGTTATTCCGCCGAGGTACATTTTCGATCCGTACGGCGTCAAACTCTTGGATGAGCTTTGCTACCAGCTCGTGGTATTTTGCCAAGATTGGGTCCTTCGCCCCATAATCTCCTGCCGTCTGCCGAACTACCAGCTGGGAATCGCTGTGAGCTTTTAAGTTTCTCACGCCAATCCTTCTGGCCAAGCGTAATCCCGCTATGAGGGCTTCATACTCAGCCACATTGTTTGTGACGCTGAAGCTGAACTTGATAGCCTTCATTACCTCCAGGCCTTCGGGTCCTCTGATAACTATTCCAGCTCCCTGGTGTTCGGAACCCGAGGCTCCGTCAACATGCAAGGTCCATTCTGGCTCACCCTCTTTTGGATCTGAATGGCTCTCCTCAGTGGTGGGTATTTCGGCGATAAAATCTGCCAGTGCTTGAGCTTTTATGGCCTTCCGAGGCTCATACGTGATTTCGTGTTCGCCCAGCTCTATGCACCACTTGGAGAGCCTTCCCGAATGATCAACTCTCTTCATAACATCCCGTAGTGGCAGACTACTTCGGACGATGATGGGGTGAGCCTGAAAGTATGGTCGCAGCCTTCTCCCTGCAAGCACCAAGGCGTATATAGCTTTTTGAAGCAAAGGGTACCTGACTTCGGCGCCATGCAGGGACTTGCTGACATAGTAGACCGGCCATTGCTTTGGCCCTTCTTCTTTCACGAGGACCGAGCTCACAGCTTTTTCCGTGACGGCGACGTACAATACGATCTTTATTTTCCAGCAGAAAGGATACAAGTTTTTCCTTGTCACCTTCCGCCAAGCTCTTCCCTATTCGGGTAGATTGTCCTGGGACAAGATCTACTGCTTCCGTTTCTTTTGCCGGACAGGCCTTGCTTCCGGGCTTACTTTGAGGCTGTGCTGTATTATGCCAGGGTTCACCCCCGGCATATCTTTTGGCGAGTAGGCAAACAGATCTTTATTTTCCAGCAGAAAGGATACAAGTTTTTCCTTGTCACCTTCGGCCAAGCTCTTCCTTATTCGGGTAGATTGTCCTGGGACAAGATCTACTGCTTCCGTTTCTGCCTTTGCGGGATCTTCTCCTTTGCCTTTCTCCTGCGCCTTTGCCTCCACCGTTTGTGTAGAGTTGTTTGCCGGAGCCTTTCGTGCTTTCACAAACACATTTCTTACCTCGGCCTGGTCTATAAAGACCTTTGCATCTCCATCCTTGGTGGCGAATGTGACAGTCAAGTACTTCACATCAGGGCGAATGTGCAGGTTTCCCTGTGTCTGCCTTCCAAGGATGGCGTTGTACGAGGACGGGACATCCATGACGATGAACCTTGCCATTGTGGACGCGTACAACTCAGCTGCTCCGTCTACCGAAGTCCCTTTCATCATCAGTGGGAGGTCGATCCATCCGAGGACGGGTAGTTCGGATGGCCCAACGCCGAAGGTGGGCGTGGTGACAGGCTTAAGCTCGCTGCTGGAGATGCCCAAGTTCGGCAGTAAGTGCGAGAATAGGACGTCAGCATTTGATCCATCATCAAGTAGCACCCTTTTGACGTCCCAGTTCCCTATCCTCGCTGTTCTCCGCAGCGGATCGTCGTGGTGGAAGACGACGGTGGATCCATCTTCGCGGGCCAGTTTCTTTGCTGGTCTTTGATATTCCATGACTGCAATCTCTCTGGCTTTTCACTTTCTTTCCGAGGATGGGAGCCCCGTGGTGATTGTTTGTATAACCCCTGCCTGTTCGGCAATCTTCGGTGATTACGGGCCTACTGATCAGCGGCCCTTGGCCGCCATGGACCCTTCGGCGCGGTGGTTGTCTGACTTTGGCCCAGCCATTCTCAGCTCCTCGGCTGTCATGTGCTGTTCGGCCCTTCGGTAAAATTCTCCGAGGGTGTCCGGGGGGTCCTTTGAGAACTCGTAGAACAGCTGTGAGTCCCGCCGAAGGCCCCGTGTCATGGCAAGAATGCGGATTTCGGGCCGAAAGTCTGGGACGCTCAGGGCTTCCCTGTTGAACCTTTCGACATAGTCTCGGATGGTCTCTCCGTTTCTCTGCTCTATGTCGAACATCTGGACAGGCATCTTCGCAGTCGGCCTGCTCCCAATGAATTGCTGCGTGAAGGCCGTGGACAACTCCTGGAACTCAGTAATGGTCCCTGAAGGCAATGAATTGTACCACGCAGTTGCTGGCCCTGTGAGGGTGACTTCAAAGCATTTGCACATGGTAGCGTCATCAGCACCGTGCATTATCATGCTGCGTCTGTACTTCGTCAAGTGGGCCTGTGGATCTGTAAGGCCATCATAAATTTCCAGGCGAGGTACTCTGAAGTTACCTGGCATAGCTGCCTCAACGACGGCCTGAATGAATGGGGAGTCATCTTCGCAGCATGTTCCAGAGAGTCTGGCCCAAACGGGTTTTCTGGCCACTTGTTTCTCCACTCTGTCCAGCCGTGCTAGTATCCTCTCCATAAGCACTGTGGCGCTAGGGCCTTCTTCAGGGAATGGAGATCGCCGGCGCCTCTTCGGGGAGCGAGTTCAGCGCTGAGGGGACAAGGACCTCGCCTCAGGCGACAAACTGCTTCGCTGTGAGACTCTTGGTCGCTTGGACCCGGTTTGTCCCACAGGCCGTTTCCCGAGGGCTATATCTTCTATGGATGATTCTTCGCGAGGGTCTCCACTCCCCGAACTGCGATGCGTAGACTTGGGGCTTCTCTCCCGAGGGCGTGTCGGTGAGGGGGGTCTCTGGGCCCGTGCTTGCTGTGGCCACCTTCGGTCGATCTGCTGGGTCACTTCAGCAACGACCGAAAGCTGAAAGTCCCTCAAGAAGCTCATGGTGACTACTAGAGGGCGGTCTTCCTCAGGCGCAGAAGTCCCTGGGAGTGTTTGCTCAGCAGCCGGTTGTATCTCAGGCGCGGACGGGGACCTTGGGAGTCCCTTGTCCTTAGAACGCCGAGTCTCAACGACGGCGATCTCAGAGCGGGTTCCCACAGACGGCGCCAAATGATGGCCAGGGGCCTCATCGTTCAGAGTCATGATGACTGGAGGGGAGACTTCTGCTAGGAAGAACGCCTGGTGTATTGGATCGCCCAAAGGAGAGTGCCTGAAAGCTCAGAAACAAAGGGTTAGGAGGCCCCCGGAGTGTTTTTTCGGGGGGGGGAGCCTCCGACGCCCAAGTCAGTGGTGGCTGAGAGAAAGGCAGAGAAAATAGCACAAAGGGCTGAGGAGTCTCGCCTGGTAATTTTCTCAGAGTGTGGGAGCAGTGTTTTGCCAACCAACCTCCTGCCAAGTATTAATTCCTGGTATTTATAGGAGTGCCTAGCCCGTTCAGATCGTGACACGTGTTCGGTCAGATGTTCCTGAATTTCTGGGCGTAGGAGACAGATAGCTGGTAGCAGGTTGCCTTGAGCCATGTGCTGAGACGGGCCATGATGTGATTCTGATGGCGTCAGCGTGGCAGTGCGCCTTTTGAGGCGGATTGTGGCGTCTGCGAATGGATGTGTCAGAGGCTTCCTTAAATGCTTCCATAAATGCTCCTGCCGTACTCCCGAGGTCCCTGGGTGAGGTCGTCCTTTGGTACGGACAGAGCCTCTTCGGGAAACAAGCCCTCAGTTCGGGGGTTCCCAGTTTCAGGGAGTTCCGCCTTCGGGGATATCATGTTCGGCTCGCTATGTCTGGTGCCGCTTTTCCAAAGGCGATCTGTTCACAACCTTGGGGGGCAAGTAGTGTCCTCGGGTTTTCCTGGCGTGCCGGGCTCGGAGCTCTTCGGCTATCTCCCGAGGTGCATGATCACACCTTTTCTCGGGTAGCGCCAGCTTCTTCTGGCCATTCTTGTGGCAGGGAGTTCGGCCAGATCGAGGCGATAGCGTTTGGCTATCAGTAGCCAACAGAACTATAAAGAGGTACTATAAAAAAGGGTTGGGAAAAGCAAAAGGAAAGTGGCCAGGAGAACTTCCGGATGTACTAAGGAGATACTAGACAACTCCCCCAGGAGCCACGAGGGAGACACCTCTCCAGTACAAAGGCCATTAACCATTCGAAGTAGTACGGCCATCAGCTAGAATACAGGTGTTCAACGAAAGAGGAAACGACCTCGGGTTGAGAACTAAGCTCGACCTAGTTGACAAACACAAAAATGGCCGAGCTCAGAAGAAAGGCCTTTCAGCAAAAGGTGGCCATAAGCGCAAACCTGCATGATAGGCCAAAAGGAATAACGAAAGGAGACCTCATCCCCTGAAAGGCTGAGTTTGAACCCCGAAAACCGTCCCATAGGGTACCTCGGCCAAACGGGAAAGGGCCTTATTTGGTCCTAGATGAGGTCCGAAAAGGAGTATACAAGCTTGGCGACACCGAAGGAGGAAAACTAAAAAGTACATGGCACTCAGATGCCTTAAAGAAATTCTATACTTAGAATTTTAGATGAGAAATTGTACAAGTGAGAAATTTCTCTAAGTACAGAAGTTTTCCCCTATCTGAAAGTACTCGTCAAAGGAAGGTGAAGTCCATTGACTCCCGAAAGTCTTGTTTTCCTTCCAAAGTTGTTTGGGTTATACGCCCAAAAAAAAAAGGTGAAGTCCATTGAGCACAGCCGACAAAGACAGGCTAAAACTGGCCTAAGTAAACTTCGAAAACAAAGAGAGTTTACCCGAAGGTTGGCCGATGAAACGAGCAAAATGTACCTTTCCGAAGTCCCCTGACCGAAAGTGGTCTGGACAATTGGGAAACAAAAATTGCTCGTACCTTTCCGAAGTCCCTTGACCGAAAGTGGTCGGGACAACAGGGAAAAATTGCTCAAAAGACTTAACCAAATTATGAAGGAAAATTCATTGAAGAAGGTCTTAGTACAAGGAGAAGGTTACAAGAAGAAAAATACAAAGAACAAGAAGAAGGCAAAGGCCCTAGAATATCTAAGGGACCCCGGCGTCATGGGAAGCTCCGGCTCCTGAGTCTTCTGCCGCCGCCTTCGGTGCAGGAGGAGGGGCAAATGGCAGGTTGAGGAGCTCGACTTTCGACCAAGTCCACCGAGGCCCCTCGGGAATATCTAGGGCAGCCAAGAAGGAAAGGTCGAGGTCTGGATATCTCTTCAGAAATTGGTGACGAGCTAGGCAGAAGCCGTCCTGAAAGGCAACCTTGGTCGCCTGAACGGCTTTGTCTTTTTCCACGTCCAAGTCGTCCACCTCATTCTGAAGATCCGAAACCTCCTTCCGAAGGTCCGCAACCTCCTTCTCCAGCTCCTTTATCTTCTTCTTCTTCTTCGAATCCTTCTTCAGCGAGTCAACCTTGGCTTGAAGTTCGGCCTTGTCAGCAAGAGCCTTCGTCAGGAGAGCAGCTTCTTCTTCTTTCTCCTTCTGAATGGCCTCATTGGCCGAAGTTAAGCTCACAACCTTCTCACCAAGGTCGGACATCTTCTTGGAGAAATCCTTCAAGAGCTCCTCTTGGCCCTTCAAGAATTCCTCCCGAAGATTGGCAACCTTCTCCTTGGCTATTCGGCTCAACTCGGTGTTCGTCACGACCGAGTTAGCACAGAAGACCTTGGCCTTCGCTAATTTATCTTCGGCCCAAGCCCGGACCGAAGATTGCTTTGCTGCCCAAGCTCGAAGGTATCCACTATACCCCAGGAGCTGCAAAAAAGGAGGAACTTAGTGAAATTTACACAAGGAAAAGCCAAAACACTTAGGCAAAAAAGTGGGAGGAAAAATGAAGGAGCCTGAAGAATTACCTGAGCAGCATGCTCGGAAACTCTAGCGGCAAGGGAATCCTCGGAGGCACACTCCTCGGCAACTGCCTTGAAGGAAGCCTGAGTGAGTACGCCCCTCGCCATCTGGGGAGCCATTTCCCGGCAATCCTCGGAGAACAGATTCATGTCCTCCATGAAAGACCAGAACGGCTCCCTTGGAACTTTGTCTTTTGGGATGTGGGAATCCCGAAGAGCCCGCCTTCGGGCATGCTCAACCATCCAAGCTGAGGGCGCCAAATCCTCTGCAAAATAGAAAACATGCGTCTCATCAGGCAAAACTCCTTGACTGAGAAAGCCATGAGATTGCGAAAACTGAAAAGGGGATAAGAGACAAACCTGGCGCAACCTCAGCGACGTCGTCGTCGGAGTCCCGGACCTCTTCCACGTCGGCAGGGACATGTTTGCCTTTGTCCCTTTGGCATTTTTCCAACTCCTCGGCAGAGGGACTCCCTGCCAAAGAGCCCAAAAGATCCACCGACGTGGCGGGACTCAGAGAAGCAGTAACAGCGACCACCCCGGCAGGAACCTCTGCGGGAGTTTCAGGTTCGGCGAGAGTTGCAACCTTGGTGGAAGTTGCAACCTTGGTAGAAGTTGCAATGACACCACCAACCTCCGTAGAAGTTGCAATGACACCGCCGACCTCCGCCACATCCTCCGAGGGTGGAAGAAGGGTGTCCTTCTTTGCCTTCTTGGCCGAAGACAGTCTGCTCCCAGTAGTCTTGCGCCTCTTGGAGACGCCTTTCTTCGTTTGCTCTCCCTTCTCGGCCTGACCAAGGAAGAGAGACTTATAGTAGGCAGCAGACTCGTCGCCCATCTCTGAAAAAGAGGGAAAACATCAGTGTGAGTCCAGACAGGCGCTTATGCTGAAAACTTTGAAAGGAACTTACTTTCAAAGAAGGCTTCATAAGTGAGCTCGCTCCGAAGGAGCTTCACTAGCCAAGAGTCCTTCCCCTCGGTAGCAGGAGCTGGCATGCCAAGATCCGTCTTGTGCTCCTTAACCACCCCCAACTCCCGAAGAACATCCTCGGTCATGAGTTTCCACATGATGGGGAAGGGGTAGAGAGAGCGTGGAGGGACCTCGGCATCCCAGTCGGCGACAGCACGGATACGTCTGTCGAAGTCCTCAAACCTCACCGCCAACTCGGGAGTTAGCAACTTCTTGGGATCCATGACATTTGTCTCCAGCTTTCCCTGAGCCCACTTTGTCGGAACATATGACCAGGCCTCCACCACCTTTAGGAAGAAGAACTTCCTTTGCCACCCTCGCCAGCTATCTTTGGTACCGAAGGTGAACATGAATTTTTTGCTCCTAGATCCCCGAGGTAGAATAAAATAAAAGCCACCCTTTGGGACCAAATAGAGCTTGTAATACTGCATGAACAGGATAAAATAGGGTTCTACCCTAAAGACCCCGTACATGCAGAGAAAGGCGTTGAAATAGTAGTATGAAATTGGGAGGAAGCTGATTTACGGCTATGCCATGAAATTGGAAAAAGTCGCAAACCATCCTCGCTGGAGGATACCGAAGTCCGGCCTTCAATTGGGCTCAAAAAATGGTAACCTCATCGTCCCGATTCATAAAGCTGAAGTGACCGAGTGACATGACAAAACCCCGGCAAAGAGAGGACTGCAGCTGACACGACCGCTCGTGCCCCTGCCCAGGAAGCCCTGTGAGAGTTGGTCTCACGGTGGATTGCAATTGGCTAGTTGTGTATGTGTGCGGATTAAATCCCATGCTACTAGTTGATTAACTTAGAATATGCAATATGCATGCTCTTATGCTTTGACTTGGTTTATTAAACCATAAAACATTAAGCCGGCTGAGTAATTTTTCTATGAAAAATAAATATAAATAGCCAAAGAATATGAGATCAACATTTGTGTGAGTTTACTACACATAACTACTCGTGAGAACATTCACACATAAAGTAGACTGATGCCCTCACCCAAGAGCAATCCTAGAGTCAAGGACTCCTCATAACATAAACTATGAAGGCAAACTAAAGTACTGTATAAATACAAGACTTTACTGAGATCTCTTTACCCTAACTCCTACCTTGGAAACATGTCCCAATGGCGAGTCTCAAAAGTCCTTTGCCAAGTGCTACTAGGCTCTACTGCCAGAGGAAGATACTAGTTAGTACTGTTACCTGACCAACAAGCCACCTAAGTACTTATGTAGACTAGAATCACAAGGATTCTCAACTACCATACCTGTAGACTCAAAAGAGTACTACCGAGATAATCCTCGATGATTACCCGGTCCAGCAACTTCAGGCTCTGCATAACAAAACCAGGGAGTGAGAATTCAATAGTTCTCAGTAAGGGATCTTCAATGTACCTGGAAGAAAAAACTAGGACTCTTGCTGCGAGCTCACACAGCACGAAGGTGCTATTATATGTATATATAACTAGGCCATAAGACCTCTCCTAAAGTAGTACTCCTCACGGAGCATCACTCCGCGCCTAGCGAGTTTTAACCCGCTCCTAGCAAGCCGAAGCTTACTGAATGAAACCATGTAGCCTTCCCATAATAGTTATATAGGGGAATTATGGTGGGACTTTGTAGACTAGGCCGTAGGGCCTCCTTGATGCAGACTAGATGAACAAGGTTTCACTTTGTGACCTCGTGGCTACGGCACGACTAGGCTGACAATGGTTCTAAACCTCTCACCTGAGCTAGTGGTTGCTAATTATGTTCATTTGCAACATAGTTTCCTTAAAAACATGCCTTCACTTTGAGTTAATCTAAATCTACAACTGGGACATTTTAAGTGTTTTTAAAACATTTAGGTGATAGTACTCCCTCTTAGCTTCACGTGGAATCTTGAATCACCTCAATCGGACACCCGAACAAAAAGTTATACTGAAAACAAAATCGGGTGTCAAATGCTGTCTTGGCAACGCGTCGCCAACCGTGGTGATGCATCGCTACAGTTGTCGACATTCTAAGACATTTTTCTGGATTGGTGACACATCGCCAAACCTTCAAAAATGCCCAAAAAAACCCCAATTTTGCTACTATGAACTTTGGACACTTCCCACATATATCAAACATGCATGGAATGCCTCCAAATTTCATACACACATAGTACATGTTGCATAGAACATAACCAAATATCAAAAGCCAAGCTATGATGTCTAGAAACATCAATCCAATCCTTCAAAATCCTCTAGTCCACCATAATTCAACCAAAACATTTACCTAATCCCATAGCTAAAACTACTCGAATTCTTCAAGCAAACTCAAGCTAATGGCATTCCATGAACTTAAAAACATATCTCCCTTACCTCAACTCCAAGTAACAAGCAAGAATCAATCCCCTTTTCATTCAACCAAGCTCCCAAAGTTCTACACAAGTTTCAATCAAAAACAATAGCACCAAACATCAAAATTATACTCTCTAACCAAAACCCAAGCGTCAAACTAACTAATAAACATGAATTCAATTAAGAACATGTTCCTTACCTCGTTAAAAAACAGGGGATGAAGGAAAATGCCCTTTCAAGCCTAAAAAACATGGTTTAAAGCTTGAAAATGCTTCCTCCTAGCTTATATACTTTGAATTGTTTCTCTTGGCACCAAGAACTCTTGATTCCAAGCTTAATTTGAGAGAAAAATGAGGTGAGAAGGCTGGAAACGGGATTATGGCAGCCATAGCCCCTTTCCCCTTCTTAAACCCTCACTTAACCCATAAAACCTCAAAGTATTAAGCTTGTTAAAATTAAGTCCCACATATTTGTAACTTAGCAATTCTTGATTAAATTCTTGTCTATTTTTCAAGTTTGAGTTAAGGTTGAAAGTTAAGTTCTAAAAGTTCATTTTAAAACACTCAGGACTCGTCTCGGCTATTCAGGTTGCAAAATTACCAATTTTCCCCTGAACTTCATTCAGTGCTTTATTTTTCTTGAAACTTGGTGAACTTTGCTAAACATCTTTATTCTTGCTATGTAAACTTGAATCAAGTCTAGAACCTTAATTTAAAACACTTTACCTTCCTCAATTGCACTTCCCACTAGAAGGGCTATAACATTCTCCCCTCCTTCTTGAATTTGGTCCCCCAAATTCCGTTGCAACTCCGGAAAAATACTAAGATATCTTTTCAGCATATCTTGCTCTGTCTCCCAGGTAGCTTCTTCCTCAATATGGTTAGACCTAAGGATCTTAACCATCGGAATCCACTTAGTCCGCAATTTCTTAACTTGCCTATCAAGTACCTGAATGGGTTTCTCCTCGTAGGTCAAGTCTTCCTGAATGGGTATTACTGAAGGATTTACTGCCTGTCCCGGTTCCACTGTGCATTTTCTAAGTAGACTAACGTGAAACACGTTATGCACTTGAGATAGGTTAGGTGGTAATGCTAACCGATAAGCAACTTTCCCTGTTATGGCCCTCTTACTGGGAGGTGTGTTTGAGAAAGGTAAAGTGTTTTAAATTAAGTTTAGAAGCTTAATTTAAGTTTACATAGCAAGAATAAAGAAGTTTACCAAAGTTCACTAAGTTTCGACAAGAATAAAGCACTGAACAAAGTTCAGGGGCAAAATGGTAATTTTGCACCTTGAGTGGCCGGGACGAGTCACGAGTGTTTTAAAATGAATTTTTAGAACTTAACTCCTAACCTTAGCTCAAACTTGACAAATGGACAAGAATTTAATCAAGAACTATTAAGTTACAAAGATGGGGGACCTAATTGCACTTAACTTGAGACCTTGGTGATCTTGGTTACTAAGTGAGGGTTTAAGAAGGGGAAGAGAAGGGAAGGCTTCCATAAACACGTTCTTAACCTTCCCTTACTCATTTCTCTCTCTAATTGAGCTTGGAATCAAGTGATCTTGGTGTCAAGAGGTGCAATTAAGGGTATATAAGCTTGGAGGGAGCATTTTCAAGCTTGAAATCATGTTTTTGAAGCTTGGAAAGACATTTTTCTCCATCTCCTATTTTTGAACGAGATAAGAGTTGTGTTCTTGATTGAATTCATGGTATTTGGTTGATTTGAAGCTTGGGTTTTGGTTAGGAGGCATGAATTTGATGTTTGGAGCTTTGTTTTTGGATTGGAACTTGTGTAGAACTTTGGGAGCATGGTTGAACGAAAAGGGGTTTTGATTCTTGCTTGTTACTTGGAGTTGAAGTAAGGGAGAAGTGTTTTTATGTTCATGGAATGCTATTGGCTTGGAATTGCTTGAGAAATTTGAGTAGTTTTTGGCTAAGGCATTGAGAAACGTTTTGGTGAATTATTGTGGACTAGCAGGATTGAGAGGATTTGTTTGATGTCACGATACATCATAGCTTAGCTTTTGACAGTTGGTTATGTTCTATGCAACATGTACTATGTGTGTATGAAATTTGGAGGCATTCCATGCATGTTTGATATGTGTGGGAAGTGTCCAAAGTTCATAGCAGTAAAATTGGGGTTTTCTGAGCATTTTGCAGGTTTGGCGACGCGTCGCCAATCCCCACCAGTTCCCACGACGCGTTGCCAATCCAGAAAAATGTTACAGAACGTCGACAACTGTGGCAACGCGTCGCCAAGACAGCATTTGACACCCGGTTTTGTTTTCAGCATAACTTTTCGCTCGGGTGTCCGATTGAGGTGATTCAAGATTCCACTCGAAGCTAAGAGGGAGTACTATCACCTCAATGTTTTAAAAACACTTAAATTGTCCTAGTTTTAGATTTATGTTAACTCAAAGTGAAGGCAAGTTTTAAGGAAACTATGTTGCAAATGAACATAATTAGTTATCATTAGCTCAGGTGAGAGGTTTAGAACCCTTGTCGGCCTAGCCGTGCCATAGCCACGAGGCCACAAGGCAAAACCTTGTTCATCTAGTCTACATCAACGAGGCCCTGCGGCCTAGTCTACAAAGTCCCACCATAATTCCCCTGCATAACAACTAGGTGAGAGGTTTTATGATTGTTTGTGGCTTGCTAAGGTTCACCCTTGGGCCGAGTGCCAGGTTGCTAAGTAGTTGCGCTTGGCCTGGTAAGGAGGACTACTTGAGGAGAGGTCTACGGACCTGGTTATATGCATATATACTAGTACCTTCATGCTATGTGAGCTCGCAGCCAGAGTCCTAGGTTTTTATTGCAGGTACATTGAAGACCCCTTGCTGAGAATTGTTGAATTCTCACTCCCTGTTTGTTATGTAGAGCCTGAAGTTGCTGGACCGGATAATCGTTGAGGATTATCACGGTAGTACCTTTTTGGTGTGTAAAGGTAAGGTAGTTAAGAAACCTTGAGTTTCTAGTTTGCCTAAGTGCTCAGTTGGTTTGTTGGTCAGGTAGCAGTACTAACTTGTTTCTTCCTTTGGCTGCAGAGCCTAGTAGCACTTGGCAGAGGATTTGTGAGACTCGCCACTAGGACGGGTGTCCAAAGTGGAGCTAGGGTAAAGAGATCTTAGTAAAGTCTTGTATTTTGATACAGTACTTTAGTTTGCCTCCATAGTCTATGTTATAAAGAGTCCTTGACTTAAGATTGTTCTTGGGTGGGAGCATTAGTTACTTCATTGTATGAATGCTTTCACAAGTTGTTTATGTTGTGTTAACCACACAAATTGTTGATTTTTATATGCTTTGGCAGTTTGTATATATTTCTGCAGAAATTACTCGGCCGAGTTCTTGTTTAATGTTTTATGGTTTTAATAAACCAAGTCAAAGCATAAGAACATGCGTGTTGCATTTCTAGGTTAATCAACTAGTAGCAGTAGATTTAATCCGCACACATACTCAGCTAGCCAATTACAATCCACCGTGAGGCAAACGCTCACAGGGTATCCCGGGCAGGGGCACGGCGGATCGTGTCAGTGTTTTTGGTATCAGAGCTAAGGGTTTATTTCATAGATATTGGAGGCTTAGACTGAGATCTAGTTGGAAAAGTCCAAGTGCTAGGAAGTTAGTATTGACCAACATCTGGGGATTGTTGTCTGGCTGTGGTTACATGTTACCATGGTTGACACTAGGTCGGGAGCATCAAGGGGAACTAGAGAACCTGGTGAGGGTTCTAAGAACCTGGTGAGGGTTCTAGTGACCCGGTTGTGGTGAGGCTGGATGAGATATCCAGGGTGCTACAGGGGTTGACAGAGACTATGGCTCAGGTGGCACAGGGTATGAATACCCTTGTGACAGAGATGTTCAGAGATTATGAGGACAGGGGTGCTGTCCAGGAGGAGGATGAACCACAACAGGAGCAGGAAAGGCATGCTGAGCCACAGCAAGTGCCTAGAGCTCAAGAACGCCGAAATCAAGTTCATGAGGAGGAAAGGGAACCAGAGATGATGGAGGCTCCAAGGAGGGGAGACACTCCACATCAAATGAGATTATTGGAGAAGTTCAAGACTGTTGATCCACCTAGCTTTGATGGGACCGGAGATCCTGACAGAGCAGAGGATTGGTTGTCCATTATTAACAGACTCTTCACTTGTGGTGGTTATGAGTCAGAGCAGAGGATGGTTTTGGTACCATTCTTTCTGAGAGGGAGAGCCAGTCTTTGGTGCGATGACGTGATGGAGTTGCTGAGGGAAAGTAATGGCACTCGTCCAGAGCACAAGAAAAAGGTGCTCAAGTGGTCAGACTTCGAGAAGAAGTTCAGACAGGAGTATATCAGTGAAGCTGCACAGGATCAGAGGAGGATCCAGTTTGAGAATCTGACTCAGGGGGAGATGTCAGTACGGGAGTATGAGCAGCGCTACAATTCACTTATCCGGTATGCTCCATATATGTTGGGGAATGATGAGCTGAAAGCTAAGAAGTTTTCTCAGGGTTTGAAACCTGTATTCAGGAGGTATATGGCGACAGTTGATATCAGGAGGTATCGCCAAGTGGTTCAGAAGGCATTGGCCTTGGAAAGGGAATTCGAGGATTCCAGAGCACCCATGAAAAAGGTGGAAGCTGGACCATCCAACTTGGGAAAAAGTGCTGGGAAGCGACCGATGGTGGGGAACCAGGATCCATTTAAGAGGAGGAGGACAGGTTTATGTCCAAGGTGCAGACGGTTTCATGGTGGCAGACCATGTACACTGGGTACAGATACCTATAATATATGTGGCCAGAGAGGGCATTGGGCGAGGGACTGCCCAAGAGTTCGACCGATGACAGGACCGCCTCGGACTTTACCTCCAGTACTGCTTGCCATTGGGAATCGGCCTAGTGTGGCCGCAGCAGCAGTAGAGCCGAGAGTTTTCGCCCTGACGAGTCAGGTGGCCAGAGAACCGCCCGCCGTTTGAGGTAATTTTACTTTTCAGAACGGTAGTGTTAGAGTACTTTTCGATACGGGAGCTACTCTTTCAGTGATATCTTCTGCCTTGGTAGATAAGCTTAGTTTGCAGCGTGAAATTTCGGGTGAGTTGAGACTCATCAGGACTGCAGGGAGGGGTTTTATTGTGACCAATGAAGTGGTTACTAGGTATCCCTTGCAGTTAGGTGATCATGATTTTTGTTGTGAGTTATGGGTGATTGAGTTAAGATCATATGATCTGGTGTTGGGAATGGACTGGTTGAGTAAGCATAAGGCACAAATTGATTGTGCGAATCACTCAGTTGACATTATTGATGCTCAGGGAGCTAGAGTGACTTGCACAGGAGGGTTGGCATCTAGTGCTAAGAGTTTACACCTTAGACTTATAGATACCATTCCTGTAGTTGGTGAAGAAGAGTATTATTCGTTGAATGGAGTCGCTATAGAGGAGGAATTGGGGAGAATTCCTGTAGCTAATCAGTTTCCTGAGGTGTTTCCAGTGGAGTTACCTGGGTTACCACCTAGGAGGGATACTGAGTTTGCTATCCATCTGCAACCAGGGGTTGAGCCTATTTCAGTACCACCTTATAGGATGTCAGCTCCTGAGATGGATGAATTGAAGAAGCAGTTGGAGGAACTGCTAAGGAAGGGCTTTATAAGGCCAAGTGTATCACCGTGGGGAGCTCCAGTGTTATTTGTGAAGAAGAAAGATGGAACTTTCAGGTTGTGCATCGATTACAGGAAGTTGAATGCAGTGACAGTTAAGAATAAGTATCCACTTCCTAGAATTGATGATTTGTTTGACAGACTCAGAGGAGCGAGAGTGTTTTCCAGGATTGATCTTCGGTCTGGGTATTTTCAGATCAGAGTTAAGGAGGAAGACATTCCGAAGACTGCCTTCAGGACAAGGTACGGACATTATGAGTATACGGTTATGCCTTTCGGTGTGACTAATGCTCCAGCAGTGTTTATGGAAGCTATGAATCGGATCTTTAAGCCATTTCTGGATCAGTTTGTTGAGGTCTTCATCGATGATATTCTGGTTTATTCACAGTCTACAGCAGAGCATGAGGAGCACCTTAGAACAGTTTTGCAAGTGCTGAAGAATAATCAGTACTACGCAAAATTGTCTAAGTGTGAGTTTTGGTCCGAGAGGATTCAGTTTTTGGGGCATATCATCAGTGCTCAGGGTTTGTCAGTTGATCCTGAAAAAGTTCAAGCAGTAGTTGAGTGGAAAAGACCGACTACAGTTACAGAGGTCAGAAGTTTCTTGGGGTTAGCAGGTTACTACAGACGCTTCATAGAGAAATTCTCTGTGATAGCTACACCGTTGACAGCATTGACCAAGAAAACTCAGAAGTTTGAGTGGACACCGAAGTGTGAAGAAGCTTACATGAAGTTGAAGGAAAAGTTGACTAGTGCACCTATACTTGTCTTGCCAGATCCAGACAGAGCCTTTACAGTTTATACAGATGCATCAGGTTCAGGTTTGGGATGTGTGCTGATGCAGGACAGTCAGGTGATTGCTTATGGTTCGAGACAGTTGAGGCCTAATGAGTTGAATTATCCTGTTCATGATCTTGAACTTGCAGCAGTGATTTTTGCACTAAAGTTGTGGAGGCATTATTTGATGGGAAGATCATTTAGAATCTTCACTGATCACAAGAGTTTGAAATATTTGTTTACTCAGAAAGATCTGAACATGAGACAGCGGCGATGGATTGAATACATCAAAGATTATGATTGTTCGATTGAGTACTGTGCTGGTAAAGGAAATGTGGTAGCAGATGCTTTAAGTCGGAAGTACACAGGAGTGATCTTATCCAAGGATCAGGCTACGGACTCCTCTAAAGGAGTATTGAGGGACTGTTTCTTAGCTTTGCATGAATTATGGCAAAGTCGAGAAAAATCCCTAGTTTACGTTTTGGAAGTTCAGTCAGCTTGGTTAGTCAGAGTCAGAGAAGCTCAGTTGAAAGATCCATTATTGAAGAAGATTTCAGGTGAAGCTAAGTCTGGTACTTTGAAGAAGGAATTCAGATACAGAGATGGAATACTGCATTATGGTGATCGACTCTATGTACCGAATGTTGAGGGACTTAGGCAGCAAGTCCTACAGGAGGCACATAGCAGCGGTTTGAGTATCCACCCTGGTGTTAGTAAGATGTATCAAGATCTGAAGACACATTTTTGGTGGCCAGGATTGAAGAGAGATGTACGAGGACATGTGGCAAAGTGTTTGACATGTCAGGTGGTGAAAGCTGAACATCAGAAACCAGCAGGCACACTACAGAATTTACCTCTACCAGTGAGGAAGTGGGGATCCGTTACTATGGATTTCCTAGTGGGGTTACCGACTACCAGGAGTCAGCATGATGCTATTTGGGTGATAGTTGACAGATTGACGAAGTCGGCACACTTTATACCGATCAGAGTCACCTACACATTGGAGAAGTTGGCTCAGTTGTATCTCAGGGAGATTGTGAGACTCCATGGGATACCGGATCAAATCATATCAGACAGAGATCCACGATTTACATCACGGTTTTGGAATGCTTTTCAAGAAGCATTGGGCAGTAAAGTTAGCCTCAGTACTGCTTTTCATCCACAGACTGATGGGCAATCCGAGAGAGTGATTCAGACTTTGGAGGACATGCTACGCATGTGTGTCATTGATTTCAGAGGTGATTGGGATCAGCATTTACCACTGATCGAGTTTGCTTATAATAACAGTCATCAAACTGTTATTGGAATGGCGCCCTATGAAGCTTTGTATGGGAGACGGTGTATGACACCTCATTGTTGGGCAGATCCAGCAGACAGAGTAGTTATTGGACCTGAAATCATAGCTGACACTACAGCTAAGATTAAGTTGATCCAGCAAAGGATCAAGACAGCCAATGACAGGCAGACCAAGTATGCGAACTTGAGGAGAAGAGACTTAAATTTTGAAGTTGGTGATAAAGTACTTTTGAAAGTGTCACCCATGAGAGGAGTTAGCCGTTTTGGGCAAAGGGGCAAGTTGCTCCTAGGTTTATTGGACCATTATGAATGGTGTTGGTCCGCCTAATAGGGAAAGTTGCTTGATCTTAGGCATTACCACCTAACTTATCTCAAGTGCATAATGATTTCAGGTCCAAGACTACTACCTGGAAGACTAATGTTAGTAAGATGTCTCAAGATGGGAACTGGGACAGGTAGTAACTGGCCACCCTCCCATTCATGGATGTTATATACAATAGTGATTATGACATGTTAGATGGTGGTCCTTGAGAAGACAGAACACAGCAGGTACACCTTCAGACTTTTACCTTTGCAAGTCAAGTAACTGGGGAACTGAAGTAGGTATGGATGTCTTAAGACCCTGAAGGGATTTCTGCCCATCAGTCTGAGGAGAAAAGCATATACCTGCTAGACAGACTGCCCAATATGTTGAAAAGGTATTCCAGAACCACTTATATAAATCGTGGATCTGTAAAGATATGATATTGTAAGACTCCGGGACCATGTGATTCAGCTGTCAATCTCCCTGAGAATACAACTGAGCCAACTTCTCCAATGTGTAGGTTCAGTCTGAGGAAGGTAAAGTGTTTTACTTCGTCAATCTCTCAACCTATGAAGCTCGCCAAATAAGATCATACATGTATCATTTGAGACATCCGGTGTTGGGCAACCTCACTAGGTTAGTCTCAGATCCCCAGAGATGGGCAGATTCACTGGCAAGGTAGACTTAGTGTGCTATTGACTTGAAATCTGATTAGGATCAGCTTTACCAGATCCATTTGACAAGTCAAACTGTTATTGGAATGGCGCACTATGGTCTTCGTACTGTATGACTTTTCAATCTTGGGCAGACCAAAAGGTATGACCTGAAATTTGACAGGAGCTGAGATTAAGTTGATCCACCAGGGACCCTTGTCAAGATAGCCAATGACAGGCAGACCAAGTATGCGAATTTGCTGAGAAGGACTTGAGTTTTGAAGTTGGGGATAAAGTAGGTTTGAAAGTTGGCCCATAGAAAGGAGTTAGCCTTGTTTTGGGCAAATGCAAGTTGGCTGGACTATTGGACCTTATGAAGTGTTGGAGAAGGTGGGGAAAAGTTGCTTATCGGTTAGCATTACCACCTAACCTATCTCAAGTGCATAACGTGTTTCACGTTAGTCAACTTAGAAAATGCACAGTGGAACTGGGACAGGTAGTTAATCCTTCAGTAATACCCATTCAGGAAGACTTGACTTATGAGGAGAAACCAGTTCGAATATTAGATAGGAAAGTAAAGAAATTGCAGACTAAGTGGATTCCGATGGTTAAGATCCTTTGGTCTAACCATAGTGAGGAGGAAGCTACCTGGGAGACGGAGCAGGATATGCTGAAAAGGTATCCTAGTATTTTTCCGGAGTTGCAACGGAATTTGGGGGACCAAATTCAAGAAGGAGGGGAGAATGTTATGGCCCTTCTAGTGGGAGGTGCAGTTGAGGAAGGTAAAGTGTTTTAAATTAAGTTTAGAAGCTTAATTTAAGTTTACATAGCAAGAATAAAGAAGTTTACCAAAGTTCACTAAGTTCCGACAAGAATAAAGCACTGAACTAAGTTCAGGGGCAAAATGGTAATTTTGCACCCTGAGTAGCCGGGACGAGTCCCGAGTGTTTTAAAATGAATTTTTAGAACTTAACTCTTCAACCTTAACTCAAACTTGAAAAATAGACAAGAATTTAATCAAGAACTGTTAAGTTACAAAGATGGGGGACCTAATTGCAACAAACTTGAAACCTTGGTGATCTTGGTTGTTAAGTGAGGGTTTAAGAAGGGGAAAGAAGGAGGAGAGGCTGCCATAAACACGTTCTTAACCTTCCCTCACTCATTTTTCTCTCAAATTGAACTTGGAATCAAGTGATCTTGGTGTCAAGAGGTGCAATTAAGGGTATATAAGCTTGGAGGATGCATTTTCAACCTTGAATTCATGTTTTTGAGGCTTGGAGAGGCGTTTTTCTCCATCCCCTGTTTTTGAACGAGGTAAGAGTTGTGTTCTTGATTGAATTCTTGGTATTTGGTTGATTTGAAGCTTGGGTTTTGGTTAGGAGGCATGAATTTGATGTTTGGAGCTTTGTTTTTGGATTGGAACTTGTGTAGAACTTTGGGAGCTTGGTTGAACGAAAAGGGGTTTTGATTCTTGCTTGTTACTTGGAGTTGAGGTAAGGGAGTTGTGTTTTTAAGTTCATGGAATGCCATTAGCTTGGATTTGCTTGAGAAATTTGAGTGGTTTTAGCTAAGGCATTAAGGAAATGTTTTGGTGAATTATGGTGGACTAGCGGGATTGAGAGGAATTGTTTGATGTTACGATACATCATAGCTTAGCTTTTGATAGTTGGTTATGTTCTATGCAACATGTACTATGTGTGTATGAAATTTGGAGGCATTCCATGCATGTTTGATATGTGTGGGAAGTGTCCAAAGTTCATAGCAGCAAAATCGGGGTTTTCTGGGCATTTTGCAGGTTTGGTGACGCGTCGCCAATCCCCACGAGTTCCCACGACGCGTCGCCAATCCAGAAAAATGTTTCAGAACGTCGACAACTGTGGCGACGCGTCGCCAAGACAGCATTTGACACCCGGTTTTGTTTTCAGCATAACTTTTCGCTCGGGTGTCCGATTGAGGTGATTCAAGATTCCACTCGAAGCTAAGAGGGAGTACTATCACCTCAATGTTTTTAAAACACTTAAAATGTCTCAGTTTTAGATTTATATTAACTCAAAGTGAAGGCAAGTTTTTAAGGAAACTATGTTGCAAATGAACATAATTAGCTACCACTAGTTCAGGTGAGAGGTTTAGAACCCTCGTCGGCCTAGCCGTGCCGTAGCCACGAGGCCACAAGGCAAAACCTTGTTCATCTAGTCTACATCAACGAGGCCCTGCGGCCTAGTCTACAAAGTCCCACCATAATTCCCCTGCATAACAACTAGGTGAGAGGTTTTATGATTGTTTGTGGCTTGCTAAGGTTCGCCCTTGGGCCGAGTGCCAGGTTGCTAAGTAGTTGCGCTTGGCCTGGTAAGGAGGACTACTTGAGGAGAGGTCTACGGACCTGGTTATATGCATATATACTAGTACCCTCATGCTGTGTGAGCTCACAGCCAGAGTCCTAGTTTTTCTTGCAGGTACATGGAAGACCCCTTACTGAGAATTGTTGAATTCTCACTCCCTGTTTGTTATGCAGAGCCTGAAGTAGCTGGACCGGGTAATCGTTGAGGATTATCACGGTAGTGAGCTTTTGGTGTGTAAAGGTACGGTAGTTGAGAAACCTTGAGTTTCTAGTTCACCTAAGTGCTCAGTTGGTTTGTTGGTCAGGTGGCAGTACTAACTAGTTTCTTCCTTTGGCTGCAGAGCCTAGTAGCACTTGGCAGAGGACTTGTGAGACTCGCCACTGGGACGGGTGTCCAAAGTGGGAGTTAGGGTAAAGAGATCTCAGCAAAGTCTTGTATTTTGATACAGTACTTTAGTTTGCCTCCATAGTCTATGTTATAAAGAGTCCTTGACTCCAGGATTGTTCTTGGGCGAGAGCATTAGTTGCTTCACTGTATGAATGCTTTCACGAGTTGTTTATGTGTAGTTAAACTCACACAAATGTTGATTTTGATATGCTTTGGCAGTTTTTGTATGTTTGTGCAGAAATTACTCGGCCGAGTTCTTGTTTAATGTTTTATGGTTTTAATAAACCAAGTCAAAGCATAAGAGCATGCATGTTGCATTTCTAGGTTAATCAACTAGTAGCATCGGATTTAGTCCACACACATACTCAGCTAGCCAATTACAATCCACCGTGAGACAAACACTCACAGGGTATCCCGGGCAGGGGCACGGGGGATTCTGTCATTCCCTACCTTTTCCAACACTTCATAAGGTCCAATATACCTAGGAGCTAAATTGCCCTTTTGCCCAAAATGGCTAACTCCTTTCATGGGCGACACTTTTAGAAGTACTTTATCCCCAACTTCAAAACTCAGGTCCCTTCTCCTCAAATTCGAAATTCGATCAGTGGTAAATGCTGATCCCAATCACCTCTGAAATCAATAGCACACATCCATAGCATATCCTCCAAAGTCTGGATCACTCTCTCGGATTGCCCATCAGTTTGAGGATGAAAAGCAGTACTAAGACTAACTTTACTTCCCAATGCTTCTTGAAAAGCATTCCAAAACAATGATGTGAATCGAGGATCTCTGTCTGATATAATCTGATCTGGTATCCCATGGTGTCTCACAATCTCCTTGAGATACAACTAAGCCAACTTCCCAATGTATAAGTGATTCTGATTGGTATAATGTGTGCTGACTTCGTCAGTCTGTCAACCACTACCCATATAGCATCATGCTGACTCTAGGTATTCGGCAACCCCACTAGGAAATCCATAGTAACGGATCCCTACTTCCTCACTGGCAGAGGTAGACTCTGAAGTGTGCCTGCTGGTTTCTGATGTTTAGCTTTAACCATCTGGCATGTCAAACACTTTGCTACATGTCCTCGTACATCTCTTTTCAATCCTGGCCACCAAAAATGTGTCTTTAGATCCTGATACATCTTACTAACACCAGGGTGGATATTCAAAGTGCTACTATGTGCCTCCTGTAGGACTTGCTGCCTAAGTCCATCGACATTCGGTACATAAAGATGATCTCCATAATTCAATACTCCCTCCTTGTATCTGAATTCCTTCCTCATAGTGCCAAGCTTCGTTTCTCCTGAAATTTTCTTTAACAATGGATCTTTCATCTGAGCTTCTTTAACTCTGACTAACCAAGCTGATTGGACTTCTTTAACACTTGTCCGGACAAGGCATATCCCCTAGGTGGTGAAGTGCCTCCCCTGCGAACGTCACACTCTGAGTCCTGAAAAGCACCGACAAAAGGACCACTAGTCGAAGTCTCCACTCCGGCTTCCCGAGGGGGGGCATGTGATAGCCAAAGTGCTATCGCCCCGAACACCTAAGGACCCCGGAAAGAAGGGAGCCAAATGCCTGAGGCACCCGACCTCGGTAGCCCGCCAATACCAACCTCGGGAAACAACTGTATCGCCTCCATTGGGAAGGCGACCGAGTTAGCTTCGGGAAGAAGTGCCAGCCACCTTATGCAGGTGAAAGCCCCCCAAAGGCTAACGGAGCCAGGGAATACCCCAAAGAACCACTACGACTCCAGGAAAAGGTCCCTCACTCCGAAGTGAGACATTAACCAAAGGGACCTCGGAAGTACTGTAGGAGCCATCAAGGAGCCTCTGACGTTACGACCGTACACCCTACATGCCGTCCTCGCAGACACTCTGACGTGCCGCTACTGCTTACGTCCTGTCACGTAGGGCTAGGATTATCACAACTTGTAGCCCAAGGAGCTTGCAGACAGCTAGGGGCCCCCCACGCCTAGAAGTACGGATGGTATCCGTCCATACATGTGCTGCAATCTGAAGGGCTCACCCCCTCCAATATATACCAGGGGAATGGTCACAGGCAGGGGGACTCTCTCTCCTCTCTCCACCTAAATACTCTGAGGCAAGGGGCTTCCCTCTCCTCTCCTCTCAACCCTCAAAAGAGAACATGACAGGCAAGAACCCCTTGTGTTTACTACCCTTTCTCCACCTCTGCTAATCATTGACTTTGGCGTCAGAGGCTCTTCCCCGGAAAAAGACTCTGGGGACCTCCGAACCCTTATTTTCCGAGTGTTTCAGGCAGGCCCTCCTACCATGAGAGAAAGACGCTGCCGACCATCCCGGGTGATCCACACAGAGCACCCTCTCCCTGCGTTCATCTGCACCTCCGGAAGTCCCTGCTGTATTCACCACGACACACAGTGGAGATCCTGATGGCCCCCATCGCCATTAGTACCTGAGCTACATGCTTGGTCATCCGAGTAGTGAGAATTTCTTCATTCAGACAGGAGTCCATCAGAGATTAGAGATTAGAGCTTGGCCATCTAAGGAACCATCTTCTAACAATCTCATGAGACCAAATCCATGTCCTCGATAAAAGTCTAGAAGGGCTCCCTTAGAACTTTACTAGCAGGGATCTCCAAATCTGGAATGGCCACTTCCAGAAGGGCTCCCTTAGAACTTTACTAACAGGGATCTCCTAATCCTGAATCGCTCACTTCTGAGAATGCTCCAACATCCACTAAATTCTGGGAAACTCCTCCACAAAGGCACATTGGAGTTCCCTTACCACATCATCCCTTAACCATTCATCTATAAATTCTAAAACCCCAAAAAATCCAAAATTCATAGATGAAAGGTTAAAGGATGAACCTAGTATTGGAGGGACTTCTGTGGCGGCCATCAGATCTATAAGTCTAATCAGCCAGGTAATTGTTTAATTTAATAAATTACACTTTAGATAATTTATTTGCAAGCTAAGTTTCGGTAATTTAGAGTCTAGTAGTTAAAAATGAATAAAATTAACAATTTATGCAAGCTGGGCTAAGAGGGGTATTTTGGTCATTTCATATAGTGACCCATTTTTATTGCACGGCTGGGTAGAGCATAATAAAATATTAAATTTGAGGTATTACAGTTTTTCCAGATTTCCGCTCTATCATTGTGAAATTTTGGATTAACTAAATTGTTCATAAATGGTTTAAATGTAACTTTGATAAAGGTAGTGACAAAATTGAGTATAAGTGAAAGTATGAGACTGGCCGTGTAATTATATCTATGAAGAAACCATTCGCAGAATAATACCAACTTTGGTTCTGAAGTTTTAAGGGTGTTACAAATAAACCTAAATTTACTAAACAGTACAAAGAGGGCACTTAGCATGTGATTTCTAAAGTGAGGCGGTGGAATTTTAATTAAGTCAACCGGGTCATTTCTTCTACATTTAACCACCTGAAACTTCACCCCTCTTCCTAGAAACACCATGGATGAACTTGGCTAAGCTCCCAACATCCAATTCTCTTAAATTAAACACAAATTAGCAAGGATTTGGGGTTGAAATCATGTATTCTTGCATAAAGAGCTAGAGTTGAGCTCAATTGTTGCAGGTAAGTAACAAATTATTTTTCCCCTAATTTTCCTGGTTTCATTTCAGACCTGGGTTGCTAGAAACTGTGTTCCATGTATGTTTATTGAATAAACTAAATATGGGAAGTTGATAAATAACTTAAATTACAAAGAAATGGTGTTTGGTTAGGAGGCCATGGATTGATGTGTTATACGTAGCTTTTCCTACATAGTTTTCATGTTTTTGGCTAGAGGACAGAGCTGGAATTAATATTGCTTGATTATTGCTAAGTATAAAAGACTAACAAGCAAGGAAAGGGAAAATATTGGGTCTAAGTTTTATTAAGAGCCAATTATGTGGAGACTAATGTAAAAGTTAATTTAGTCATTTAAACCATATGTGGCTTAGTTAATTGTAAGCCTAAATATGGGTTATGTATGTTTTAAATGATCAATATAGGTCTTGAGCATAAGCTACTAAGAAGACACCTAAGTTTGGCTTGAAACCGAGACAAAAAGAACCATGTGCCTTTAGTTTGCAAACTAAGTTATCTAAGGTAAGGGTTATTTAATTTGTATGCTTACGTATTAAATAAATTTGGCTATGATACTTGTATATCAAGTGGCTGAATTATTGATAAATTTAACAAGCATATAATTTGAGTACTGATGACTATTTGAGAAGCTTATATGATTGCATTTGGCAAGAAGCTAAACTATTGATGCCCAGAAGCATCTTCGTTGTACGACATGGTGGGCTTGTAATGGACTTCTTGTGTGTAGGTGCTGGTAGAAGAGACTTCCATTGTAAAACTGCCTGAAACACTCAAAAGAGAAGGGGTTAGGAAGTCCCCAGAGTGTGTTTCCAGGGAAGGAGCCTCCGACGCCCAAGTCAGGATTTTAGCAGTGAAGAGTAGTGAACAGAGAGTGAAGAGTATAGTTCTCTTGAAAGTCTCCTTTGTATTGTGTCTTCCAAGGTTATTTCCCCAAGTATTAAGTCCGTTTGACAAAGCTCGCTCAGATCATGACATGTGTTCGGTCGGATGCTGTCCGTACCTTCAGAGATGGGGATCTCTAGCTGAAACACTCAAAAGAGAAGGGGTTAGGAGGTCCCCAGAGTGTGTTTCCAGGGAAGGATCCTCCGACGCCCAAGTCAGGATTTTAGCAGTGAAGTGTAGTGAACAGAGAGTGAAGAGTATAGTTTTCTTGAAAGTCTCCTTTGTATTGTGTCTTCCAAGGTTATTTCCCCAAGTATTAAGTCCGTTTGACAAAGCTCACTCAGATCATGACATGTGTTCGGTCGGATGCTGTCCGTACCTTCAGAGATGGGGATCTCCAGCTGGCCATTGGCCGTTCTGGCCAGAAGTTAGGGCCGTGGGAGGCCTGTGTGTCAGGGGCATGTGCGAGGTCTCTGTGTCATAGGCTCCTTAACCATTTTTTTCATGTTCACAAAACCCCTTCAGTGAAAGCGACCTCTTTGGGATATGAGAGGTTCTAGCCAAGGTCACCCCCATTACTCAGAAGGCCCCTCGACACAGAGGATTCCCTTCGGAGGGCATTTTGCACTGCCGAGGATGGTGAGTCTACTTTTCCCAATGTTGGTCAGGTCATTTTACCGACAATGGTAGCGTACCATTTTCCCAAGGTCAGTCCTGTTGTCCCCGAGGGTAATGGCGAATTTCCAATGTCCAGGGGTCAAGGACTGTGGTCCCACTTTGTTTGAGGTTGGTCCTCACATTCTTTGAGGGTGATGCTCACCTTTTTCGAGGGCGGTGCTTTGTCAGAGTTTGAAAACTTGGAGTGTGATAGACCTTTGGCTATCACATGCCCCCCTCAGAAGGCCGAAGTTATGTCTTCGGTTATTTGAGCAAATCATAGAGGTCTTCATGGAAAGAGGTGGCTAGCTTAGTCGTCATGACTAAAATTTTAGCCGAGGTTATCTTCTTTGGAGGGAGTTTCGGCAATATGGGATGCTTCTTCTTAACCAAGGTGGCTCCTCTGGTACTCAAGTGGTTTTACCAGTTATTGGCTGAATTTCCTACATTCCCGAAATTATTCTGTCAGCCCGAGGTGGAAATCCTCTTTATTTGGGCCTACGTCATTTGTCTATGAGTCGTTACGTCTTCTGATCAAACAAACACATCACTTCGGATATGCTTGCCTAGGCACCCTTGCTGTCAGGAGGTGTGCCCTTATTTCCTATGCTAGGTGACACGTGTCACACGGTGACTAGGGGACAATTGCATCGGTTACATCAACCACGTCTCTTTGCCTTCAACAGGTAATTATAGTAACGATTCGCCTTCGAGGGGCAATTATGGCGATGATTCGCCTACCCCCGTCAGCCTATAAAAACCCTTCCCCTCTTTAGAGTTCCCACTTGCTTTCCATTGCTTCTCCTTTTGCTCTGGTTTGTTCTCAAGCTTTTCTCTCTTTTCTGCAACGGTGCAAGCAGCAGAGCGATTTCCAGCGAGCTTTTACGATAGCGTCCACCAATCCCGACTTCAAAAAAAGCTTTGGTGGTGATAGCCAAACGCTATCGCCTCTATCTGGCCGAACTACCTGCCACAAGAATCGCCAGAAGAAGCTGGCGCTACCCGAGAAAAGGTGTGATCATGCACCTCGGGAAATAACCGAAGAGCTCCGAGCCTGGCACGCCAGGAAAGCCCGAGGACACCACTCGCCCCCCCAAGGTTGTGAACAGATCGCCTTCGGAAAAGCGGCACCAGACATAGCGAGCCGAACATGATATCCCCGAAGGCGGAACTCCCTGAAACTGGAAACCCCCGAACTGAGAGCTTGTTTCCCGAAGAGGCTCTGTCCGTACCTAAGGACGACCTCACCCAGGGACCTTGGGAGTACGGCAGGAGCATTTATGGAAGCATTTAAGGAAGCCTCTGACACATCCATTCGCAGACGCCACAATCCGCCTCAAAAGGCGCACTGCCACGCTGACGCCATCAGAATCACATCATGGCCCGTCTCAGCACATGGCTCAAGGCAACCTGCTACCAACTATCTGTCTCCTACGCCCAGAAATTCAGGAACATCCGACCGAACACGTGTCGTGATCTGAACGGGCTAGGCACTCCTATAAATACCAGGAATTAATACTTGGCACGAGGCTGGTTGGGCTGGTTGGCTGGAAAAATACTGCTCCCATTACTCTGAGAAAAACTTACCAGGCGAGACTCCTCAGCCCTTTGTGCTATTTTCTCTGCCTTTCTCTCAGCCACCACTGACTTGGGCGTCGGAGGCTCCCCCCCCGGAAAAACACTCCGGGGGCCTCCTAACCCTTTGTTTCTGAGCTTTCAGGCACTCTCCTTTGGGCGATCCAATCCACCAGGCGTTCTTCCTCCCAGAAGTCTCTCCTCCAGTCATCATGACTCTAAACGATGAGGCCCCTGGCCATCATTTGGCGCCGTCTGTGGGAACCCGCTCTGAGATCGCCGTCGTTGAGACTCGGCGTTCTAAGGACAAGGGACTCCCAAGGTCCCCGTCCGCGCCTGAGATACAACCGGCTGCTGAGCAAACACTCCCAGGGACTTCTGCGCCTGAGGAAGACCGCCCTCTGGTAGTCACCATGAGCTTCTTGAGGGACTTTCAGCGTTCGGTCGTTGCTGAAATGACCCAGCAGATCGACCGAAGGTGGCCACAGCAAGCACGGGCCCAGAGACCCCCCTCACCGACACGCCCTCGGGAGAGAAGCCCCAAGTCTACGCATCGCAGTTCGGGGAGTGGAGACCCTCGCGAAGAATCATCCACAGAAGATATAGCCCTCGGGAAACGGCCTGTGGGACAAACCGGGTCCAAGCGACCGAGAGTCTCACAGCGAAGCAGTTCGTCGCCTGAGGCGAGGTCCTTGTCCCCTCAGCGCCGAACTCGCTCCCCGAAGAGGCGCCGACGATCTCCATTCCCTGAAGAAGGCCCTAGCGCCACAGTGCTTATGGAGAGGATACTAGCACGGCTGGACAGAGTGGAGAAACAAGTGGCCAGAAAACCCGTTTGGGCCAGACTCTCTGGAACATGCTGCGAAGATGACTCCCCATTCATTCAGGCCGTCGTTGAGGCAGCTATGCCAGGTAACTTCAGAGTACCTCGTCTGGAAATTTATGATGGCCTTACAGATCCACAGGCCCACTTGACGAAGTACAGACGCAGCATGATAATGCACGGTGCTGATGACGCTACCATGTGCAAATGCTTTGAAGTCACCCTCACAGGGCCAGCAACTGCGTGGTACAATTCATTGCCTTCAGGGACCATTACTGAGTTCCAGGAATTGTCCACGGCCTTCACGCAGCAATTCATTGGGAGCAGGCCGACGGCGAAGATGCCTGTGCAGATGTTCGACATAGAGCAGAGAAACGGAGAGACCATCCGAGACTATGTCGAAAGGTTCAACAGGGAAGCCCTGAGCGTCCCAGACTTCCGGCCCGAAATCCGCATTCTTGCCATGACACGGGGCCTTCGGCGGGACTCACAGCTGTTCTACGAGTTCTCAAAGGACCCCCCGGACACCCTCGGAGAATTTTACCGAAGGGCCGAACAGCACATGACAGCCGAGGAGCTAAGAATGGCAGGGCCGAAGTCCGATCACCACCGCGCCGAAGGGTCCATTCAACAAGCTCGGCATCCGACGGAACAGGCAGGACGACCTCGGAGGATGCGGGGAAGGAAACCTCAAAGTTTCACGCCCCTGAGCACCACACGGACCAGCATCCTCATGGCGCTGGAAAGGCAAGGGACGCAGATTCGGCGGCCAAGGGCCATGACCGCCGATAACAAAAAGAATGCCAAGAAGTTCTGCCAGTTTCATCGCGACCACGGTCATGACACCGAAGATTGCTTCCAGCTGAAGAAGTACATAGAGTCGCTGATAAAACAGGGCCAACTTCGCAAATACCTGCGGATGCCCTCCCCAAAAGGCAGAAAAGAGGAGGAAGAAAGGGCCGAAGACGAGGACTACGACTCCGACAGGCGGAGAAATAGAAGTCCAAAAAGGCGCCCTCCACCTCCAGCAGGGGTTATCCAAACCATCACCACGGGGCTCCCATCCTCGGAAAGAAAGCGGAAAGCCAGAGAAATTGCAGTCATGGAGTATCAAAGTCCATCAAAGAAGCTGGCTCGCAAAGATGGCTCCACCGTCGTCTTCCCCCACGACGATCCGCTGCTGATTATGGCGAGAATAGGGAACTGGGACGTCAAAAGAGTGTTGCTTGATGATGGCTCAAATGCTGACGTCCTATTCTCGCACCTGCTGCCGAGCTTGGGCATCTCCAGCAGCGAACTGAAGCCTGTCACCTCGCCCACTTTTGGGGTTGGACCATCCGAACTCCCCGTCCTCGGATGGATCGATCTCCCGCTGATGATGAAAGGGACTTCGGTAGACGGAGCAGCTGAGTTGTACGCCTCCACAATGGCAAGATTCATCGTCATGGACGTCCCGTCCTCGTACAACGCCATCCTTGGAAGGCAGACAATGGGGAACCTGCACATTCGCCCTGATGTGAAGTACTTGACTGTCACATTCGCCACCAAGGATGGAGATGCAGAGGTCTTCATAGACCAAGCCGAGGTAAGAAAGGTGTTTGTGAAAGCACGAAAAGCTCCGGCAAGCAACCTCGCGCAAACAATGGAGGCAAAGGCGCCAGAAAAAGGCAAAGAAGAAGATCTCGCCAAAGCAGAAACGGAAGCAGTAGATCTTGTCCCAGGACAATCTACCCGAATAGGGAAGAGCTTGGCCGAAGGTGACAAGGAAAAACTTGTATCCTTTCTGCTGAAAAATAAAGATCTGTTTGCCTACTCGCCGAAAGATATGCCAGGAGTAAACCCTGGCATAATACAGCATAGCCTCAAAGTAAGCCCGGAAGCAAAACCTGTCCGGCAAAAGAAACGGAGCATCTCAGCCCACAAAAGCAACTTTGTCGAAACCGAAGTCCAGCGTCTCCTAGATGCTGAAGTTATCAGGGAGGTCAAGTACCCCGAATGGTTAAGCAACGTGGTCATTGCCACAAAAGAAGGTAGCAGCAAAACTCCGGATGTGCATCGACTTCAGAAACTTGAACGATGCTTGCCCGAAAGACTCATACCCTCTGCCGCCAATAGATCAACTGGTAGATTCAACTGCTGAATATGGGCTCCTAAGTTTCCTAGACGCCTTCAGTGGCTACCATCAGATAAGGATGGACCCCGAAGATGAAGAGAAGACTGCCTTCATCACCGAGGGAGGAACATATTGCTATATCAGGATGCCCTTCGGGCTCCAAAATGCAGGAGCCATCTACCAGAGGCTGATGAACAAGGTCTTCAAAGACCAAATGGGGAGAAACATGGAGGTGTATGTTGATGATATGATAGTCAAGAGCAAGCTGCCTGGCTACCACGTTGCAGATTTAGAGGAAACCTTCCAAAAGCTTAGAGCCTTCGGGATCCGCCTTAATCCTAAGAAGTGCATCTTCGGGGTGACCTCGGGAAAATTCCTTGGGTACATGGTATCCGAAAGAGGCATCGATGCTAACCCCGAGAAGATTAAGGCTCTGCTTGAGTTCCGAACTCCTGCCACAGTCAAAGACGTGCAGAGACTCACCGGAAGAATAACCTCTCTGAGCAGATTTATTTCCAGGTACGGAGATAGGTGTCGACCTTTCTTCAAAGTCCTCACAAAGGCAGCAAAAATGGAAGGCAACCTCGGAAGAAATGATCATCCTTGGGATGAAGATTGCCAAAAGGCCTGGGAAGAACTCAAAGTCTACCTGGCCAGCCTGCCGACTCTGCGACAACCTCGGGAGGGAGAGCCCCTCGTACTATACCTCGCCGTCACAGAAAAAGCTGTGAGCTCGGTCCTCGTGAAAGAAGAAGGGCCAAAGCAATGGCCGGTCTACTATGTCAGCAAGTCCCTGCATGGCGCCGAAGTCAGGTACCCTTTGCTTCAAAAAGCTATATACGCCTTGGTGCTTGCAGGGAGAAGGCTGCGACCATACTTTCAGGCTCACCCCATCATCGTCCGAAGTAGTCTGCCGCTACGGGATGTCATGAAGAGAGTTGATCATTCGGGAAGGCTCTCCAAGTGGTGCATAGAGCTGGGCGAACACGAAATCACGTATGAGCCTCGGAAGGCCATAAAAGCTCAAGCACTGGCAGATTTTATCGCCGAAATACCCACCACTGAGGAGAGCCATTCAGATCCAAAAGAGGGTGAGCCAGAATGGACCTTGCACGTAGACGGAGCCTCGGGGTCCGAACACCAGGGAGCTGGAGTAATTATCAGGGGCCCCGAAGGCCTGGAGGTAACGAAGGCTATCAAGTTCAGCTTCAACGTCACCAACAATGTAGCTGAGTATGAAGCCCTCATAGCGGGATTACGCTTGGCCAGAAAGATTGGCGTGAGAAACTTAAAGGCTCACAGCGATTCCCAGCTGGTAGTTCGGCAGACGGCAGGAGATTATGGGGCGAAGGACCCAATCTTGGCAAAATATCATGAGCTGGTAGCAAAGCTCATCCAAGAGTTTGACGCCGTACGGATCGAAAATGTACCCCGGCGGAATAACACTGAGGCAGATTGCTTGGCGAAGTCGAAAACATACACCGAGGTGCTAGACCATCCGAGCATCTCAGTGCTAAGCATAGCGACCTCGGGAACAGGGTGGAAAGACCCAATAAAAAGATACCTCGCAGAGAATTTGCTCCCCGAAGACCCCGGCGATGCTGTAAGACTGCGAAGACACTCCGGAAGATTCTTCCTGATAGGCGTAGAGTTATACCGGTAGGGATATGCGAACCCGCTGCAAAGATGTGTGAATGAAGAGGATACTGAAATGGTCCTTGAAGAAGTTCACGAAGGCATGTGTGGTTCACACATTGGAACTGATGCCCTTGCAGCAGTGATACTCCGCCAAGGATACTTCTGGCCTACCCTGAGAAAGGACGCAAGACAGTTCGTCCGGAAATGTGGTAGCTGCCAGAGACATGCGAAAATCCAGAGGACACCCTCGGAAATGGTAACTTCGGCAGACTATCCTTGGCCCTTCGCAGTCTGGGGTATAGACCTTATTGGGCCACTCCCCACAGCACCCGGAGGCGTGAAATTCTGCGTGGTAGCAGTGGACTATTTCTCAAAATGGGTGGAGGCAGAACCACTAGCAACTATCTCGGCAAAAGAAGTGCAGAAGTTCGTATGGAAGAACATTGTATGCAGATTTGGCATACCGAGGGTACTAGTAGCTGATAATGGATCCCAATTCATAGACAAAGGATTCCAGGAATTTATCAGCGACCTCGGAATAAAGATGCACTTCGCCCCAGTAGCTCACCCCCAAAGTAACGGGCAGGTGGAAGTATCGAACAGGACCATAAAAGATGGCCTGAAAAAGAGACTGGGAGAAGCAAAAGGGAAATGGCCAGGAGAACTCCAAAGCGTATTATGGAGCTACCGAACGACGCCCCGAAGGGCCACAGGGGAAACTCCCTTTTCACTAGTCTTCGGGACAGAGGCCATTATCCCAGTCGAGATAGTCAGACCATCAATACGGGTGCAAATATTTGATGAAGGTGGAAACGACCTCGGCCTCAGAACCAAGCTCGACCTCGTCGGCGAACACAGAGAAATAGCCGAGCTGAGAAGAAAAGCTTTTCAGCAAAGAGTGGCCGCGGCTGTAAACTTATGGGCCAGGCCAAAAGAAATCAAGAAGGGAGACCTCGTTCTCCGAAAGGCTGACTTTGCACCCCGAAGGCCGTCCCATGGAGTACTTCGCGCAAACTGGGAAGGACCTTATCTGGTTCTCGCCGAAGTACGAAAAGGCGTGTACAAACTTGGCGACGCCGAAGGCGTAGAATTGAAAAATACTTGGCACTCAGACGCCTTGAAAAAATTCTACGCCTAAGATGAAGCGGAGGAATTGTAAGTACAGAATGCTCTTAAGGAAAGTTCTTAAGTATCCAAAATTGTGCAAAGCAGAATTCCGCGAAGATGCTCGCCATGATAAAAGCGTAGATATGACTTTCCGAAGTCCCTTGAGCCATCACGCTCGGGAAAGATGGAAAACAAAAATCTCGCAGAAGTACTCGCCATAGCCAGCGCAGAGATAATTTTCCGAACTCCCTTGAGCGAACGTGCTCGGGAAAAGAAGCAGAGATCTAATTTTCCGAGCTCCCTTGAGCGAACGTGCTCGGGAAAATGGGAAGTGAAAAATCTCGCGAAAGGTTTTCCGAAGTCCCTTGAGCAAACATGCTCGGGACAACTGGAAAAACAAAAATTTGACTGAAGGTTTTCCGAAGTCCCTTGAGCAATCATGTTCGGGAAAAATTGGAAATGCAAAAGCCTGCAAAAAGACTTAGTCAAATTCTTCAGACTTTCCAAAAAGCCTCTAGAGCAAACAGGCTCGGCCAAGGGAAGGTAAAAAAGTTTCTTTGTTCGCAGGTTTTCCGAAGTCTCTTGAGCCAACGTGTTCGGGACAATGGAAATAAAGAAACTTGAAGAAAGACTTAGCCAAAAAAAAATCTTCATTAAGAGCAAAGCTGCTTTACAGAGGAAGTGCACGAAGAAGGAGTACAAAATAGAAGGGAAGGAAAAGGGGCCCTAAAATAGCCTAAGGGTTCGCGGCGTCCCGAGAGCCACTCGTTTGCCCGCCCTTTTCCACCACCTTTGGCGCTGGAATTGAAGGAGGAAGTTTCAGATGTTCAACCTTGGACCATTTCCACCGAGGTCCCCCAGGAATGTTTAGACCCTCTAGAAAAGAGAGGTCCAGATCTGGGAACCTCTGGAGAACCTGGTGCCGAGCAAGGCAGAAGCCGTCCTGGAACGCGACCTTGTTCATTTGATCAGACTTGTTCTTCTTAAGCTCAAGGTCATCAAGCTCGTCCTTCAGATCCTCGATCTCCTCTTCCAGCACCTTTATCTGTTCCTCCCCCTTCGACCCCTTCTTCAAAGACTGGACCTCGGCTTGAAGGGCGCTCTTCTCAGACAAAAGCGTGACTATGATATTCTCATTTTTTGCCTTGTCTTGGAGAAGGTCTTGGTTTGCAGCGCGCAGCCCCGCCACATGATCACGGAGGTCGGCAATCTTCAGGGAGGAGTCCGCCTTCAAGTCTTCCTTTTCCTTTCGGAACTCCTCCCGAAGGGTGGCAGCTTCCTCCTTCGCAGCATCTGCCAGCTGCTGGTTCTTGGCGGTCAATTCCGAGCACGTCGCTTTCGCCTTTTCTAGGGCCTCTGAGGCCGAAGCTCGGAATGCCGTCTGCCTGGCTACCCGAACTCGGAGAAAGCCGGCGTACCCCAGCAGCTGCAAAGGAGATAAAACGCAAGGTCAGTAAGAGCCAAACACTTAGGAAAAAATTGAAGGGGAAGAGCTGTGAAGGATATACCTGAGCAGCATGCTCGGTGATCTTTGCGGCAAGGGTGTTATCCCCCGGATGGGCCGCCGCTATAGCCTTGAAGGAGGCCTCGGTGAGCACCCCCTTCGAAATCTGCTTCGCCATTTCAGGACAATCCTCGGAGTACAAGTTCATGTCCTCCGTGAATGTCCAGAAAGGCTCCTTTGGTATCTTCCCTTGCGGGACTTTGGCGTCGCGGCGGGCCCTCGCCTCCGCGTGTTCGGCCGCCCAGTTCGGGGTAAGTAACTCCCCTGCAGGGCGAAAAAGAGAAACAGGTCAGAGACAAAGGCAATTCCAGAAAAAACAAAGGAAGTACACTTTGTCTGGAAACAAACCTGGCGGGACCTCGACAACATCGCCCTCGGAGTCCTCGGCCTCCTCGGCCGAAATGCCCTTGCCCTTCTGCTTGCGCCGCTCCTCGGCAGAAGGTACTTCTACCACTACATCAAGGAGGGCCTGCGACGCAGTAGGACTTTGAGGAGGGACGTCGGTTGGAAGGGACCTCGGAAGCAGCAGCCTCAGGCGCCGGAACCTCGGCTGTCCCAGGCTCCTCGGCAGTCTCCTCGGGAATTTCTTCTAGAGGAACCTGAGCAGACCTCTCTTTGCCCGTTTCCTCGAAGGTCTTCTTCGCCCGCGCCAGTAGACTTCCGCCTTCGGGAAGCCGCCTTCTTTGTCTGATCGCCCTTCTCCACTTGGCCGGTGAAAAGGGACTTGTAATAGGCGGCAGTCCCGTCGCCCATCTCTGAAAAAGGAGAGAAACATCAGCGTAAGTCCGAGGAAAAAACAGCAAAGGAGTAGAAGATGACTCACTTTCGACAAGCGTTTCGAAAGAAATCTCCTCCTTAAGAAGCTTGACCAACCAGGAATCTTTCCCGGCGATGGCAGGAGCTGGCATCTTGAGGTCAGTCTTGTGCTCCTTTACCACCTTTAGTTCCCGAAGGACCTCTTCGGTCATCAACTTCCAGTTGATTGGAAAAGGGTAAAGGGCGCGCGGAGCGACCTCGGGATCCCAGTCAGAGACAGCCCGAATGCGGGCGTCGAAATCCGCGAACACGGGAGCCAACTCTGGGGTCAGCAGCATCCTCGGATCAACAACGTCCACATCCAGTGTTCCCTGAGCCCATTTGGTCGGAACGTACGACCAGGCCTCGTCCATCTTCAGGAAGAAGAACTTCTGTTGCCACCCCCGCCAGTTGCCACCCCCGCCAGCTATCCTTAGTGGCGAAGGTGAACATGAATTTCTTGCTCCCGGATCCCCGAGGTAGCATGAAATAGAAGCCACCCTTCGGGACCACAGAGAGCTTGTAGTACTGCATAAAGATTATAAAATGGGGTTCTATCCCGAAGACGCCACACATGCAGAGGTAGGCGTTAAAATAGCAGAACGAGTTCGGGGGAAGCTGGTTCACAGCAATGCCATGAAATTTGCAGAACTCGCACACCATCTTCGGGGGAGGATACCGAAGACCGGCCTTCAGCTGGGCTCGGAAAATGGTAACCTCCTTACTATGGTTTGAAAAAGCATAATGGCTAGAACGAGGCAGCCTAGTAATGGCGTAAGAGGGAAGAAAGAATTTTTTCTTCCACCTCTCTAACTTTGCAGGGGTGGTGCAACAAGGATGGGCTAAAAGAGGCTGCCAGCTCTCAGGAATGGGCATTTTCGACATGAAAACGAGTTTGAAAACGGAAGAAAACAGTTTCCAGAGAAAAACTCAGAAGAACACAGGGATCAAAACGCGCTGGAAAACAAAAACCCACCGAAAGATTTGCCAAAATCTGAGGACGCCGTCGTGAAAGTTGGCTGGAAAAAAGCTCTGATTAAGGTAGCTCCGCCACAGAAAGCAAGAAAGTGCAAGAACAGGGGCAAAGCAGAGAAAAGAGCAGAAGAAAAAGCAAAAGGAACTTATGATGGAATGGGCTATTTATAAGCCAGAGGTGGGTAACCGAAACATCGTCATAAGTACCCTTTGGAGGCGAACCGTCACCGTAACTGCTCTCTGCACCTGAAAAGGCGCGCCCTCTGTAACCGACGCGACTCTCCTCCAATGGCAAAGCGCCACGTGTCAACCGCTGCGCAAAAATGGGGGACACGTCCTCCAAACGTCCCTTGAAAACTGGGACACGTCTTCTGACATCCCTGGAAAACTGGGACGCGCCGCTCAGACTGACACGCTTGGCCAAACAGACCTGCAGAAACAAAGAGCAGGCCAACTCGAGGACGCCAAGAGACAGGCTATGGCCGAACAGCCCATGACCTTCGGGCAAGAGGTGTATCTTCGGCACAGGCTCCGCCTCGAAGACACCAAAGAACAGGCCAAGGCCGAAGAGCCCATGATCTTCGGGCAAAAGGCGCATCCTCGGAACAGGTTGAGCTTCCAAAGAGACTCCCATAAACAACCTCGGAAAGAGATGCAAAACCGAAGTCTTCACTTCGGCTTTCCAAAGGGGGGCATGTGATAGCCAAACGCTATCGCCTCTATCTGGCCGAACTCCCTGCCACAAGAATGGCCAGAAGAAGCTGGCGCTACCCGAGAAAAGGTGTGATCATGCACCTCGGGAGATAGCCGAAGAGCTCCGAGCCCGGCACGCCAGGAAAACCTGAGGACACTACTTGCCCCCCCAAGGTTGTGAACAGATCGCCTTCGGAAAAGCGGCACCAGACATAGCGAGCCGAACATGATATCCCCGAAGGCGGAACTCCCTGAAACTGGGAACCCCCGAACTGAGGGCTTGTTTCCCGAAGAGGCTCTGTCCGTACCAAAGGACGACCTCACCCAGGGACCTCGGGAGTACGGCAGGAGCATTTATGGAAGCATTTAAGGAAGCCTCTGACACATCCATTCACAGACGCCACAATCCACCTCAAAAGGCGCACTGCCACGCTGACGCCATCAGAATCACATAATGGCCCGTCTTAGCACATGGCTCAAGGCAACCTGCTACCAGCTATCTGTCTCCTATGCCCAGAAATTCAGGAACATCCGACCGAACACATGTCGCGATCTGAACGGGCTAGGCACTCCTATAAATACCAGGAATTAATACTTGGCAGGATGCTGGTTGGCAAAACACTGCTCCCACACTCTGAGAAAATTACCAGGTGAGACTCCTCAGCCCTTTGTGCTATTTTCTCTGCCTTTCTCTCAGCCACCACTGACTTGGGCGTCGGAGGCTCCCCCCCCGGAAAAACACTCTGGGGACCTCCTAACCCTTTGTTTCTGAGCTTTCAGGCACTCTCCTTTGGGCGATCCAATCCACCAGGCGTTCTTCCTCCCAGAAGTCTCTCCTCCAGTCACCATGACTCTGAACGATGAGGCCCCTGGCCATCATGTGGGTTTCTCTTTCTAAGGTCACTCGGTTTCTTCTGTTTCCATTGTTAGGCACCTCCTATGTGCTTGGCTTAAGCCAAGGAGAACCAAGGAAAATGAGAGAAAATAGAAAGGGAAGAAAGAAGAGCCATGGAGACTGGCACAATGACTTATGTGCAAAACTGGAAACTATCAGGACTTAGTTGCACATGGAAAACATACTATGGGAAAGCTGACAGAAAACTGAGAAAGGGGACCAAACTGTGCACTAAGTTAAGTGGTATAAGTGAAACCACAAGTTTAAAGATGGCATTGTTGGCCATGAAAAGTTCTATAATGGCTAGTGCAAGACTAGACCATTTGTGGGGGACAACAATGATTACTAGTCAAAATCTTGTCTACCACTAGTGTACTATTCACTAGTTACTAGTTAAACTAACTAGTCTTTATGTTAGTTACATGGCCGGTCATGCATGGGTGCTTATGACGCCTTGGTACTTGTGTTGTTTATTTGCTTGGCACTTTGAGCCATGTGTGGACTTAAGTGCCCATTTAGACACAAGTTTGAGTGGCGGCCTTGTGCATAAGTGGACTTAAGGGCTATATTGCGCCATGCAAAGAAATGGAAGTGAAATTGGCATTTTGGCTAACTAAAGCCAATGACTTTCGGCCGAAACTAGCCTAAGTCCATTTGCTTCATTTCGGGCTTCCTTGCCTTTGCTAAACCGAGAGCATTCTTGAGAGAGCTCCTTCACAATCTTGTCTTGATTTCAAGAACCTTGAAGCCATTTGAAGAATTCAAGCTAGGAAGGCTTGTCTCGGCATAAGCTCACTTGGAATCAAGCTTTGTTTATGAAGAAATGGTGAAGGGCCGAGCCATTTGAGCTAGGGTTCTTGAGGTAACCTTGGTATTTCCTTGAATCCATGGTATTTATTTCCATGAACAAGGATTTTGAATGCTCATACGTTGCTAAGCTTGGAGATTAAAGCAATTGAATTATTTGGTGGAAAACCTAGTTATGGCCGAATATGATGAACATGTGTTCTTGGTGTTCTTCTTGGAATTCATGGAAATTAATCCATGTGTGATGCTTGTTGATGATCATTTAACCTTGTGATAGGTTGTTTGGGCGAAGAACACCAAGATTGCGCAAGTTAGTGCTTTGGCCGAAAGTGTATGTTTTGAGGTAACCCATGTTCAACCTTTGTTTACATGGCATTAACGCCATGAACCATGCTTAATGATGCATTGGTAGATGTATGTGGCATTGGATTGAATGAAGAACATGTATATGTGAAATGGGCACTATGGCCGAAAGGGTGGAAATGGTGTTTACATGTATTTTGCTTAGTTACATGGTAATTGTGCCATGAGTAAGCTTATTAGTTGTTTGACTACTCATTTGGTGTAATGGAATGTTGAGTAGTACCATGAGATAAAAATGTGTGCTTTGGCCGAAAGCTTGAAATGGAGTGAAATGGTATATTTCACTTGGTTACTTGGCATTAATGCCATGGTTGTTGTTTATTGGAGATTATAATGGCTCATGGTATGTCAGATTAATGGGCAGCTTATGTTTAAGTATTTTGGCTTATACGGCTGAGAGCTTCAAAGTGTTGGGTGATAGTGTCTTTCATTGAAATCATGGTATTTGATCCATGGGTTATGTTGTTAATGATTATGCCTTATTATGGTAGGCATTGAGGTTGAAAGGCACTTGGACACTTGAAGTTTTATTGGAGACCGAGAGCTTGAGGTAGGGTTCACTACACTTGAGTTCGCTTGGTAATATATGCCATGGTTCAAGTGTTAAGGTGGCTAAGTGATGGTTAAAATTTGCCATGTGATCTTAGTTACTTGATGGGCTTATTGGTTATATTTGGTTGGAATGTTGATTAGCTAATTGACTATGGTACATGTACTAAAAATGCAAGTGAATGTGGCCTATTTGCTTGGCATTTTGGGAGCTCCATATGGACTGTTATTGGTAAGATTAAGTGCAAGGATTGCACACGGGTACATGTATGGCTTATATGGCCGAGAGCAACAATGTGAAGGGTGTGTGAGTACTTGTGTGCTTTGGTGATTTCTTGTGCATGCTAACCCCATTATGGTTATTTGTATATGGTTATACTTGCTTTTCTTGTCTTTGTGGTTGTTTTGCAGGTTGAGCTAATTAATTGGAGGTTAAGCCTTGAGTGTTCACTCGGCTTAACTAAATAAACTCTTTAAGAGTTGGGTATAATGAAGTGAATCCTACTGAGTTAAACTCACTGCCCATTCTCCATTTTTTTTCAGGCAAGGATATTCAGCCTGAGTAGTGCTAAGTTGCCTTGTGTGTGCACTTAGTGTTATTTGCTTTGTTACTAAGGTATGTGCCAATGTGTGCTTGGCTTGACACTTTAGAATTACTTGCAAGTCTTATTGTGAGTTGGCCGAGACTTATGGTTTAAGCTTGCAGGCTGTAGAGTGGGAACTGTCTAGGGGAGCATGGATATCTGGACTTTAGCTCTGGTTTTGCTTTTCACCTTTATGACCATGAACATGGCCGTGGGCTTGGTGTTGCAGTGTGTGCTTTTGTATGGGATCCTTAAGGTGATGTTTGAGCACTAGGAGTTTGGTCTCGGTCTGTATATAACTTGGCATGAACAACTTATGGGTGCTTGGCATTATTAGCCATGTTATTTGCTAGGTAGACTACACTTTTGGTTGTGTATATTTGTAGTCTTGGATACCTAGATGGTGATGTATTTTGAGAACCTTGTATGCCAAGTTATGTATGGGAGTATGGATGATTATATGTATGGATATGTGTTATAAGCATTATGGGCCAAGGCTTGGCACTTTTGAGTGTTGTTAATGGCATGACCTTGCAAGTTTTATGGTGCACCTTTGTATGTATGTTTGATGGCCGAGAGCTACATGCATTACTCCTTGTGGTTTTCCAAACTTAAACCAACTTTGTGGGCTTCTTGGTTGCCATGTAGGTAGCACACTTGATTGCACACCAAGTATGCACTGGAAGTTGCATTATTTGTTGCCTTGCTTGTTATGCAAGAAAGTGGTTTGGGCCTTACTTACGCTGCAAGTAATTACTAGTTTGGTTTGAAAGCCACCTGGGCCACCTCCCAAGCCCATTACCTTAAGAAAATAAGACTTAAAGTTGGTTCCTTTGGGTTAGGCCGAGAGCTAGTTACCCAGTTTTTAGTTTGGGCTTGTAAGTCAGGTTGGGGACTTACAGGCCAGGGCTTGTGTGAGGTGTGACATCCATTGTCCAAAGTTTTTTTCTTTTCCCAAAGTCCTTTGACATTCTTTCCTGAAGTCATTTCTTTTTACCAAACATGTCTTCTCTAATCCCACTTTTTACTGTTCATTCTATTCCCGAGAGTTGGGCTTCTCTCGACTCTCATCCATGCTGCACCACGTCGGAAAAAATGAGAGATGGGTAGCTAAATTCTACCTCTCATCTTATGCTGTGACTAGGCTTCCTACCGTAGGTCTTCTTAGTTACATGTATCATTCGGACGAGGTTACTATTTTTTGAGCCCAATTGAAGGCCGGACTTCGGTTTCCTCCGCCAAAGATGATTTACAACTTTTGCCAATTCCATGGCATAGTCGTGAATCAGCTTCCTCCCAATTCCTACTCTAACTTCAATGCTTTTCTCTGCATGTGTGTGGTTTTCAAGATAGAACCCCACCTCGTCATTTTCATGTAGAATTATAAGCTTTATCCAGTCCCGAAGGGTGGCTTCTATTTCTTACTGCCTCGGGGATTTGGGAGCAAAAAATACATGTCCACCTTCGCCACCAAGGATAGCTGGCGAGGGTGGCAAAAGAAATTCTTCTTCCTCAAGGTGGACAAGGCGTGCTCGTATGTGCCGACTCGGTGGGCCCAGGGGACGCTGGAGACGGATGTTGTTGATCCCAAGAAGTTGCTAACTACTGAGTTAGCAACGAGCTTTGAGGACTTTGACAGCCGTATTCGAGCTGTCACCGATTGGGATGCCGAGGTCCCACCACGGTCCTTATATCCCTTCCCCATCAAGTGGGACCTTAAGACCAAATAGGTTCTTCGGGAGTTAGGGGTGATCAAGGAGCACAAAACTGACCTCGGCATGCTAGCACCTGCCATCGGAGGGAAGAAGGCGTGGCTGGTGAAGCTCATTTGGAAGGAGTTCACGTATGAAGCCCTCATCGAGAGTAACTCACTTTCCAAATTTTGCTATAAGTACCCCTTTGGACTTACACTGATATTTTCTTCCTTTTTTAGAGATGGGCGATTAGTCAGCAGCCTTCTATAACTCATTCTTCCTCGGTCAAGCTAGGAATGGGGAACAGAAGAAGTAAGCCGCCCCAAAGAGGCAGAAGGCGTCTGGAGGGGGGCCATCTTTGGCCAAGAAAGTGAAGAAGGACGTTCTTCCCCTTCCCCCGGAGGACGTCAATGAGGTCGGGGACCAACCCTTAGTCCACGCCGACCCGCCATCAGAGGTGGCTGTCATTTCTACTCCACGGAGTCCTGTTACTTCAGCGGACATCTTGGGCACTTCGGCAGAAGGCCCTTCTGCTGAAGAGCTCGAGCAACGAAGACAAAGGAAGGGCAAACAGGTCCTTACCGAAGTGGAGGAGGTCCACGACTCCGACGATTACATTGCCGAGGTTCCACCAGGTTTGCCCCTTAGCAATTTTCTTATAAATTCAGACATTTTTAGCATTCTCAATCTTATAGACATATAGCTAAGGGACAATATACTATTGGAACTTTGGCGTGACTTTGCAAAGGAACTAGAACCATTAGCGTGGATGGTGGAGCACGCCCGAAAGTGGGCCTTTCGGGACTCCCATATCCCGAAGGATAAGGTTCTAAGGGATCTTTTCTGGTCTCTCACGGAGGACATGAACTTGTTCTCCGAAGACAGCCAGCAAATGGTTCCCGAAATGGCGACGGGTTTGCTCATGCAAGCCATGTTCAAATCTGATGCCCTTCGACATCATCTCTGTGCAACATGGTGAGCCTGTAGTAGGAACTTCCGGTGGGCGAATGACTGGATGAGGAACCCCCGATAGGAGAGGGACTGCAAGGACTCAGAAAAGTGAGGGTTCGGAGCTCCCCAGAGTGTTTTTCCGGAGGAGGAGTCTCCGACGCCCAAGTTAGTACCAAAGATAAGTAGGGAGGGGAGAGATCTTTCCTTAGAGCCGGATCCCTTTACCTGGGGCGTTTCCTAAATATTTATAGGGAGGTGAACAAGAGAAGCTCGTTTCCCACAGCCTGCCTAGATTGTGACACGTGTTTGCTCAGATACAGTCCATACCTTCGGGGAGAGGGGGAGCTTCCAGCTGACCATAGGCCGCCTGGCCGGGAGCCTAGTGCAGCACAAGGGCAGCGTGTCAGAGCATGTCTGACGGCGGCGTGTCGGGGGCTGTATGAGTACGGTGTGTCAGAGCATGTCTGAGGGCGACGTGTCGAGGGCTGTATGAGTACGGTGTGTCAAAGGTTGCTCAGCTGTTTCGTCGTACACTTACGTGTCCTTTTCGGTGGACCGAACTCCTTTGAGGTATAGAGCTCGTTCGGGAAGGTGAGTTCCTCTCGAAGGTGGTCCCCTTTTTGTACGAGGCACCTTCAGTTGGACTTGCCCGAGGTCAGGCTTGGGTACCTGATGTGGCACTTTATGAGCGCGCCCCGAGGGTGGTGTAGAGAGTATACGAAGGTGGTTTTGGCCATGTGAGGTCGGTGCGAGGTCACCTTCTGGAAAGGCGGTGACTCCTTCTGACCGAAGTTGGTTCCATAGGTTTCCCGAGTGGTAGTGCCTATCCGGCTTATCCGAGGGTGCTGCTGTTATAGCCCTTCTAGTTGGAAGCGCAATTGAGGAAGGTAAAGTGTTTTAAATTAAGGTTCTAGACTTGATTCAAGTTTACATAGCAAGAATAAAGAAGTTTAGCAAAGTTCACCAAGTTTCAAGAAAAATAAAGCATTGAACGAAGTTCAGGGGCAAAATGGTAATTTTGCATCCTGAATAGCCGGGACGAGTCCTGAGTGTTTTAAAATGAGCTTTTAGAACTTAACTTTCAACCTTAACTCAAACTTGAAAAATAAACAAGAATTTAATCAAGAATTGCTAAGTTACAAAGATGGGGGACTTAATTGTAACAAGCTTAATACTTTGAGGTTTTATGGGTTAACTGAGGGTTTAAGAAGGGGAAAGGGGGCTATGGCTGCCATAATCCTGTTTCCAGCCTTCTCACCCTCATTTTACTCTCAAATTAAGCTTGGAATCAAGATTTTTTGGTGCCAAGAGAAGCAATTCAAAGTATATAAGCTAGGAGGAAGCATTTTCAAGCTTAAAAGCATGTTTTTGAGGCTTGGAAGGGCGTTTTCCTTCATCCCCTATTTTTGAACGAGGTAAGGAACATGTTCTTGATTGAATTCATGTTTATTAGTTAGTTGGAAGCTTGGGTTTTGGTTAGAGAGTATAATTTTTATGTTTGGTGCTATTGTTTTTTATTGAAACTTGTGTAGAACTTTGGGAGCTTGGTTGAATGAAAAGGGGATTGATTCTTGCTTGTTACTTGGAGTTGAGGTAAGGGAGATATGTTTTTCAGTTCATGGAATGCCATTAGCGTGAGTTTGCCCGAAGAATTCGAGTAATTTTAGCTATGGCATTAGGTAAACGTTTTGGTTGAATTGTGGTGGACTAGAGGATTTTGAAGGATTGGATTGATGTTTCTAGACATCATAGGTTAGCTTTTGATAGTTGGTTATGTTCTATGCAACATATACTATGCGTGTATAAAATTTGGAGACATTCCATCCATGTTTGATATATGTGGGAAGTGTCCAAAGTTCATAGCAACAAAATCAGGGTTTTTCTGGGCATTTTGTAGGTTTAGCGACGCGTCGCCAATCCCCATGAGTTCCCATGATGCGTCACCAATCCAGAAAAATGTCTCAGAACATCGACAACTGTGGCAACGCGTCGCCAAGACAGCATTTGACACCCGATTTTGTTTTCAGCATAACTTTTCGTTCAAGTGTCCGATTGAGGTGATTCAAGATTCCACGTGAAGCTAAGAGGGAGTACTATCAGTTTAATGTTTTAAAAACACTTAAAATGTCCTAGTTTTAGATTTATATTAACTCAAAATGAAGGCAAGTTTTTAAGGAAACTATGTTGCAAACAAACATAATTAGCTACCACTAGCTCAGGTGAGAGGTTTAGAACCCTTGTCGGTCTAGCTGTGCCGAAGCCACGAGGTCACAAGGTGGAACCTTGTTCATCTAGTCTACATCAAAGAGGCCTTGCGGCCTAGTCTACTAAGTCCCACCATAATTCCCCTGCATAACGACTATGGGAAGGCTACATGGTTTCATTCAGTAAGCTTCGGCTTGCTAGGAGCGGGTTAAAACTCGCTAGGCATGGAGTGATGCTCCATGAGGAGGACTACTGGAGGAAAGGTCTTATGGCCTAGTTATATGTACATATAATAGCACCCTCGTGTTGTGTGAGCTTGCAGCAAGAGTACTTGAATTTTCTTGTAGGTACCTTGAAGATTCCTTAATGAGAATTATCGAATTCTCACTCCCTGGTTTTGTTATGCAGAGCCTGAAGTTGTTGGACCAGGTAATCATTGAGGATTATCTTGGTAGTACTCTTTTGTGTGTACAGGTATGGCAGTTAAGAATCCTTGTGATTCTAGTCTACATAAGTACTTAGGTGGCTTGTTGGTCAGGTAACAGTACTAACTAGTATCTTCCTTTGGCTACAGAGCCTAGTAGCACTTGGCAAAGGACTTTTGAGACTCGCCATTGGGACATGTTTCCAAGGTGGGAGTTAGGGTAAAGAGATCTCAGTAAAGTCTTGTATTTATACAGTACTTTAGTTTGCCTCCATAGTTTATGTTATGAGGAGTCCTTGACTCCAGGGTTGCTCTTGGGTGAGGGCATTAGTCTACTTTATGTATGAATGTTCTCATGAGTTGTTATGTGTAGTAAACTCATACAAATGTTGATTACTGAGTGCTTTGGCTATTTGTATTTGTTTTGAGTAGAAAAATTACTCAGCCGGCTTAATGTTTTATCGTTTAATAAACCAAGTCAAAGCATAAGAGCATGCATATTGCATATTCTAGGTTAATCAACTAGTAGCATGGGATTTAATCTGCACACATACACAACTAGCCAATTGCAATCCACCGTGAGACCAACTCTCACAGGGCTTCCTGGGCAAGGGCACGGGCGGTCGTGTCAGCTGCAGTCCTCTCTTTGCCGGGGTTTTGTCGTGTCTGCTTTGACCGGAAGTGGCGCGCTCATGTGAGGTTCTTCAGGGGTGAGAGCCCTTTAGCTATCACATGCCCCTCTTCAGAAAACCGAAGATGTTTATTTGGTTTAGGGAGTTTGGGAACCTTTCTTGTGGCAAGCAATGCTTAGCCTTGTTGCCATGATTGACTTCCATTTGGAGTCTCCTTCTCCCCAGGACGGAACTATGGCGAACTAATGTGCCCCACCGAGGTAGTTTCCCTGGTACTTGTGTGGTGTCCTTGGCTCTTCCCCCGAGGTTACTGTCTAGGGTACATACTTACATTGACTTTTCTGTCAGTCACCCATTTCGTCTTCCCTTGTATGTGGACACGTTACTTCGGGTAGGGTTATATAGGTCTGCCAGTTGTCAGAGTCGTGCCCTCGTTCCCCACGATGGCTTACACGGGGCAGCCGGTGAGTGGCAGACGGTTATGTCGATTACATTAATTGCGTCTCTTCGCCTTCGAGGAGCAATAATGACAATGTTTCACCTACTCCCTTCGGCCTATATAAACCCCTTTTGCCTCAGACCTTCATACTCCTTTCCTTTGCTCTCATTTGCTCCAGAATTTCTCTCTTGCGTTTTTCTTCTTACGGTAGCGATTCTAGCAGCGGAGCAATTTTAGTGAAGTAGTCTACTGCAACTATGCAAAAAGAACCTTGTGAATGCGTTTGCTTTGCACACCGATCTAAAAGACGTAGTCGATCCATTGAAGAAGGAGGCTAAGAAAAAGAAGAAGAAGGAACTCGGGAGGGAGGTTGCTAAGCTTAAAGCCGAGAGCTGTCAACTTTGAGTGCCGAGAAGGACCAATCCGACCAAATGACGAAGGTGTCTTTTCAAGACGGTTTCTGTTTGGAGCGACCTCAAGTCCTTTCTCGGTACCCCGAACTCGACCTTTCCTTCCTGACCGCTTTGGATTTCCTAAAAAGCCCTGGTGGACGTGGTCGAAGCTGGAGTTCCTCAACCTTCCTCCTGTTGTGCCCGCACCTTCGGATGCTCCTGTCCAAGAGAAAGATACCAATGCCGAGGAGGTTCCGGACGCTCCGGCTCAATAGGATTTTTCTTCCTTCTTTTTCTTGTAATATGCACTCTTGTAATGTTTCCTTAGAACTATGAATGAAATTTTTTTCCTAAGTTCCCGTTCTTTCCTTCGATCATGACTCTTCATAAGTTTGTATAATTCTATGTATTTTCAGCGAACATCCACGTCCGTAATCATGCCTTCAGGAAGTGTTGTATTGTTCTTCCTTTAGCAAGATCTTCCCAATATGTGGACTATTTTAACTTTTTTGAATGTATTCCACCGAGTTTTAGGCTTTGCTAAGGAATTAGCACCTTCGAAAAAAAGTCAATGTGCTAGAAACCCATTTTAGCAATGTGACCATATTTGGTTTATAAACCACGTTTTTACTAGTGATTTCGAGGAGGAGTAACCACAAGCTTTTCTTGGAAAAAATGTCTAAGTGTAGAATTTTTTTCAAAGAATCTGAATGCCAAGTGTTTTTCAACTCTACTCCCTCGGCATCGCCTAATTTGTAGACCCCTGGGCGGACTTCGTCGGGGACCAGATAAGGTCCTCCATAGTTTGCCCGAAGTACTCTATCTGATGGCCTTCGTGACTCAAATTTGGCCTTTCGGAGGATGAGGTTCCCCTTCTTGATTTCTTTTTTCTTCACATGCAGGTTAGTAGCGTCGGCTACTTTTTGTTGGAAAGCCTTCCTCTTGAGTTCGGCCATTTCGCGGTGTTCTTTGGCGAGGTCTAGTTTTGCCCTTAAGCCAAGGTTATTTCCTCCTTCGTCGAACACATGTATCCTTACTGAAGGCCGTATGACCTCAATGGGAAAAATGGCTTTTATCCCCAACACGAGCAAGAAAGGAGTCGTGTGATAGCTCCATAGTACACTTGGGAGCTCCCCTGGCCATTTCCCCTTTGCCTGTTTTAACCTTTTCATTAGGCCATCCTTAATTGTCCTATTGGACACCTTAACTTGCCCATTGCTTTGGGGATGGGCTACCAGGGCGAAGTGTAGTTTTATGCCGAGGTTATTCACGAATTCTTGGAACCCTTTGTCAGTAAACTGGGTACCATTGTCGGCCACTATTACCCTTGGTATGCCAAATCGGTATATGATGTTTTTCCAGACGAACTTCTGGATATCCTTCATCGAGATCAATGCCAAAGGCTCTGCTTCGATCCATTTAGTGAAGTAGTCTACTGCAACTATGCAACATTTCACTTCACCGGGGGCGCTTTGGAGAGGTTCGATGAAGTCAATACCCCAGATAGGAAGGGGCAAGGGTAATTTGCAGAAGTTATCTTTTTCAAGGGCAACCTCTGGATGTTGGCATGTCTTTGGCAATTGTCACATTTTCTAACAAATTGCCTTGCATCCTTTCTTAGAGTAGGCCAAAAGTAACCTTGGCGAAGTAGTACTCCGGCGAGGGCATCTGTTCCTATGTGGGAACCACAAGCCCCCTCATGAACTTCTTCGAGGATTGTTCTGACATCCCGTCACTTATGCACTTTTGCAAGGGACTTGCATACCCTTGTCTATATAGTTCCTCCCTGATGAGGAAGTATCTCCCAGAGTGTTTTTGCACTTTTGCGGCCTCGACAAGGTCTTTGGGGAGTGCTGAAGTTGCAAGATATTTCATAATGGAATCTTGCCATCCTTTTCCCGAGGTTGCTACGCACATTAGCTCTGTGCTGGGTTGGCTCAGTACCTCAATGGGTTCCTTGGACTTGGCCAAGGTGTCAGCTTCAGCATTATCTCTACGAGGCACATTTTCTATATGTACCGAGTCAAACTCATTGATGAGTTTCTTGACGAGGTCATGATATTTTGCCAAGATTGGATCCTTTGCAGCGTAATCTCCTGTCATTTGTCGGACTACTAGCTACGAGTCGCTGTGGGACCTAACGTTTCTCACACCAACTTTTTTGGCCAGTTTTAGTCCTGCTATGAGGGCCTCATATTCGGCGATATTATTGGTGACATAAAACCAAATTTGATGGCATTGGTGGCTTCCATGCCTTCGGCCCCCCGAAGAACCACTCCAGTGCCTTGGTGTCCGACGCCTGAGGCTTCATCGACAAAGAGTTTCCACTCTAGTTCCATCCTTATCAGGTCTTACGAGGTGATTTCGCCATTCTCGATTTCTGGAACTTTGGCAATGAAGTCTACCAATGCTTGGGATTTTATTGCCCTTCTTGGCTCGTAAGTGATGTTATATTCTCCGAGCTCGATACACCATTTTGACACCCTTCTTGAATGCTCCACCTTCTTCATTATGACAGTAGGACCGTAGCCTCCTACCTGCGAGTACTAAGGCATAAATGGCTTTTTGACATTCTGGGTTCCAATGTTGCTCCTCGGTTCTCGAGTCACCTTCGCTTTTGGCTACTTTGGTGAGCACCTTGAAGCATGGTTGACATCGGTCGCCGTACCTAGAAATGAATCTAGTAAGGGAAGTGATTCTTTCGGTAGGCCTTTGTATATCTTTAGTCGTCGTACGTGTTCGGAATCCTAACAAGGCTTTGAACTTTTTGGGGTTGGCATCTATTCCCCTTTCTGACACCATAAACCCGAGGAACTTACCTACGCACACTCCAAACACACACTTCTCGGGGTTAAGAAGAATGCCGAACTCCTGAAGTCGTTGGAAGGTTTCATTTAAGTCGATGATCTGATTACTAGGCATTTTGCTTTTGACTATCATATCATCGACATACGCCTCCATGTTCCTCCCGATTTGAGAGTCGAACACTTTAATCATCAACCTCTGATAGGTAGCCCATGCATTCTTAAGCCTAAAGGGCATTCTGACGTAGCAGTAAGTACCAACTTTGGTGATGAAGGCAGTTTTTTCTACATCTTCGGGGTCCATCTGAATTTGATGATACCCGCTGAAGGCATCGAGGAAACTGAGAAGACCGTACTCAGCGGTTGAATCCACCAACTGGTCTATGGCTGGCAAAGGGTAGGAGTCCTTTGGACAGGCATCATTCAGGTTCTGAAAATCGATGCACATTCAGAGCTTTTCACTCCCTTCTTTTGTAGCGATAACCACGTTGCTGAGCCATTCGGGGTATTTAACTTCTCTTATTACCCCTGCCTCAATCACGTGCTTAACCTCAGCTTTAATGATGGAGTTCTTATGAGCTGATAGGTTCCATCTTTTCTGCCGAACCGGCCTAGCGTCAGGGCGTACTTCGAGACTATGGTGGATTATGCTGAGGTCGACCCCAGGCATGTCTTTTAGAGAGTAGGTGAATAGATCTTTGTACATTAAAAAGAAAGATACAAGCCTATCTTTGTCACCCTTGGCCAATTTTTCCACCACTCGGGTGGTCCGGCCGAGGATCAGCTCTACATTTTCTGTTTCTACTTTTTCCAACTCTTCTATTCCCTCCCCTACTATCTCTTCGCCTGTCGTGACTGCTCTTTCAGTAGCCAAAGTCTTTATTTGGACTTTTGCTGGGCTTTGTCTAGCCTTGGTGAAGATCCTCCTGACTTCAGCTTTGTTAATGAAGATCTCTGCATCTCCTTCTTTAGTTGCGAAGGTGACTGTTAAGTACTTTACATCCGGGAAGATGTAGAGATTGCCTTGAATTTTCCTTCCGAGGATGGCGTTGTATGATGAGGGAACATCAATGACAATGAATCTGGTCATAACGGAGGTTAACAGTTCCTCCTGATTCTGAGGGCAGGTCCCTTTCAGCATTAGGGGCAGATCGATGTATCCAAGGACTGGGAGCTCGGATGGCCCAACCCCAATGGTGGGGGAATTGACTATGTTGAGGCCACCTTTTGAGATGCCTAATTTAGGCAGTGGGTGTGAGAAGATGATGTCGGTGTTGGAGGCGTCATCCAGGAGTATTCTTTTGACGTCCCAACTCTCTATCCTTGCCATGACAAGGAATGGGTCATCGTGGGGGAACTTCACTGTGGATCCGTCTCTAGGAACAAGTCTGTTTGGCAAGTTCCCATACTCCATTATGGAGATTTCTCTTATCTTTATTTTCCTCTCAGTCGAGGGTATCCCTGTAGTGATGGTTTGGATGACCCCTACTAATGGCGGCGGATTCTTTTGGGTACTTCGGTCCCGACATCTGACGGAATCATAGTCCTCCTTGTCCCTCCTTCTTTGTTCTTCCTTTCTTCCTTTCGGCAAAGGCATCCGCAAGTACTGGCGAAGTTGGCCTTGCTTTATCAGAAACTCAATGTACTTCCTTAGCTGGAAACAATCTTCAGTTTCATGGCCATGATCTCGGTGGAATTGGCAGAACTTCTTCATGTTTTTCTTGTTTTCTGAAGTCATGGCCTTTTGCCTTGGAACTGTAGTCCCTTGCCTTTCTGATGCCCATCGGCATCTTCATTGTATGACATAGTAAAATAGGGAGGGACTCTGGTGAGGGAAGAATGCCTGAACGAGAAGTTTCCAGGGAGAGTTACCTGAAGTACTTAGAGAATAAAGGTTAGAAGGTCCACGGGGTATTTTTTCGGGGAGGAGCCTTCGACGCCCAAGTCAGTATTTTTAGAGACTAAAAGTAGTAGGAATATGAAGAGAAAAATTGCCTTCCTCATCTATTGGAGCCATTTCCCCTATATATAGGAGGATATGAATGAATAAATCTGCCTGATGTAACCCGCTCAAATTGCGCCACGTGTTCGGTCGGATGCAACCCGTACCTTCGGGTGTGGGGGCCTCTAGCCGTCTGTAGGCCATTCTGACCAAAGGTCAAGACCAGGGTAGGACTACGGGACAGGATGTGTGCGGCGATGGCATGGCAGAGTGTGGTATGAGGGCGGTGTGTTGTGTATGAGGGCGGCAAATCAGAGGCTCCTTAATTGTTTGTGCCGTACTACTGAGATCCCTTAGGTAGAAGAGAATTCTTCGGGATAGGAGGACTTTCTTTCCAGATCATTTTCAGTAATTCGGGAATCCCTTCGCCAAGGATGGTCCCCTTCGGGGACGCTCTTAACTGCCGAAAGTGGTGAGTCCTTCTATCCCGAAGCCGATTCGATCACCTTACCAAGGATGGCGATGCACCGTATCCCGAGGTCGGTACTTTCATTTCCAGGGGTGAAGGTGGATCACTGAGGTTTGATGTTCAAAGGGCCAGACCCCCATTTTTTTCGAAGTCTGTGCTCGTGCTCCTTATGGGTGATGCTCGGCTTTTCGAGGGTAGTGCTCAGTTTTCCGAGAGTGGTGCTTTGCTCGAGCTTACGGGTTTGAAGGGTGATAGCACTTAGGCTCTCAGTTCTAAGGCCATGAGAATGCTGGCCCTCGTGGCGTTTAGGGGAGTGAACGTCATTGGCCTTTTACCACTTTGTTTTCGGGGCCTTCCTGCAAGCTCATTCTGGTGACGAGGCTAGTGGCTTGGTCCGTCGGGCAGAAGGTATTCCACCTTTGGTCCCCCCATTCTGAGTTCTTCGGCCGTCATGTGCTGTTTGGCCCTTCGGTAGAATTCTCCCAAGGTGTCTGGGGGGTCCTTGGAGAACTCATAAAAGAGTTGGGAGTCTCTTTGAAGTCCTCTTATCATTGCAAGGATGCGGATCTCAAGCCGAAAGTCGGGTACACTTAGTGCATCTCGGTTGAACCTTTCGACGTAGTCGCGAATGGTTTCCCCACCTCACTGTGCTATGTCGAACATCTGTACCGGCATCTTGGCTGTTGGCCTGCTACCAATGAACTGCTGGGTGAAGGCAGTAGACAGCTCCTGGAAACTTAGGAAGGTTCCGTGGGCCAGGGAGTTATACCATGCCGTCGCTGGACTGAAAAGGGTTACCTCGAAGCATTTGCATAGACTAGCGTCATCTGCGCCATGGAGCACCATACTTCACTTGTACTTTGTCAGGTGCGCCTGGGGGTCACTACGCCCGTCATAGGTTTCCAAGTGTGGCACCCTGAAGTCACTAGGCATGGGCACCTCAACCACTTCCCGTACAAAGGGTGACTCTTCTCTGGTATAAACATCGGATAATCTTGACCAAACTGGGTTTTGGGAGATCTACTTCCCAACCTTTTCCAGTCTTCCAAGGATCTTTTCCATGAGGGCAGCTGTGTTAGCTTCCCCTTGCTGCCTGATGGTTGCCGGTAATGGCGAACTTCCCCTCCTTTTCGGAGAGTAACTTAGGCGGCGAGGAGACTGGGATCTTCGGTACGGGGACGGACTCCACCTACAGAAGGTCATAGTTTCTTTTTAGGCCCTTTCTTTGGTGGGTCGTGCCCTAGGGGGTATGTCCTCCGTCGATGATGTGTCATGAGAGCCCTTACTCCTGGAACTCTGGCGGGTGGACCTTGGGCATCTCTACTGGCGCGTCGCCGAGGGGGAGATCCTTTGGGCCTGAGGAGGCTGGGGCCACCTCTGGTCGAGCTGCTGAGTCATTTCAGCGACGATGGAGCGTTAGAAGTCTCGCAAGAAGCCCATTGTCACTGTTAGAGGGCAGTCATCTTGTCACACCTCACTCAGGCCCTGGCTTATAAGTTTCTAGTGTAACTCATAAGCCCTACCCAATATCTAACTCTTTCTAATTCGGCCAAGCAAGCAATGGCATCATTAAGTCTTATTTTCTTAAGTTAAGAGGCCTGGGAGGTGGCCCAGGTGGCTTTTAAACAAGTCCAACAATTGCTTGCAGTAGAGGCAAGGCCCAATACCACTAACTTGCACAACAAGCAAGACTTTAAATGATAACTTGCATAACAAGCAAGGCAACACTTAATGAGATTTTTAAGTGCATAAGGTGTGCATTCAAGTGTGCTATCTATATGGCAACCAAAAAGCCACATTATTGGTTTTGACTTTGAAATCACAAGTTAATATGCATGAGTTCTTCTCAGCCAACATAAGTATACATGGAGGTTCACATAAACAAGCTCAAGCATAAGTCCATAATCATACATAAAAGGTGCCAAACATTGGCCCAAAACATTCAACATACATGTACAAGCACAAAACCATCCTTAATGCATACACATAATGTTAGTGTTGTGCCCAAAAGCCAATCATGAGATGATTGTATTTTTTGCACATTGAGTCATGATATTTTATTAAGGCATTAATCCAGCAATTATGTTTGTTGTTTTGTTTCTGCGTAACTTAACAAACATAATTGTAACCCTAGAATAATGATATTCTTCAAACGTCCCTGGTCTAGTATTATTGTGGAGCGGGTTGCAATAATACATAACGACTAGCATATGTGGAGACTAATATGAGATATGTAGTCTACATATGGGTACAAGTTGGAGAACTTGTGTACTGGACCGACCCACCATGAGAACACTACATGGATCGTTATATGAGTGTCATAAGTGATTCTCATAGTGATCATGGTATATGTAGTCCTTCGACCTAAGATCATCAAGGTTCCCTACATGTGAGTCACATACTTTGATACTTTCCTTTGTTGCTCGTAACTGAGTGAACTTGAAGGAGGTCATTGGGTATGTCACATATCATGCGGAGGGATTTGTATGATCAAGATGGGATTTGTCCCTCCTATGTAACGGGAGTGATATCTTTGGGCCCCTTGATAGAGTGAGACTTAGAAAAATGCATGGCCATGCTCGGATGAGTTGATATACGATATCAATGTCATCAGTTTAAGTTAGTCTACTCGGTAATCAAGAAACCAAAGATTGGGCTATACGAGAGTGACACATTCCATGTCTCGTGCTTAGTCTTGATATCTTGGACAAAGGGACAATGGCATATATCGGTGATGATCATAAAGGTTTAGTCGAATCATCGACAATCTTGTCACTTGGGTAGCAATGATGTGTTGCTAGACACCGCTCATTGCTTATGATCATAAATGTGATTTATGATCATTGCCAACGTGGTAAGAGCCTATTGGGTCGCACACATAGAGCTATTTGGATCATTAGAGTGCATGGGCTAATTATTTGGGTTATGGTTTTACAATAATTTCGTATTAATAATGGGCCCAAGAGTTGAGCCATTATTAAGCCCGAAATTAAATCCTAATTGGATTAGGGCTTTGAAACCCATTAGGCCTGGAAGTTGAGTCTCACTATAAATACAACTTTTAAGTGAGAAATTCACAGGTCTCCTTGCCCTAGCCTCCCAAAAGGACAGTCGCACTCTTCTCTTGCAATTCCTTGGAGGACGCAAGGAGGACGCAAGCTAGCGTGGTGGAACTGCGAGCGCAAGAGAAACGCATCTACCGGGACGTGGTGGAAGCGTGGTGATCCTGAGAGGCTCGTGTGGATACCATAGAGAGCTTGAACACGTTAACTGTTCAGGTTTTGTGATTCGACTCTACAGTTGAGTGAAAGATCTCAACTGAAAATTAGGTATGAAAATTTTCGAACTCCCGATTTACCCCGTTTCACTTGGATCCTGGAGGGTTTCGGTTAAATTCCGCTGCGCTGTTTGGCTCCCGAAACCCAACAGGACAAGTTTTGTTCACCCAACTATCCAAGAGTTGCATAAGATGCAATTGGCAAGGAGTTGCCTACCTAAATAGCTGTAACTTGAGAGAAAAGCCAAAGCTGACTCAGGTTGTGGTCAAATATGGATCTTGGCCCACTAGAATACCTTAACGCCGAGGTGTTCCGAAATAATATCGAGGGTTATTATTTTGAGAAAAATAGTGGGAGTATCGTTTAATAAAAGTCCTTATTAAATGAATTAAAATACATGACTCTTACACTGCATATTTACTGTTGTAGATAACCATGGCACAAAACACATCGACACTTTCGTTGCGATCGATCCTTGAGAAGGAAAAACTGAATGGGACCAACTTTCTCAAATGGTACCGAAACTTGAGGATAGTCCTCAAACAAGAGAGAAAGGCTTATGTCCTAGAGCAGCCCATTCCGAATGAGCCTGCTGCCACTGCTCCAAGAGCTGAAAGGGATGCTCACAAGAGGCATTCTGATGATGCTTTGGATGTTGCATGCCTCATGCTTATTACCATGGAATCTGAGCTTCAGAAGCAACATGAGAACATGGGGGCGTTCGATATGATCAAACATCTCAAAATGCTTTTCCAAGAACAAGCTAGGCATGAGAGGTTTGAGACCTCTAAGCCATTGTTTCAGTGCAAAATGTCTGAGGGAAGTCCCGTGGGTCCTCATGTGCTCAAGATGATTGGGTACATTGAGAAACTTGAGAATTTGGGATTTGCTCTTCAAAAAGAGTTGGCTATTGATGTAGTCTTGCAATCATTGCCTGAAAGCTACAGTCAGTTTGTCATGAATTATAACATGAATGACCTTGACAAGTCCCTTCCTGAATTGCTCAACATGTTGAAAACTGCTGAGCAAAACCTTAAGAAGGCTAAGCCAATTTTGATGGTTCAAAAGGGCAAGGGAAAGGGAAAAGCCAACAAGAAGAAGGATAAAGATAATGGAAAGTCCAATGCTAGTTCTTCTTCAGCTGCACTGAAACCAAAGGGTGGTGTGGCAAAGGAAGGGGAGTGCTTCCATTGTAAGCAACCTGGACACTGGAAGCGCAACTGCAAGCTATATCTTGAAGAACTTGCTAAGGAAAAGGGAAGTAAGACTTCCACTTCAGGTATTCTTGTTATAGAGGCTAACTTTTCTACTTCCTCATCTTGGGTATTGGATACTGGATGTGGATCTCACATTTGTGCAAATGTGCAGGATCTAAGTAGAAGTAGAAGATTGGCCCGAGGTGAAGTGGACCTACGTGTTGGAAATGGAGCAAGGGTTGCTGCCTTAGCCGTAGGGACTTATGTTCTCACTTTACCTAGTGGATTAGTTTTAGAATTAGACAACTGCTACTTTGTGCCTACTATTAGTAGAAATTTGATTTCTGTTTCTTGTTTGGACAAGAAAGGTTTTTCATTTATAATAAAGGACAAATGTTGTTCTATTTATTTGAATGAAATCTTTTATGGTAGTGCTCAACTTAGCAATGGGTTGTATGTTCTAGACCTCGAAGATCCAATCTATAATGTGAATACCAAGAAGGTCAGATTAAATGATTCGAACCCGACCTATCTCTGGCACTGTCGCTTGGGCCATATAAATGAGACCCGCATATCCAAGCTCCATAAGGATGGACTCTTGGACTCATTTGATTTTGAATCATATGAGACATGTGAGTCATGTTTGTTGGGCAAGATGACCAAAGCCCCATTCACAGGGCAAAGTGAAAGGGCTAATGACTTACTAGGACTCATACATAGTGATGTATGTGGCCCTATGTCTACACAAGCTAGAGGAGGTTTCCAATACTTCATTACTTTCACTGATGACTTCAGCAGATATGGCTATGTGTATCTTATGAGACACAAGTCAGAATCCTTTGAAAAGTTCAAAGAATTCAAGAATGAAGTAGAGAATAAACTCGGGAAGAGTATTAAAGTGCTTTGATCAGATCGAGGTGGAGAGTACTTGGATCGAGAATTCCTTGACTATCTGAAGGAGTGTGGTATAGTATCACAACTCACTCCACCAGGTACACCTCAATGGAATGGTGTATCTAAAAGGAGAAATCGAACTCTGTTAGACATGGTTCGCTCTATGATGAGTCAAGCTGACCTTCCAAACTCCTTTTGGGGACATGCTCTAGAGACAGCCGCTTTTACACTAAACCGAGTTCCATCTAAATCGGTTCAAAAGACACCATATGAGATATGGAGTGGGAGGCGTCCCAATTTGTCTTTTATGAAGATTTGGGGCTGTGACGCTTATGTGAAACGTCAATCCTCTGACAAACTAGGGCCCAAATCTCAAAAATGCCTTTTTGTTGGGTATCCCAAAGAAACAAAGGGTTACTATTTCTACAATCCTTCTGAGCAAAAAGTGTTTGTTGCTCGAACTGGTGTCTTTTTGGAGAAAGAGTTTATCTCTAAAGGAACTAGTGGGAGGAAAGTAGAACTTGAAGAAATTCAAGAACAACAAGGAGACATCGAACCTGAAATGGAACCTGAACAGACACCACAAGATGTTGTGGTTCAAGAGTCTGTTCCTGTAGCACAGAGCCCACGTAGGTCTGGTAGGATTCGGCATGAGCCCGAGAGATATAGATTTCTCACGACTCACACTGGTGATGTGATGCTCATGGATCAGGATGAGCCCACAACCTACCAACAAGCTATGTCGGGGCCTGACTCTGAGAAGTGGCTAGTGGCCATGAAATCCGAGATGGAATCCATGTATGAAAACCAAGTATGGACTTTGGTTGACCCACCTGAAGGGGTAAAACCCATAGGGTGCAAATGGGTTTTCAAGAAGAAAACTGACATGGATGGTAATGTGATTACCTTTAAGGGACGATTGGTTGCAAAAGGTTTCAAGCAAATTCATGGTATTGACTATGATGAAACTTTTTCACCAGTTGCTATGCTTAAATCCATCCGAATTTTGTTTGCTATTGCTGCACACTATGATTATGAGATATGGCAAATGGATGTCAAAACTGCATTCCTAAATGGAAAGCTACTTGAGGATGTGTACATGACACAACCTGAGGGTTTTGTCACTCCTGAGAATGCCAATAAAGTGTGCAAGTTGCAAAGGTCCATTTATGGACTGAAGCAAGCTTCTCGAAGTTGGAATCTTCGTTTTGATGAAGCAATCAAAGAGTTTGGTTTTATCAAAAATGAAGATGAACCTTGTGTCTACAAGAAGGTTAGTGGGAGCGCTATTGTCTTCTTGGTGTTGTATGTAGATGACATACTACTCATCGGGAATGACATTCCTGAGCTACAGTCTGTGAAGACTTGGCTGGGGAAATGTTTCTCTATGAAGGACTTGGGTGAAGCAGCCTATGTGTTAGGCATCAGGATCTATAGAGATAGATCTAGAAAGCTTCTTGGCCTAAGTCAAAGTACATATATTGACAAGGTGCTAAAGAGGTTTAGCATGCAAGATTCCAAGAAAGGATTCTTGCCCATGTCACATGGTATCACTCTTTCTAGATCTCAGTGTCCGAGTACAACCGAGGAGAGAGAGCGCATGAGTAAGATTCCATATGCCTCAGCAATTGGATCTATCATGTATGCCATGATATGTACTCGTCCCGATGTCTCATATGCTTTGAGCATGATGAGTAGGTACCAATCGAACCCCGGTGAGAGTCACTGGACAGCTGTTAAGAACATCCTTAAGTACTTACGAAGGACTAAGGATGCATTCTTGGTCTTTGGAGGTGAAGATGAGCTCGTTGTAAGGGGTTACACCGATGCAAGCTTTCAATCCGATAAGGATGATTTTAGATCGCAATCTGGTTATGTGTTTTGTATTGGTGGTGGTGCTGTCAGCTGGAAGAGTTCAAAGCAAGAGACAGTAGCTGACTCTACAATAGAATCTGACTACATTGCCGCCTCTGATGCTACAAAGGAGGCAGTTTGGATCAAGAAGTTCATCACTGAACTTGGAGTGGTTCCAAGCATTACCGACTCGATAGAGCTCTATTGTGACAACAATGGAGCAATCGCACAGGCTAAGGAACCTCGATCACACCAGCAATCTAAACACATACTCCGACGCTATCAACTCATCAAGGAGATCATTGAGAGGGGTGATGTAAGGATATGCAGGACTTTGACAGATAGCAACATTGCTGATCCACTGACAAAGCCCCTTACGCAGCAAAAGCATGATAGCCATTCTAGGTCCATCGGTATTAGATACATGGATGATTGGCTTTAGTGCAAGTTGGAGATTGTTAGTGTTGTGCCCAAAAGCCAATCATGAGATGATTGTATTTTTGCACATTGAGTCATGATATTTTATTAAGGCATTAATCCAGCAATTATGTTTGTTGTTTTGTTTCTACGTAACTTAACAAACATAATTGTAACCCTAGAATAATGATATTCTTAAACGTCCCTGGTCTAGTATTATTGTGGAGCGGGTTGCAATAATACATAACGACTAGCATATGTGGAGACTAATATGAGATATGTAGTCTACATATGGGTACAAGTTGGAGAACTTGTGTACTGGACCGACCCACCATGAGAACACTACATGGATCGTTATATGAGTGTCATAAGTGATTCTCATAGTGATCATGGTATATGTAGTCCTTCGACCTAAGATCATCAAGGTTCCCTACATGTGAGTCACATACTTTGATACTTTCCTTTGTTGCTCGTAACTGAGTGAACTTGAAGGAGGTCATTGGGTATGTCACATATCATGCGGAGGGATTTGTATGATCAAGATGGGATTTGTCCCTCCTATGTAACGGGAGTGATATCTTCGGGCCCCTTGATAGAGTGAGACTTAGAAAATGCATGGCCATGCTCGGATGAGTTGATATACGATATCAATGTCATCAGTTTAAGTTGGTCTACTCGGTAATCAAGAAACCAAAGATTGGGCTATACGAGAGTGACACATTCCATGTCTCGTGCTTAGTCTTGATATCTTGGACAAAGGGACAATGGCATATATCGGTGATGATCATAAAGGTTTAGTCGAATCATCGACAATCTTGTCACTTGGGTAGCAATGATGTGTTGCTAGACACCGCTCATTGCTTATGATCATAAATGTGATTTATGATCATTGCCAACGTGGTAAGAGCCTATTGGGTCGCACACATAGAGCTATTTGGATCATTAGAGTGCATGGGCTAATTATTTGGGTTATGGTTTCACTTTAATTTCATATTAATAATGGGCCAAAAAGTTGAGCCATTATTAAGCCCGAAATTAAATCCTAATTGGATTAGGGCTTTGAAACCCATTAGGCCTGGAAGTTGAGTCTCACTATAAATACAACTTCTAGTGAGAAATTCGCAGGTCTCCTTGCCCTAGCCTCCCAAAAGGACAGCCGCACTCTTCTCTTGCAATTCCTTGGAGGACGCAAGCTAGCACTGCGAGGGCAAGAGAAACGCATCTGCCGGGACGTGGTGGAAGCGTGGTGATCCCGAGAGGCTCGTGTGGATACCATAGAGAGCTTGAACACGTCAACTGTTCAGGTTTTGTGATTCGACTCTACAGTTGAGTGAGGGATCTCAACCGAAAATTAGGTATGAAAATTTTTGAACACCCGGTTTACCGCGTTTCACTTGGATCCTGGAGGGTTTCGGTTAAATTTCGCTGCGCTGTTTGGCTCCCGAAACCCAACACATAACTTGGCTTATAAGTTCAACAAAACCTACCAAAGCTAGGTATTTAAGACTACACATCTATACATACACAAAAGGGGTAGTCTACCTAGTGTACAAAATGGCTACATGCCATGAGCCCGAAAGCTATCCAGGCGAAGTTTATGTATATACAAACCAAGACCATAACTACTAATGGTCAAACAGAACCTTGAGAATCCCATACAGAAGTACACACTGCAACACCAACCCAATTGCCTGATTCATTGTCCTAAATGCAAACACTATGATTGGAGCCAAAGTCCAAGTATCCATAATGCCTTCCTAGACAGGTCCCCCACACACTACAGCCTACAAACTTAATCCATAAGTCTCGGCCAACAAGATATAAGACTTGTAATGAGCTAATTTCAATAGGCCAAGCACACATTGGCACATACCTTGGGAAATAAGCAAGCTAATACAAGACACAAGCACAGAGCATGCTAGTACTACTCAGGCCAAATGTCTTTGCCTGAAAATAAATAGGATGGGCAGTGAGTAAAACTGAGTAGGATGCACTTTCAGTAATACAACTCAATAAAGAGTCTATTTAGTTAAGCTGAGTATTCACTCAAAGCTTGACCTCCCATTAGCTTAGCTTAACCTGCAAAACAAACACAAAAACAAAGGAAACCAAGCATATACATATAAATGATAATTAACCATGGCATATAACCCACAATATCATAAACTTGGTTAGCAAGCACAAGAAAAGCACCAAAGCACACAATACACACACACACACACCACAATAAGCTCTCGGCCAAATATACCATACATGTACTCATGTGCACTTGGCACACAAAACACCTTCCAACACACCACTTCCACTTAGAGCTCCAAAATGCTAAGCAAATAGGCCACATTTACTAGCATTTCTAGTACATGTACACTAGTCAATTAGCTAATCAACAATCAATCGAGTGAAAACTCAATCGCCCATCAAGCAACTAAGGTCATTTGGCAGATTTTAACCATCACTTAGCCACTCTAAACACTTGAACCATGGTAATTCACCAAGCAATATCAAGTGTTAGTGAATCCTACCTCAAATGCTTTTGGTCACAAGCCAAACTTCCAATGCCCAAGTGTTCTTCAATCACAAATGCCTACCAACAACAAATAGGCATGAATCACACTTGATCATGGATTAACTACCATGAATTTAATGAAGAACACCAAACTACACTAGCTTAAGCTCTCGGCCAAAATGCCCAATTCCATATATTTATGTTCTTCATCAATCTATCTCAATACATGATCATCTAACCATCAATAAAGCTTGCTCATGGCACAATTGCCATGTAACCAAGTGAAGAACACTAAATTACACTAATTCAAGCTTTCGTCCATAATGCCCAATTTCACACAATAATGTTCTTCATCAATCTATCCCATCATATAATTACCTAATCATCAATAAACATTGTTCATGGCACCATTACCATGCAATTAAATGAAGAACATGGAATTACCTCAAATTACACTTCTTGGCCAAACACCAACTTGCTCACCTTGATGTTCTTCACTCAAACTTGCCTAGCATAAGATCAAATAGGCATTAATACACCTTAATCATGGATTACTTTCCATGGAAACAAGGAAGAACATCAAGCGAAGTCACCCATCATTTTCGGCCAACATTGAACTTGCAACCAAACACAACACATGCCCATTTAACTCAATCCAACAACAATTGAGCATTTAAATCCCTCATTCATGGAAGAAATACCAAGGAAATCAAGAGATACAAAGAATACCTTGGAACCCTAGCTTGATTTGGCTCAGCCCTTCACCAAAACTCAAGAACAAAGCTTGATTCCAAGTAGTCTAAAGCCGAAACAAGTCTTCCAAGCTTGAATCCTTCAAGAGTTCTCCAATTTGCTTGAGTTCATGACCAATTCTTGGATGAGCTCTCAAGAACAACTCTCGGCCAAACAAGAACAATGAAACCCGAAATGAATAAATGGCCTTGACTTAGTTTCGGCCGAAAGATACAAGTATAATAGTTAGCAAATATGTTAACTTTTGTCTTCCATTTCTTTGCATGAAACAATGTAGCCCTCAACTTTACATGATCACAAGGCCACCACTAAAACACTTGTCTAACTTGACATTTAAGTCACTTCATGGCCTAGAATGCCATGTACACATCAAACACAAGTACCAAAGTGCCATAAATCCCCATGTGTAACCGGCCATATAACTAGAATTAGTTCTAGTTAACAAACTAGAATAATAATAGTTTACACTTTAGTGGAAGACAAGAATTGACTAGTAATCATTGTTGTCCACCAAATTTGGTCTAGTCTTGCACTAGTCATCAAATAAACTTGCATGGCCGAAATCACCATCTCAAGGTTTGTAGTTTTAATTGTATCACTCATTTAAGTGTACAATTTGATCCCCTTTCTCTGTTTTCTGTCTGTTTTTCCATAGTCTAGTTTCTAGGTGCAGTTAAGTCCTGAAAGTTCCCAGTTTTGCACATAGGTCACTGTACCAGTTCCCATAGTCCTTTTCATCCTTCCTTCCTGTTTCTTGGGTTTTCCTTGGCCTAAGCCAAGCACTTAGGAGGTGCCTAACACGTCTTCCAGTACAGAAGTTTCTGCAGTGGGCTGCTGGGTCACTGGCTGACCCTTCGGTGCAAAGGTGGGCTTTGGGAACCCCTTGTCTTTTGAGCGCCGAGTCTCTATGACGGCAACTTGGGAAAGGGTTCCCACAGATGGTGCCAAAAGATGTCCTTCGACATCATCATTGTGGAACATGGTGAGCCTATAGTAGGAACTTCCGGTGGGCGAACGATTGGATGAGGAACCCCCGGTGGGAGAAGGACTGGAAGGACTCGGAAAAGGAAGGGTTAGGATCTCCCCGAAGTGTTTTTTTGGGTGTGGAGTCTCCGACGCCCAAGGTAGTACCAGAGATAAGTAGGGAGGGGAGAGATCTTCCCTTGGAGCCGGATCCACTTACCTGGGGCATTTCTTGAATATTTATAGGGAGGTGAACAGGGGAAGCTCATTTCCCACAGCCTGCCCAGATCGTGACACGTGTTCGGTCAGATACGGTCCGTACCTTCGGGGAGAGGGGGAGCTTCTAGCCGACCATAGGCCGCCCGGCCAGGAGCCTAGTGCAGTATAAGGGCGGCGTGTTGGGGGCTGTACGAGTACGGTGTGTCATAGCGTGTCTAAGGGCAGCATGTCAGGGGCTGTACGAGTATGGTGTGTCAGAGACTCCTCAGCTGTTTCATCGTACACCTACGTGGCCTTTTCGGTGGATTGAACTGCTTCGAGGTGTAGAGCTCGTTCAGGAAGTTGAGTTCCTCTGAAGGGGGGTCCCTTGTTTGTACGAGGCACCTTCGATTTGACTTTCCCGAGGTCAGGCTTGGGAACATGATGTGGCACTTCGTGAGTGCACCCCGAGGGTGGCCTAGAGAGTATACAGAGGTGGTTTTGGCCATGTGAGGTTGGCGCGAGGTCACCTTCGGGAAAGGCAGTGACTCGTTCTGACCGAAGTTGGTCCCACGGGTTTCCCGAGCGATAGCTCCTATCCGGCTTGTCTGAGGGCGCTATAGTCCTATCTTTGTCGGGGTTTTGTCGTGTCTGCTTCGACCAGAAGTGGCACACTCATGTGAGGTTCTTCGGGGGTGATAGCCCTTTGGTTATCAGAATTTCTGGTAGAGGAGTGCCCGAATGAGGAGGTCCTCACTGCGAGGATGTCCGAACATGCTGCCCAGGTATTCTTCTGACCCTTTATCCTTTCTCCAAATTTTTCTAAGTGTTTGTTTTTCCTCGTATAACTTCACCAAATGTCCTTGTTTTTGTAACTCTTGGCATACAGTGGATACTTCCGAGCTGAGGAAGCAAAGAAATCTTCGATCCGATCTCGGATCGAAGAGTGCTTGGAGAAAGCCAAGGTCTTTTGTGCCAGCTCGATCATTAAGTACACTGAGGTAAACAAGATAGCCAAGGGGGAGACGGCCAAACTTCGGGAGGAGTTCTTGAAGAGTCAGGAGGAAGCTCTTAAAGGATTTCTCCCAAAAGATGTCTGACCTCGGCGCGAAGGTTGTTGAGCTAACTTCGGCAGAAGACGCCTACCAAAAGGACAAGGAGGAAAACTCTGCTCTCCTGATGAAGGCCCTCGCTGACAATGCTGATCTCCAGGCTGAGGTCGAGGCACTGAAGAAGAAGATGAAGAAGAAGAAGAAAATGAAGAAGCTCGAGAGGGAGGTCGCCGAGTTGAGAAACAAGTTGAATGACTTGTCCGTCGAGAAAGACAAGGCCGATCAAGCAAGCAAGGTTGCTTTCCAAGACGGCTTTTGTCTGGCTCAGCATCAAGTCTTGGCAAAGTACCCTGACCTCAACCTCTCCTTTCCATCTGCTTTGGGCATCCTCGAAGGGCCTCGCTGGGCCTGGTCAAGGATAAATCATCTCAACCTACCATTTGCTCCTCATTCGGCACCGAAGGTCATGACAAAGGATGTTGGTGATGGAGCTTCTCATGATGGCGAGGTCCCTTAGGTGTCCATGGCTTCACTTTTTCTTTTTCTTTTTCTTTTAATCTTCTTCTTGTAATACTCCTCCTTGTAATAAGGCTCCTTTAAATAAAATTCCTCCTTTCCTCCAAAATTTGGCTAAGTTTGAAGACAAGTTTCTCCTTAAATAATCTTTGGTTCCAAGGGTTAATTTGACTACTGTCAATCTAGGACCCTCGAGAAGATGTTTTTTTGCACTTTTTATCAACCATGTTCGGCATAACAATAGTTTCGGCGAATGTCTTTTGGCAAAGCTTTGCCTGTTTTTATCAGCCATGTTCAGTTGACGCGCCTTCGGAGAAAATGTGTGATTTTCGCAAGTAAATACTCGCACCTTGTTCAGTTAGATTTCTTAGGTGGGGCTATTTTTCCCAGAAAATTTTTCTGTACTTAGAAAAATTTCTAAGTGTAAAATTTCCTGAAAAATTTCTAACTATAGAATTTCTTCAAACCATCTGAATGCCATGTATTTTCAGTTCTCCACCTTCGGTATCGCCGAGCTTATAAACTCCTGGCCGAAGCAAAAATACAATCATCTCATGATTGGCTTTTTGGGCACAATACTAACATCCATGAGATAGTCTTTGCGGCTCAAACTCAGCCTTTCGGAAAACAAGGTCTCCTTTCCTGATTCCTTTTCACCTGACATGCAAGTTCACAGCTATAGCTACCCTTTGCTGAAAAGCTTTTCTTTTAAGCTCAGCCACTTCTCTGTGTTCGTCAATTAGGTCAAGCTTAGTTCTCAACCCGAGATTATTCCCTTCTTTGTTAAACACTTGTACTCTGACCGATGGCTGGACCACCTCGATAGGAATAATGGCCTCTATGCCGAAGACGAGTGAGAAAGGTGTCTCACCTGTGGCTCTTCGGGGTGTTGTCTGATAGCTCCATAGCACACTAGGAAGTTCTCCTGGCCATTTTCCTTTTGCTTCCCTCTTGCTTCCCTCAATCTCTTTTTCAAACCATCCTTTATGGTTCTGTTAGACACCTCTACCTGTCTGTTGCTCTAGGGATGAGCTACCGGGGTGAAGTGCATTTTTACCCCGAGGTCAGTGGTGAATTCTTGGAATCCCTTGTCAATAAACTAGGAACCATTGTCGGCCACTATCACCCTCGGTATGTCGAACTTGCATACGATGTTCTTCCAAATGAATTTCTGTATGTCCTTTGCCGAAATAGTTGTCAGGGGCTCTGCCTCTATCCATTTAGTGAAGTAATCTACTGCGACCATGTAGAACTTCACTCCTCCGGGTGCAGTTGGGAGAAGCCCGTTAAGGTCAATACCCCATACTGCGAAGGGACAAAGTTAGTTAGCCGAAGTTATCATTTCCAAGGGCAGCCTCTGGACGTTGGCGTGTCTTTGGCAATTGTCACATTTCTGGACAAACTGCCTCGCATCCTTTCTTGGGGTGGGCCAAAAGTACCCCTGGCGGAGTAGTTCTCCTGTTAGGGCATCAGTTCCTATGTGGGAACCACAGGCCCCCTCGTGGACTTCTTTGAGGACTGTCTCTACATCCTCTTCGCTGACACACCTTTGTAGCGGCCCTGCGTAACCTTGTCGGTATAACTCTTCTCCGATTAGGAAATATCGTCCAGAACGTCTTCACACTTTGCCGCTTCATGAGGGTCTTCGGGAAGCTCCGAGGTTGTAAGATACTTTTTTATGGGATTTTTCCATCCTCTTTCCGAGGTTGCTATGCTCATTATTGCTATGTTCGGGTGACTTAGTACTTCGATAAACTTTCTTGACTTAGCCAGAGTATCTGCTTCAGCATTGTCTCAACGAGGCACGTTCTCAATGTGCACTGCGTCGAACTCTTGGATGAGCTTTGATACGAGTTCGTGATACTTTGCCAAAGTTGGATCCTTCACGCTATAGTCCCCTACCATCTGTTGGACCACTAGCTGAGAATCGCTGTAGGCCTTTAGGTTTCTCACACCAATTTTTCTGGCAAGGCACAAACCTGCTATTATGGCTTCATATTCTGCCATATTGTTGGTGACATTAAACCCGAATTTGATGGCTTCCATAGCTTCCATACCTTCGAGACCATGAAAAATTACTCCAGCTCCTTGATGTTCGGAGGCGAAGGCCCCATCGACAAACAGAGTCCACTCAGGTTCATTATTCCCAAGGTTGGGTTGACTTTCTCCGGTAATGGGTACCTCGGCAATGAAATCTACCAATACTTGAGCTTTTATAGCCTTCCTCGGCTCATAGGTGATGTCATACTCATCGAGCTCGATGCACCACTTCGAAAGCCTTCCTGAGTGGTCTACCTTCTTCATGATATCCCGAAGGGGCAAGTTACTTCGGACGATAATGGGGTGGCCTTGGAAGTAAGGACGTAGCCTTCTGCTTACAAGTACCAGGGCGTAAATAGCCTTTTGTAGCAAGGGGTACTTGACTTCGGCACCATGCAGGGACTTGCTCACATAATATATTGGCCATTAGTTTGCCCCTTCTTCCATTATGAGGACCAAACTTACTGCTTTTTCAGAAACGGTGAGGTAGAGAATGAGGGTTTCTCCTTCCCGTGGCTGCCGAAGAGTCGATAGATGAGTTAGGTAGACTTTAAACTTTTCCCAGGCCTTTTGACAGTCTTCATTCCAAGGCCGCACCTCAGTTCTGAGGTCGCCACCATTTTTTACTGCCTTAGTGAGGACCTTGAAGAACAGTCGGCAACGATCCCCATACCTGGAGATAAATCTGCTGAGGGATGTGATTCTCCCTGTGAGTCTTTGCACATCCTTAGTCGTCATGGCAGTTTGGAATCCCAACAAGGCCTTGACCTTTTCTAGATTGGCGTCGATACCTCTCTTCGACACCATGAATCCAAGGAACTTACCCGCATTTACACCGAACACGCATTTTTTGGGGTTGAGACGGATTTCGAAGGTCTTCAGTTGGTGGAATGTTTCCTCTAAGTCCGTGATATGACTACTAGCCAATTTGCTCTTGACTATCATATCATCGACGTAGACTTCCATGTTTCTCCCAATTTGGGAGTTGAAGACCCTGTTCATCAACCTTTGGTATGTGGCCCCTGCATTCTTAAGCCCGAAGGGCATTCTAATATAGCAGTATGTACCAACTTCGGTGATGAAGGCGGTTTTTTCCTCATCTTCGGGGTCCATCCTGATTTGATGATACCCACTGAAGGCGTCAAGGAAACTAAGGAGGCCATACTCGGCGGTTGAATCTACCAACTGATCTATTGGTGGCAGAGGATATGAATCTTTAGGGCAAGCATCGTTCACGTTTCGGAAGTCGATGCACATTCGGAGTTTATCACTCCCTTCCTTTGTGGCGATAACCACATTACTAAGCCATTCGGGGTATTTGACTTCCCTGATTACACCTGCTTCCATTAAGCGTTGGAGGTTGTCATGAGGGAATACTACGATGAGACCATGGAATATTTTACCAAATCATGGAGCCTCGTTCAATTCCAATGGCAATACCTCGTTCAATTCGGCATACATCGAGATTCTCCCTCCTATCATCTTTTGAGATCTCTCCTGCTTCTCTCTGCTACTTAATCAAGGTCTAGTGCCAATGGTGATCGTCTGGATCACGTCCAATCAGCCGTGAGGTGGTGGATCTGCTTATGATCATTTTGATCCCAGGACCGGAGATTGGTGGATGTTGTCCTTTTGTCGGAATCGATAGTCCCCATTGGCATCTCCTTTCCCTTCCTCTTCCCTCCTCCCTTTCGGGGAGGGCATCCGTTTCCCTTCCTCGCCGAAGTTCCTTAGGCCCTTTCGCTTTATCAACGGGCAAAATCGATGTACTTCCTCAAGCTTGAAGCAATCTTCTTTAGTGTCATGCCCGTGGTCCCAATGGAACTCCTCAGCAGAACTTCTTCATATTTTCAGTTGTCATGCCCGTCTAAAGTCCCATGGAACTGGCTTCAGACGCTGGATTGGGTTGCCTTGCCTTTCCATGGCCAACAATATGTTTGTTCTGGAAATGTTCAAGGGAGTAAATGACATAGGTCTTTTCCCCTTCTGCTTCCGAGTTCTCCCCCCACCCTCGGCCGGATACCGGGGTTGGTGACTTTGGCCTTCGGGATGATGCCTGATCAAACTTCTGGATTGGGTTGCCTTGCATTTTCTTATGCTCCAACAATATGTTTGTTCTGGATCATGTTCAGGTGTTTGGAGTAAATGACATAGGTAGTCTTTTCTCACCAAGGGTGTCCGGAGGATCCTTCGAGAACTCTCGGCCGGAAAAGATTTGTGAGTCTCATGACTTTGGCCTTGTCCCCATATCATGGCGAGGATGCGTATTTCGGGATGGAAGTCCGGCATGCTTAGAGCCTTGGCTCGGTTAAACCTGGTTTGGCATAGTCACTTCGTGGATGGTTTCACACATTCCTCTGCGTGTAAGGAGATGCGATCACTTCGGTCCTCCCATCTGAACGGGTGTTTGGCATCTAACTCAAGGGTGTCCGTCCTTGGAACTCTAAAAGAGTGAGTCTCACCGAAGTCCCCATATCATGGCGAGGATGCGTATTTCGGGATGGAAGTCCGGCATGCTTAGAGCCTCTCGGTTAAACCTTTTGGCATAGTCGTGGATGGTTTCACCATTCCTCTGCGCTAAGTCGAACATCTGAACGGGCATCTTCGCCGTCGGTCTACTACCGGTGAACTACTGTGTAAATGCCGTGGATAGCTCCTAGAAACTCATTATAGTCCCAAGGGCGAGGAGTTGTACCACGCAGTTGCCGAGCTAGAGAGGGTGACCTCAAAACACTTGCAAAGGGTAGCATCATTGGCACCCTGCAGCGCCATGCTACGCCTGTACTTGGTCAGGTGGGCTTGGGGGTCACTACACCCATCATAGGTTTCCAAACGAGGCACCCAAAAGTCGCTTGGCATAGGCACCTCTACTATTGCTCAGATAAATGGTGACTCGTTTCCGGTGAAGGTTTCCGACAGCCTTGACCAGACAGGCTTCCGAGCCACTTGCCTTTCCACTTTCTCCAACATCTCTAGGATTTTTTCCATGAGGACGGTGGCCTTGGGCTCTTCTCGTTGCCTGGAGGCCTCCGGCAACGAAGAGTGCGCTACCTTTTCGGGGAGTAACTTCAGCGGCGAGGGGATTGTGATCTTTCTTCTGGCGAAGAACTTCGCCGATGGGAAGTCCTAGCCCCTTTGGACCCTGTTTCTTTAGTACGTCAGCCTCTGGGGCGTACATCCTCTGTTGAGGACTCGTCATGGAAGT